>CM031373.1:77032971-77559485 GCA_018208015.1 Medicago ruthenica | reverse complement strand
TTAGTGTGAACTCTGAAGCTGATGATCAACAAGAGTCTGAAGAGGATGACTTATCAGAAGCTCTGGTGTTGCTGGGAAAACAATTCAACAAGATTCTGAAGAATGTCAACAGAAAAGCCAAAGCCAAAGGTCAGAATTTCAGATTCAATAACAAAAAGCAACAAACTGATGAGAAGAAGACCAAGTCTGAGGAGAAAAGTAACCAAGCCAAAGGTGTGCAGTGCTATGAGTGTGAGGGCTATGGGCATATCAAATCTGAATGTCCTACTTTTCTTAAGAAGCAGAAGAAAAGCCTAGCTGTTGCATGGTCTGATGATGGTTCTGAAGATGATGATGTTAGTGAATCTGATATGTGTGATACTGGTCTTGTTGTGAGGTCAGGAGCTATCTTAAAGAAGGAACCTGTTTTAGAGTCTGAGACCTTTTCAGAGTCTGACTCAGAGTCTGAAGCCTCATATGTGTCTGAAGCTGCTAAAACCTCATATGATGAACTAGCTGATAACTACAAGAAGCTGTATACCAGAAGTGCTGAGGTTTGCAAACAAGTTTTGGATCAGAAGGAGACTATTCTTCAACTGGAGGCTGAAAAAGGTGAACTGTTAGTGCAGAATTCTGATTTAAAAGAAGAAGTGAACCAACTGAACTCCCAACTTGATCAAATGAAGAAGCAAGTGAAGATGTTGAACTCTGCTACTGATAAGTTGGAGGACATTTTGGGGAATCAGCAACAAGGAAAAACTGGTTTAGGTTTTGTTGATCAGAATCAGATTCCTAAACAGATGAGTTTTGTTCCTGCTACTAATACTCATGACTCTATGGCTGAAACATCAAAGAAGAGACCTCAGAAGCAAGCCCAGATGCAAGGTCAGAAGCATATCCAGATGAGACCTCAAAAGCAAGCTCAGAAGGGACCTCAGATGCAAGGTCAGAAGCATGTTCAGATGCTACCTCAGAAGCAACCCCAGAAATTTTTCAGAAACAGAAGGAGGAGAAATCATCCATGGATCTGTCATCATTGTGGAAAGAAAGGGCATATTAAACCATTTTGCTTTAAACTTTATGGCTATCCTGAACATTTTCAGTATAGAAGAGTGCAACCAGCTGCCCCCAGACATAGTGTTCAGAAGGTGTGGAAGCCCAAAGTTCAGAATGTTGGCCTGATTGCTCATACATCATTGAGAGCCACCTCAAAAGAAGACTGGTACTTTGATAGTGGATGTTCAAGGCACATGACTGGTGTAAAGAAGCTACTTAGCAATATCAGACAATATTCCAGAAGCTATGTGACATTTGGAGATGGAGCAAAAGGAGAGATCCTGGGTATTGGTGATTTAAACTGTGAAGGCTTACCTAGACTGAATGATGTGCTATTAGTGAAGGGTTTAACCTCTAATCTGATCAGCATTAGCCAACTTTGTGATCAAGACTTAAAGGTTAATTTCAACAAGCAAGAGTGCATTGTTACTGATCAGAAAGATAAGATTCAGATGAGGGGCTGCAGATCCAAAGATAACTGCTATTTATGGGTTTCGAAGAAGAAAGAAGTCTGACTTCTTGTCTTATGAGCTCAGAAGAGGAAGTCAAACTCTGGCACCAGAAGTTGGGACATCTGCACCTGAAAGGCATGAAAAAAATCCTAAGTACTGAAGCTATCAGGAGGTGTACCTAATTTGAAGATCAATGAGGATAGTGTTTGTGGTGATTGTCAGATTGGTAAACAAACAAGAAAGTCTCATCCCAGATTAGTTCACCAGGTAACTACCAAAGTACTAGAACTTGTTCATATGGATTTAATGGGGCCTATGCAAGTAGAAAGTATTGGAGGAAAAAGATATGCTTTTGTAATGGTAGATGACTACTCAAGATATACATGGATCAATTTTGTTAAAGAAAAGTCTGATATTTTTGAAGTATTTAAAGACTTGTGCATTCAATTACAAAGAGAAAAAGACTGTGGTATTGTCAGAATCAGAAGTGACCATGGCAAAGAATTTGAAAACAAGAGTTTCTCAGAATTCTGTGCTTCTGAAGGTATAAAGCATGAGTTTTCTGCACCTATTACTCCTCAGCAGAATGGTGTAGTTGAAAGGAAGAATAGGACTTTAGCAGAATGTGCAAGAGTAATGTTGCATGCTAAGAAACTTCCATATATGTTCTGGGCTGAAGCAATGAACACAGCATGTTACATTCACAACAGAGTCACTTTGAAGAAGGGTACTACATCAACTCTGTATGAATTGTGGAAAGGGGAGAAAGCCTACAGTCAAATATTTCCATGTTTTTGGGAGCAGATGCTATATTTTGGCTGATAGAGAAAATAGGAGAAAGCTGGATCCTAAGTCTGATGAGGGCAATATTCCTGGGTTATTCAGTAAACAGCAGAGCTTATAGGGTGTTTAATTCAAGAACTAAAGTTTGGATGGAGTCCATTAATGTGGTAATTGATGATCTGACTGCTGAGAAAGATAGAAGTGAGTCTGAAGTTGTTCAGGGAGTCTGAAGCATCAGAAGAACAATCTTCAGAGCAGAAAATCAAGCAGAGTCTGAAGAAGCAGATGTGCATCCAGAACATGATCCTACCAATAAAGGGCCATCAATTAGAGTTCAGAAGGATCATCCTAAGGAACTTATCATTGGGAGTTGGATCAAGGGGTCAGAACCAGGAGATCAGAACCAGCTGCTACTGATTCTTGCTTTGTGTCAAAGGTTGAGCCTAAAAATGTGAAAGAAGCCCTAACTGATGAATTTTGGATTGAAGCAATGCAAGATGAGTTGAATCAATTCAAAAGGAGTGAAGTGTGGGATCTAGTTCCAAGACCTGAAGGACTGAATGTGATTGGCACTAAGTGGATATTCAAGAATAAAACAGATGAAAATGGCACTGTGGTCAGAAACAAGGCTAGGTTGGTTGCTCAGGGCTATACTCAAGTAGAGGGATTGGATTTTGATGAAACCTTTGCACCTGTGGCCAGACTAGAGTCCATAAGACTGCTGTTGGGTGTTTCTTGCATTCTCAAGTTCAAATTATTCCAGATGGATGTGAAGAGTGCCTTTCTGAATGGATATTTGCAAGAAGAGGTTTATGTTGAACAGCCTAAGGGTTTTGTGGATCCTAAGTTTCCAGAACATGTATACAAGTTAAAGAAGGCTTTATATGGATTGAAGCAAGCACCAAGGGCATGGTATGACAGGCTGACTCAGTTTCTTGTGGCTCAAGGTTACAGAAAAGGAGGTTCTGATAAGACTCTGTTTGTGAAAAATGAAAATGGGAGTCTGATGATTGCTCAGATTTATGTGGATGATATAGTGTTTGGAGGGATGTCTCAGAAGATGGTCAAATTGTTTGTTCAGCAGATGCAGTCAGAATTTGAAATGAGCCTAGTTGGTGAGCTGACATACTTTCTTGGGTTACAAGTCAAACAAATGGAAGATACAATCTTCATTTCTCAAAGTAAGTATGCCAAGAACATAGTGAAGAAGTTTGGAATGGAGTCTGCTGCTCATAAGAGGACACCAGCTGCTACTCATTTGAAGCTAACCAAAGATGAACATGGAGTATCAGTTGATCAAAGTCAATACAGAAGCATGATTGGGAGCCTATTGTACTTGACTGCTAGCAGACCAGACATTACTTTTGCTGTTGGAGTATGTGCAAGATATCAAGCTGATCCTAAGATGAGTCATCTGACACAAGTGAAGAGAATTCTGAAGTATGTGAATAGCACAAGTGACTATGGAATCATGTTTTCACATAGTTCAAGTTCTGAACTGATGGGATTTTGTGATGCTGACTGGGCTGGAAGTGCTGATGACAGGAAGAGCACTTCAGGAGGATGTTTCTTTCTAGGAAATAATTTAATTTCCTGGTTCAGCAAGAAACAAAATTGTGTTTCATTGTCAACTGCTGAAGCTGAGTACATTGCTGCTGGGAGTAGTTGCTCACAACTGGTGTGGATGAAACAAATGCTGGAGGAATACAACATTGAACAGGGAACCATGACCCTATTTTGTGACAATCTGAGTGCTATTAATATCTCTAAGAACCCTATTCAGCACAGCAGAACTAAACACATAGATATCAGACACCACTTATCAGAAATCTTGTGGAGGACAAGATTGTTCAGCTGGAACATGTAGCTACTGACGAACAAGTTGCTGACATTTTCACAAAGGCCTTGGATGCTAAGCAGTTTGAAAACTAAGGAGCAAGTTAGGTGTGTGTTTGCATGAAGAGTTATAGCAATTACTGCAAACTGGATGTGAGGAAGATAGAGTACCTGCCAGTTGTGCCTATGCTAAGTGTGATCCTGTGTCTGAATCTGATAGCTTTTCCAGGATCTGTGTTACTTGTTTTGATTTTATTCCCTATATGAAGACTATGTTTTGTCAGAATTTTGTGGCTAAAAAGGGGGAGAAAATCTTATGCAGTGTGTTGGCTCTGTTGGCTCTGATATCAAGAAATAGAAGATGTATTGCTGCATTTCAGATATGGGGAGTACAAGGTTGTTTTGATCCTGAGTGTTTTTGTGATCCTGAAGTGTGCTTCTGATGTTTCTCTGATACCATGTTTCTCTGTAGTTCAGTAGTGAGGGGGAGTTTGTATGAGAAGCTGAGTTGCAGGGGGAGTGTTGTGGAGATTCAGAAGTAAGGGGGAGTGTTTGTGATGATCAGAAGTTGATCAGTAGCTCTGATACCATGGTTGTGATCAGAAGTTGATCAGTACTTGGTGGCTGTGTGCTTCAGTAGCTGTGATGTTTTGTAGAACTGAAGCTGGTTTGTGTTATTCATAGTTGTGTCCGCTGCTTATGTTTATGCTATGATATGTTATTGTGGAGTTCTTCATTGCTGAGTTGTTTATAAGGGAGATTGAAGAACTTGGATGGTTTTAGCCAAAAATTTGCCAAAGGGGGAGATTGTTGAGTCTTTTGGTGTTGGCTGCATGTTTTGGCAAAACCAAAGTATTGAATAGAAGCATCTCCATATTTGAAACATTTCTTCAGTTGCAAGTTTTGTGTTTTGAAGCCATTCAGAAGCTGAAAATGTCATCAGAAGCTGAATGCACTGTAGCACTTCAGAAGCTGAATTCAGGTTCTGATGCCAGCGTTGACTTATGTTGACTTCATCAGAAGCTGGTTATTTTCAAGGTTTTTCTATGCGAATCTTTGCAAGATTTATTGAAGATTTATCCACGCATATGGCTTCTAGAATGTTGATTTATTTGGAGAAGATTTTATTGAAGATTTGGTTCAAAGATATGAAATTCATATTTTCCTGTTATAATCTTTAAAAGATTCAGTACAGTTTTATTTGTTACATTATTGGACCAATCTTATTTCAGTAACAAATCAAATCAGAAAGATTAGTTTGTTATTTTATTCTGCAAGACTGAAGGCTATAAATAGAGGAGGGCTGCTGCTATTCAAGACATGAATTGGAGAGAAAAATTCAGAGAAAAGAGTCTTAGAGTTTTTAAGCTTTTAGCTTTATTTGTGCACCACTCTTTTGAGTTGGTTTAGGTGTTTTGATTGAGTTGTAATCACTCTAAGCCTGTAGGTACGAGTGAAGTCAGATGTATTGAAGTTGTTCTTCAAAACAGAGTAGTTTTTGTTAAGGGATTCAGTAACAGGTGTGTTACTTGATTAGGAAGTTAGTGGTCTCTAATACTCAACGTGTGGGTAGAATTCAAGACTAGGAGGAAGTTAATTGCTTAGGCTGGGAACTGGGAGTCAGTGTCTTGAGTCATAAGGATTAATTCCTATAGTGGAATTCCTTCCTGGATTGGTATCCCCCAGAGTAGGAGGTGTTTACTCCGAACTGGGTTAACAAACCTTGTGTGTTTTTAGCTTTCCTGCACATTTATTTTTCTGCCTGTTAATTGCTTTTATAATTGTGCCAAGTTCTGATCAGAACCTGCTAAGTTTTAATCAGAACCTGAACCTGTTAAGTACCTCATTGCCTGGCCAGAATTTCATAAGTTAAATTCTGTCAGTAATTAACTTATGAAAGGGGATAAAAGGTATTAAGACCTGAGGCTCTGAACATAAGTTAAAGAAGTTAAAGCTCTGATACTGATTGAATTTAACTTATGAGAACTGCTTTTAACTCTTAGCCTCTGAATTGCAATTCTGCTCTGATACCATTCTGTGAGATACATTACTCTTAGTGAGTTAAATTGAATTTAAAATAACTTGGATAAGACTCAGGGAGCTTACAAAACTCATCCTGTGGATTATCAGACTTAGGGGGAGAGCTTACAAACCTCAGAACCTGAAGTCAACAAGTCATTTTGAATTCAGAGTGATAATTTCACTATATTGTTTTAAGTTAAGCTTAATTAACATGGATAAGAATCAGGGGGAGCTTACAAACCTAACCCTGAGGATTGTCAGACTTAGGGGGAGCTTACAAACCTCTCCTGAAGTCAGATTGTTAATTAAACTAAACAACAATTCTGAAATTTTCACATTTGTGATTTAAACTGAACTTAATTAACTTGGATCAAACTCAGGGGGAGCTTACAAACCTCACACCCTGCAGTTAACTTGTTAATTAAGTTAACAACAATTTTCTGATTTAATACTTATGTTTGTCATCATCAAAAAGGGGGAGATTGTTGGAACAAAATGTGTTTAACAACTCTCTTATGAATTAAGGGGGAGATTGTTGAAACATTATGTGTAAACATATCTCTCTTTATGGTTTTGATGATAACAAAGTGTTAAATAGAAAATTGGTTATTTGCTAATGCTTTGTTCAAGTGAATTCAGAACCACGTATTTATTGATTGGAAATTAAGAATGGTCATGAAAGAACAAGCTTAGAGCAAGGAAGGAAAGCTAAGAAGCATGTTGCAAAGCTAGAATAAAATTGGGTGCTTCTGAAGTGCTCCTGAAGTAGTGCTCCTGAAGTAGTGCTCCTGAAGTGAGAGTCTGAAGCCTGCGTCTGAAGCCAGCTTCTGAAGTCTGAGTCTGAAGGCAGCTTCTGAAGAAGTCAACGAAAAGTCAACTTCTGAAGACCAGCTTCTGATCCGTACAAGGCAGCTTCTGATGCACTGTTCACACAGAAGCTTCTGATGGCTGATGTGGCTTAAAAGCAACTGGTACTGTGTGCATTTAATGCCTGGATGTGTCAGAACAACTCAATGGAACAGTTGTCTCCCTGACCCAAACATTCCCCAGCTTTAAGGTAGGCCATTTCAAAAATGGCTGCTGCTCTGTTTTGTTTGAAAAAGTGCAGCACACATTTGCAGAAATCCTAGCTCAACTTGCAACGGCTCTTTCCTCAAATCAAGCAAATCTTCAACAGCTCTATTTCCTCTATAAAAGGAAGAAGATTTGAAGAAGAAATTTGTCTAAGACTCTTGAAACAAAGAACTGAACTCTTGCTCTGTTTTGCTGTCAAAAATACGCAAGTTACCCAACCTCTTAGAAATTCTTTTATCTTTGTAACTTAGAATTTCTTAAGGTTACGAGTCTTAACCTGTGTTGTATTAAGAGAACACCTCTGATATTTTATCAAGTGTTCAACCCAAACTTATTTACTTGTAAACCAGTTTGGTCCCTAAAGTCTCAGTCTGTATATTGAGCATTTGTAACCTCATTCCTTTGTGGTCTGAGTCAGAAGCCTCTTGACTTAGTGTCTTGAGCATTGGGAAGTCTCTTGACTTAGTGTCTTGAGCATTGGAAGCCTCTTCCTTTGTGGTTGAGCAATTGGAAGCCTCTTTCTTTGTGATTGAGCAACTGGAAGTCTCTTCCTTAGTGGTTGAGCAAAGTGTAATCTTCTGATTATAGTGGAACTCTCTTGTTGGAAAACAAGGGAATGGACTACTTCTCACATTGAGAAGGAACCAGTATAAAATTTTATGTGTCTCTCTTCCCTTCTCTTTTTAACCTGTTAATTCGCTGCATATACTTCTGATAACAGTTCAGAACCTGGTTCTGAACTAGTGTTAAGTTTTAAAAAGAAAAGAACAAGTTTTTGAGTCACACAATTCAACCCCCCCCCCCCTTCTTGTGTGTGCGTTTTTCTCACCTTCACACCAAGGATCATTTCCTTATCAACCAGTTGATTAAGACCTCTAAAATTAAGATGATCAAACCTATAATGCCATAACCAGCTATCTTCATCTTTTACCATTGCAGATAAGCAATTTAACTCTACAGCTTTCATATTGGTCAAATGTTCTATTTTTTGCAAGAGGAGTTTTCAAGACTAACCTTTGATGTTTATCAAACAACTTCAGAACATTGTCCTTCATAGTAACTGGGTATCCTTTCTGAATGAGTTGACCAACACTAAGTAAATTGCACTGCATTCCAGGGACATAGAGAACTTCTTCAATTATTGCTACTTTTCATTCTTTCCTTCCGTAGCAATCTTCCCCATACCTTCTGAAGTCAATGTACTATGATCTGCAAGTTTCACCTTTGTGTTCCTTCCCTGATCAACTTCCCTCAACCAAGCTTTGTTTCTAGTCATGTGATTAGAACAACCAGTATCTAAGAACCAACTTTCTGAATTGCAGCTCTCAGTACTAGTTGTTGTAATCATCAATAATAGTGAATCATCTGAATCATCTTGTGCAATCT
Source organism: Medicago ruthenica (assembly GCA_018208015.1). Classification (NCBI taxonomy): domain Eukaryota; kingdom Viridiplantae; phylum Streptophyta; class Magnoliopsida; order Fabales; family Fabaceae; genus Medicago; species Medicago ruthenica. Next base: position 77,550,897 of record CM031373.1, on the reverse strand, counting down.
TAGCTTGTTCCTCATCATTCTGACCTTGTTTTCCCTTACCAGACCAACATTCAAAAGCAAAGTGTCCAAATTTCTCACATTTGAAACACTGAATCTTCTTCTTATCAAAACTTTTCTTCTTTTGATTAGAGTTTCTTTCTTTTGAAGATTCACTTTTGTTAGTTTCTTTGTTCTTGCCTTTAGACCAGTTTCCTCCCTTAGTGTTATTCTTCCCTTTCTTGTAGTTCTTCCTATCATAACCATCCTTCTTGATAGTTTGAACTTGTAAGGCTTGTTGAATTGATCTTTCACTGCTTCTTTCTGAAACCATCAATTCATGAGCTTATAGTGAACTCTGCAGTTCCTCAATTTTCAAGGTTTTTACATCTTTTGATTCCTGAATTGCCACAACTATGAAATCAAACCTTGATGATAGAGTCCTCATGATCTTCTCAACAATTTGTTGATCAGTCATAGTCTCTCCACAAGCCTTCATCTGATTCACAACACTGATGAGTTTGGAGATGTACTCTGCAATCTTTTGCTCATCTTCCATCAGCATCAATTCAAATTTCCTCCTCAGTGATTGAAGCTTAATCAGCTTCACCTTATCATCCCTTTCATGATACTTTGAAAGAATATCTCATGCTTCCTTTAAGTTAACTGTTTTTGAGATTCTTTCAAAATTTGCTTCATCAAGACTCTGCTGAATCAAGAACAAAGCCTTGCAATCTTTCTTCTTCAAATCTTTGTGTGTGTTCCTTTGCACTTATGTTGCATTCACAGCTAACTCACCAACTCCATTCTGCACAATTTCAAGCAAATCTTGTGCTCAAAACAGATTCTTCATCACTGCACTCTATCTTTCCCAATTGCGTGCTTCAAGAATTGGAAGATGAGTGTTGAAGCTGCTGCTACCATTCATGGTACTTCCTTCAGCGTTTCCTCTATGTACTTACGTGATTGAAGATCTTGATTACCCCTTAGAACGAAACCAAAGGCTCTAGATGCCAATTTGTTAGCGCAACTATGAAACTTGCTTTCTAAGCAATTATTTTGATCTTATGGTTTGTTTCTGATTTTGGTGAGTTTAGAGAGAATGAGAAGAGAAGAATGAGAAAAGGAAATTGTGTTATTGATTAATGACAATGTACAAGTGAATTGGCTTATATACAAAAGCTATGCTAGATTGCTTGAAGCACAAGCTATGTAACAAACTCTAACAACTTTTAGCTAAATTCTAGGGAGCTTGTAACTAATCAATAACAAACTAAATCTAATGTGATTAACCAACTAAACATGATTACATCACTAACAAACTTGAATTAACAAACTAACAAAACTCTTATTACCGAGATGACATGTCAATTGTCATGGATGAAAATAGCCTACTTTAGCGTCGGATGAAAAATAAGGTCATAGTCAAGTTGACTTTGTAGAAGTTTTCTAATTTAGCGTCGAATTAAAATTGAATCAGACTTTAACTCGACCTGGCCGACGCTATATCAGTGTTACTGTCCGTTTTTATCCTGTTAGCATGGGTTTTAAGCCGATGCTAAAATACAGTTTTCTTATAGTGACACCTCATGGATGACCGTAAACTTGTAATTTACATGATGTTTTTTAAAAAACTGTATGGCATAAACTTCTAATATGTATTTTTTATTATCATTATTATTATGTATTGTAAATATATAATTTAATATAAGTATTTTTTTTTTCTAAATGAGCGAACTTTTGTTCTAAAATAATGTGTGCCATAAACATTTTAAGAGTTCACGGTGTTCATTTTTGTATAAAAAATATGTAATATATAGTAGATATTTTTTTGAAAAATTAATGAAGGGTGTTTATGAAAATGTAGAGGTATACGAAGAAGATGTGGTTGTATAATTGTGATGGGCCAACTATTTATTGTTCTTGGCTTGATTGGGGCCATATCTAGCCTAATTATTTATAAATCTACGGCTAGAAAATTGCTCTTCTCCCTTTCAAATGACACATTCCCTTAACTCAGCATGAGTTAACTCTCGCTCGACATTTTTCAGCGTGAGTTAACTCACGCTGACACTTTTAAGCATGTTCAACCGATCTTAAAAGTGTAAACGTGAGTTAACTCACGCTGAAAAATACCGAGCGGGAGTTAACTCATACTGAGTTAAGGGAATAAGTAATTTTGAAAGGGAGAAGAGCAATTTCCTTACGGCTATTACTTTTTCCATTCTAAGCGTTTCTCACGCGTTTTATTTTTTATTTTTTTAAATACCCTTGGACATTTTAGATTATATAATCCAAAAAAAGTTTTTACCTAGCTATTTTTGGGTGGAAAAATGAGTTTTTCACCAATTCATATTTTAAAATCCGAAACCATAAGTAGCTTAGATTTCATAATCTGAACACCCCATATAGACGAGGGCGTTCATTGTTGTTTTTGGATTGCAAAATCTGAGCACACCATATACACCCCTTTGCTAAGAGTTCAGGGGAAAACAATTTCAGATTATATAATCTGAATTGTATCAACACAAAGACTAAGCATTTTTGTAATAGGGATAACCGCTTTAAGAACCACACTAACCATCCTAACCCCCATCCTTTTGCTTTATGTCATTGTTAGATGTTCCTGCCGTGCCCCAGTCGAAAACCCGATTTTTAGACTATTTGATCGCATTGCTCCAAAACTTGTCCAGAAGATAAAAAAAATAAGGAACAAGACCCACATAGAAAATACTTCTTACGAAACTCCGTCCCTCAAAATCCAAAATTCCATCGTTTAGACCTTTTTTTTTTTCATATTCTTAGAAAAATCCGAAAAAAAATTGCATTAACTTTATTTTATTTTTAGAATTTTTTGCTGTTTTTCTATTTGACATATTTTATCATTTTTTACTTTGTTTTTTTTTATTGTTTTTAAAAGCAAAATTCACAACTGCTGAAATCAGAGGGATTCTGATTGTTGCCTATATATAAGAATATTTCAGATTAATTTGAACCATATTTTTGGTTCGGATTACATAATTCGAACGACTGGGGTATTTTGAGAATAAGCCACGGGGCACGTGATAAAGTCATAGGGTGGGAAAAGTAATACCCTAGAATTAGACCTCAAGAATTTGTTATTACCCCCTCCTTCTAAGCTTCCCTATGTTTTCTCATTTTACCATGTTCTATAATCCAAAGTTTGTTTTAGTGTTTCAGATTATAGAATCTGAAAACATACCTACATAAAACAACATAAAGTACAACTTTAATAGAGATTCATTAAATGCGTGATTTGACCAACGAAAACTTAGACAATTATATCAAAATGTCATATATATATATATATATATATATGGGTTTGCTAACTTAGACCAACAAAAAATATGAAGGTCTAAGTTAGCAAAAGTGCACCTTTTCATTTGGACAAAAATACCCTTCATCTTTATTATTTAAAACTAATAGCTTGAGGGTTACTTTAGTAATTTTCATTAAAACATTTTTTAACTTGCACCAATTTGCTAACTTAAACTCACTTTTATTACAAATAGCTTGAGGGATAGTTTAGTAATTTTTTCTGCCTTTTCATTTGGACAAAAATACCCTTCACATTTATTATTTAAAATTAATAGTTTGAGGGTTACTTTAGTAATTTTTATTAAAACATACTTGTTAACTTGCACCAATTTGCTAACTTAGACCCACTTTTATTTTATAACAAATAGCTTGAGGGATAATTTAGTAATTTTTCTGGAAAATTAGGAAGCGGTTGTTGGATTTTTTTATTGAAAAAAAGTTAAATGAAATTTACTAAACTATCCCTTACTTTAAATTGGTTTACACTAGTGGATATTGGTTTTTTTTTACCAGATAAAAAGGTGCACTTTTGTCAACTTGGACCTTCATGTTTTTTGTTGGTCTAAGTTAGCAAACCCCATATATGTGTGTGTGTGTGTGTGTGTGTGTGTGTGTGTGTGTGTGTGTTGAGTTCCCTAATTATACAAATTTTAACAAATTTTGGGTGAGAGCTAAGGTATCATCTTCGACATTTCCAAGACTATCATCTTCAATCTCTGAAAACATCTACAACCTTCTTATCATCGTAAACTTTCACATCATCATCTCTAAATATCTTCATCTTCAATTATGACATGTAAATAATTGAGTCAACTCATGATTGAGTTCTATATTCCTAACTCTAAGGCTCCATAGACCACTGCTTAAAAAATAACCTCTCACTCTAAACGGACACTCGCATTTCACAGACGTCGAGTCTTTAGCTTTCAACAATTTTTTGTACTCTTTACAGGAACATCCGATTTCACATCCCAATACAATAAATTGTTTTCTACAACTCCCCCATGATCTGATCTTGTAATAACAAAATCCTAACTTCTCTGCTTCACCACGAACCCATGTCAACAACTCGTCCTCTGAAGTAAATTTTCTTCAGTCATGAAATGTATGCGTCGAGAAATATAAGATGCAACTAGAGGTGAAATCTCAACTTTGGCATTGTCAGGAGGATCCGCAACTAAGGATGCAACATCTAGCCTCACACCAACAGGAGTATCCACAATTGGAGGTGTAATGTCATGTGTCAAATAAATGAGGGGACTGTTAATGTACAAAAGTAAGTATAAGTTTTATATCGTTCCACAGGGATTATCGTGATATCATAAACCGTTCAACGTCGATTATCGTCTTAAGTTAGGGTTTAACCTTTTTCATTACTACACTACCCAACATTAAAAACGTAATAAATAAAACGTAGAGTAATAGGACATAAAAGGCGTTAGGATTAACGTTCATCAATCAAACATCATTTGTATTCGATTGATCATAAATACGGATTCTAGCTTTTTCTTATATATGACATTATCACGTATTGCTCGACAACGTCATTGATTTCCCAAATGACGTCGTGAGATCGATCGTATCGTTTAATTGACGATTTCTCAATCTATTAAACGATTCGAAAGCTTTACGATCCAATACTTAATGTAATTATCAAAACCAAATCCCATTTCTAGAATTTCTTATCTTGATAGAATATCATTCTAAACCTAGATTCAAAAGTATTTTTCAATATCATTTAAATCAAATATAAGAGTGAAAAGCAAGAACAAATTCCATGGTATATAAAATGCTAGAATCATATATTTAATATATCAAAAGTTTACAACATAGAGTGATTGATTACCTATTAATCCCAACAAAGGAGATTAGTTGATCATTGTCATGATAACTATTGCAAAACAAGAAAGGAAGATGAAGATATGTTAAGGCTTGATTTCTCAAAGCTTCTTAATGTAATCTTCAATTCAAATCCTTTTGCTATTTGAAGTTTGCCTCCTTCTATGCCTATTCTCTCTCTTAGAAATCAAATATTTAAAGCTCTGGAAGTTGTAAAATTAGGTATTCAGCTAGCTATATGAAAAAATGAGCTTCAAATGCTTTTATAATCTGAGAATTTACACGCTCGCTACAAGCGACCAGCCTGTCGCTGTAGCGAGGACAACTTTCTGGCCAATGGGAGAGCTCCACGTCATCCTTTAGCATTAAACCGCCCTTTGGTCGCTGTAGCGACAAGGTCTGTCGCTACTAGCGATGGAACCTTAAAATTCCCTGCCTAGGCTCGCTTCTAGCGTCCAGTTCATCGCTTCTAGCGATGAACTCTCAAAAATCCCTGCCTAGGCTCGCTTCTAGCGTGGCTTCTGGCGCTTCAAGCGATGAACTCATGAAAATCCCTGCCTATCCTCGCTTCTAGCGTGGCTTCTGGCGCTTGTAGCGATGGCTCAAGAAAAACTTCATTTTCCTTGCATCAATCAGGTCCAAGCATGATTTTCCTGCATAATAACATGGGGTAAGACTTAGGATCACAAATATTGCATTTTAACCACAAATATGCTCTTATCCTAAGGTAACTTGTAAAACAAGTAACATAAGTGCCTTAAAATGTATCAAAAGATAACAACTTTTAGGCACTTATCAAACTCTCCCCAACTTACATTTTGGTTTGTCCTCAAACCAAAGAATCAAAAGGAAATTTTCATAGCTTTTAACCAAAGTATTGAGCAATTAGCAAAGGAATCAAAAGTTTGAAGAAATAAATATCAGATGAGTGATTCAAATGTGACTGCGCAAGCTAGAGTTCAGTTTCTCATTAAACGAGATACATACTATAAATGTGAACTAGTTCTAAACACAAAGAATCAAATCACACAATCCTAAACAAGCAACATGTTTAAATTTGAACCAAACCTAACACACTTCTATATAAAGTATATGAACAATTTGAAATCTATTGTGAGGGTATGAACACTCATCCAACAAACATGATAACATTACAATCAAATTATGTGTCCATCTAATTATCATTTCTAAAAGCATAAAAGGCATTGATCAAAAGGTCTTTAAGGGTTGTAATTGGGCTAGGTTACAAAAGAATTGTCATATGTGGGATATTGAATTCAAATGGCCAAGCAAGAGGAACATTCAATCTATTTACAAACTTCCTCCTTATTCCAATACAACTCTTGGTGAACTATAAATTTTTCTTTTCTTGATTGATCTTGACAACTTTTTCTTTGAATTATTGCAAACCTTTTCTAATTTTCTCTTTTCTTTTTCTTGGTTTGCTTTTCTTTTCTTTTCTTTTTTTTTTCTTTTTCTTTTTCTTGTTGTCAAGACCAATTATCATCATTCACCACAACTTTGACATAAGCACAACCTCCCTTTCTCCCCAACTTAGTTCAATGACACCCTAATCGAATGTTCCTTTATCATTATGGCAAAGGTCAATAAACACGATGGATAAGGGTTCAAAAGAAAACAATATCAGAATTCAATAAAGAGTTAACTATGAACTGAATTTTTTTACAAACTCCGGCAATTTAAATAAGCAATTGAACTTATTAAAATTGACAGTTCACAGTTAACAATTCTGATTCAATAGGCTCAGAGGGGTTAACAGATACTCATTTCTCACAGGGTAGGTTTATTTGGTCAAGTATTTCACTCAATTTCAAAAAAATTGCCTTGATCATTTCAATGCTTTTATACAATTTAAAACAACAAAAGATTTAACATAAAATAACTGAGTTAAACATGATATGTTAGTCTCCTGCATATATATACAATGGTTGAGGATTCCTCACATTTCGGCTAGTTCTAAATTGGTTCAAAACTAAACAAGTGCTTGCGTAAAACTGAATAGATTAAACTTGTGTGTAAAGAACTTATTCACATTCAAGAATATACCTAGAAAAACAAGAAAATGAGTACCTTAGCTGTGCGCTTTTATCACTCATTCTATCATTATCACTCAACTGATTCTAAGCTCAAGCACTGGCTTTTGAATCTTTATCATCTTTCTTTCCAACTTGTTGGGATAATTCAAAAAAATTTTTAACCAAAATTAAATAACAAAGCATAAATAAAGCATAATATATACTAAACATGTAATAACCAAAATATAACATAATAACCAAAATAACATCATCCATGGTACAAAAGCATAACCATAAACAAAGTACAAAGCATGACAAATGTTATAAAGTACAAAGCATAATAAATAAAACGAAAGAAATGATAGAACAAAAATCTGCAGCTTGCATCAAGATCAATCTGAATCCATGTCGTCTGAATCCATCAAGTCTGCAGCCACATGGTCGATGCTCCGAGTAGCCTCCGAGGAGTCATCGCCATGGTCATCATCAGCATCACCAGTATCATCATCACCATCATCTGCAGCATAATCATCACCAACATCTGCAGCTGCCCCTCCAGAAAAGAAAGGCCTGTCCCCAGGCCAAGCAATATGCTCGCTGAAAAAGGCTGGAGTCCATGTACTGTAGCCGCTCTCGTGCAAGTGACTCTGAATCGTCGTGAGAGCACGATGATTAGACGCATTTTGCGCCATGATGAATGAGCCAACTAGCGAAGGGTCCCAACTAGAGAAGTCCAATGGTGGATAGGTTGGGGCCTGAGGCTGACTAGGATCCTGTGGTGCTGGTGGTGGTACTGTAGAAGGTCCAGCTGAAGTGGAAGGTCCGGCAGAGGAAGAAGGTGGAGCAGTAGGAGAGGGGGTAGAACAATACCTATTGATGTACCTGTCATCAATAGGATTTTTTATCTCTTCATCCACTTGGGTAGGCATGTGTATCCTAGCCTTTCTACACAATCCCATTATCAAGCCAGGGAAGGTCAAAGGGCATTTAGGTTTGCCTGGCGGCAGGATACCACTCTCTGCCACAACCCTCATCTCATTAGCTATAATCCTAGCAACGTCAACCTGACGGTTGCTGAGGATATAGTGGAGTAGGGGTGTGACATCCAGGGTAGTAGATGAAGTGTGTGACTTAGGCCTTATGTTATAAAGGATGAGGGTAAGTACTACCTGAGCAGGTGTGGTCATGTCATCTCTGAAGGCTCTGAAAGGCTTACCTGAAGCCTTGCTCACATCATAATTCTTCCCCTCTTGGAAGATTTCTCGTGCTATTAAATCATGATCCCAGTTTCCTCCCCTCTGGTGTTCATGAAAGTCACAAAGCATCTCCGGTGCTATTGGGTTATCAGAATCAGAATCACAAAGCACCAAAGGCTTACCCAAGTATGAGTTAATGGACATCCTATCAAACGCAATGGTGCGCCCTCGCACAAATGTCGTCCATGTGAATGGGTCTGAAGGGTCAGCTGGAATCGCATTTGCAAAAAACTCCCGCACGATATCATAGTTAATCTTCCTCGGAGGATTGCACAAAATTCCCCATTTTCTCTCATTTAACATGTGTGCAATCCCTCCATAGTTGCCTTCCTCCGAAATCTGGAACTGTTTCTCTGACCATATCCTCCTTGTTTTAAGCTCATCGTAACGTTCTTGGTTACGTAAGCTTAAAAACCGGCTTGCATCATGTGGCTGAGGATTTGGTTGGGGTCTTGAAGAAGAACCCTCAACATTCCGTGATCTCTTCGATGATGATTTAGGTGCCATACCTACACAATAATATTAAACAGACAAAAACAGGTAGGATGCAAGTTAGTATTAGAATAACAGAAAAATAAAACTGCATCTGGGTCTCGTCGCTACAGCGACAGGTTGGTCGCTTGTAGCGAGCGAGCCCAGAATTTTCTGGCTTCCTGCGCTACAAGCGCTGTCTAGCGAGGGACAACCCATTTTCAAAATGATGATTTTTCTTGATTCTAACCTACTTGTGGCATGCGAAAATAACCCTAAAGCTAATACAAATGAATAAAAATCACTAAAACTTCCTCATCATCAAAAACCCTAAATTTATTTTGAATTTTTACAAAAAGGTTTTTCAAAATACGATTTGAATGAACAAGAGGATGAGAGGCTAGTTTATGGAGTGATTCTAGTTCATTTGCTATAGCCTAATCTATTGATTAACATGGGTATAGCAAGAAGGCTTATCCTTAAGTAAAAAATTGAAAACCCTAAAACCCTAATGTCAAAAAAACGCATGCAGGCACATTCAAACATGTAAAAAGCTACAAACAGCAACAGAAGGTTACGATTTACATACCTGAAGTGATAGAGTGCAGATTGAACAGGTACAGAGAGAGAAATTGCAAGAAATTGCAGAAATGTTGCAGAAATATAAAGTGAAATATTGCAGAAGGAAAACAACTAGAAATGGGAGTATGTTACTGTGTAATAGTGTGCGAAAATGATAAACAAAAACGGCTAGGATATTAAATGGGGTGGTTGGGGGGTAGGGGAAAAGACATAGTGACCTAGGAAACGTAAATAGCCGTTTTCTGCTACTGTCGCTACAAGCGCGCGACCTGTCGCTACAGCGACAGGCTGTAAGCCCATCGCTACAAGCGTTGACTGGCGCTACAAGCGCAAAGTCAGAATGTCATCGCTACAAGTGACCGTATGTCGCTACAGCGACGTAGTGTAAAGTCCATCGCTACAGCGATGGAATCTGTCGCTGTAGCGACCATGACAGGAAACAGAAAAATAAAATTTTGAGTTCTTGCCACTATCCCTACATGCATAAAAAGCTGTACAGAACTAAAATAAAACTAAAAATGCAACATACTTACAAAATTGGGGTGCCTCCCAACAAGCTCTTGTTTAAAGTCATTAGATCGACGCCTGATTCGCTTATGCTTAAGAATCGATGAGTGAAATCGTCGTCGTGTGCCGAACAACTTCACCTCCAAAATATGGCTTCAGCCTCTGTCCATTCACTATCCATGTTGACTTAGTGATAGGATCTTCTAGCTCCACAGCTCCATAAGGTTTGGCCTCCTTGATCATGAACGGACCGGACCATTTAGACTTCAATTTACTCGGAAATAGTCTTAGCCTTGCATTGAACAGCAACACCATTTGACCGGGTCTGAATTCCCTCTTCATGATCTTCTTGTCATGATACCGTTTGACCTTTTCCTTATAAAGCTTGCTTGACTGATAAGCTTGGTCACGCATTTCTTCGAGCTCATTCATCTGAAGCTTTCTCTTCTCCCCCGCTTGCTCTTGATCAAAGTTCAAAAACTTTAGCACCCAAAACGCTTTGTGCTCCAACTCGACCGGCAAGTGGCATGCTTTCCCATACACCAACTGGAATGGTGTGAAACTCGTTGGAGCTTTGTATGCGGTCCTATAGGCCCACAATGCTTCGTCCACTTTCATCGACCAATCCTTCCTTGATGATGACACGGTCTTCTCAAGTATCCTTTTGATTTCACGGTTGGATACCTCGGCTTGACCGTTGGTCTGTGGATGGTATGGTGAAGCTACCTTGTGCTTGACTCCATAGTGCTCAAGTGCTTTTGCCAATTGTTGATTGCAGAAGTGAGAACCTCCATCACTTATTAGCACTCTTGGAGTTCCAAATCGGGAAAAGATGTTCCTTTTCAGAAACTTGACCACCCTCTTGCTATCGGCTTTTGGGGATGCTATTGCTTCTACCCACTTTGACACATAATCAACAGCCACCAAAATATACTCATTAGACATGGAGGATGGAAACGGCCCTACAAAGTCAATACCCCAACAGTCAAAGACTTCGACTTCAAGGATGCTTTGCAGGGGCATCTCATTCCTTTTTGAAATCCCTCCAGTTTTCTGGCAACTCTCGCATTCCTTCACATGCTCGTATGCGTCTTTGAACAAAGTGGGCCAATAAAAGCCTGCTTGAAGAACTTTTGCTCCAGTTCTTTCTCCACTATAATGCCCACCATATGGCGAGTTGTGACAATGCCACATGATGTCCTTGGCTTCTTCTCTTGCAACACATCTCCTTAACAAGTGGTCTGCTCCAATCTTGAAGAGGTACGGGTCATCCCAAATGAATTGAGTTGCGTCTCTCATCAACCTCTTCTTCATTTGCCATGTGTAATCCTCCGGTATGAACCCCATTGCTTTGTAATTGGCCATGTCAGCAAACCATGGTCTTTCTTGCACCATAAGCAACTTTTCATCCGGGAACTCTTCAAGAATGTCCCTCTCATTCTTTGTTATCTCATCGTTCACCAATCTTGACAGATGATCAGCCACTAGGTTCTCAGTCCCCTTTTTGTCCTTAATCTCCAAATCAAACTCTTGGAGTAGCAACATCCAACGGATGAGTCTCGGCTTTGAGTCGGGTTTGGTGATTAAGTACTTGATAGCTGCATGGTCAGTCCAGATAACAATCTTTGAACCTATGAGATACGAACGAAATTTTTCTAATGCGAACACTATAGCAAGTAATTCTTTTTCAGTGGTAGCATAATTGACTTGTGCGTCATTTAAAACTTTACTTGCATAGTGTATAGCATGAAAAATTTTGTTTTTGCGTTGACCTAACACCGCTCCTACCGCATAATCACTTGCATCGCACATTAGTTCAAAATCATAGTTCCAATTTGGTGCGGTGATTATGGGTGCGGATGTTAAGCTATCCTTTAAACTTTCAAAAGCATGTAAACAATCAATATCAAAATCAAAAGACTTATCTTTGTTGAGCAAATTGCTCAATGGCTTTGCAATTTTTGAGAAGTCTTTGATGAATCTCCGATAGAACCCGGCATGACCTAGGAAACTTCGGATTCCTTTGACATTGACTGGTGGTGGAAGCTTTCCTATCACATCAATCTTAGCTTTATCAACTTCAATACCCTTGGAGGAGATCTTGTGACCAAGGACTATACCCTCGGTTACCATGAAGTGACACTTCTCCCAATTGAGCACCAAGTTGGTTTCCTTGCACCGTTTCAGAACCGTGTCCAGATTCTTCAAGCATAAATCGAATGATGACCCGAAAACTGAGAAGTCGTCCATAAACACTTCAATGCTCTTTTCTATCAAGTCTGCAAAGATGGCTTGCATGCATCGTTGAAATGTTGCTGGAGCGTTACATAATCCGAACGGCATGCGTCGATATGCAAATACTCCAAAAGGACAAGTGAATGCAGTCTTCTCGTGATCGTTTGGATTCACCGAAATCTGATTGTAACCCGAATATCCGTCAAGGAAACAATAAAAAGCTTGTCCTGACAGTCTCTCTAGCATTTGATCCATAAATGGTAGAGGAAAATGATCCTTTCTTGTAGCTTTGTTAAGCCTCCGGTAATCGATACACATCCTCCAACCGGTGACGGTTCTTGTCGGTATGAGCTCATTCTTCTCGTTCGTGATTACCGTCATACCTCCCTTCTTAGGGACAACTTGAACCGGACTAACCCAAGTGCTATCCGAGATTGGATATATCATGCCGGCTTCAAGTAGCTTAATCGCTTCTTTCCGGACTACTTCTTTCATGTTTGGGTTTAGCTGTCTTTGAGGTTGTGCTACCGGCTTATAATCCTCCTCCATCATGATCTTATGCATGCAATAGGATGGACTTATCCCTTTTAAGTCGGATAATGTCCATCCTATTGCTTCCTTGTTGGACTTCAAAACTTCTACCAATTTTGTTTCTTCATGGTTTGACAAGGAGCTACTAATGATGACCGGTTTGGTACCCTCTTGATCAAGAAATACATACTTCAAATGTGAGGGCAAGATCTTCATCTCCGGCTTCACTTCTTCCACTTTAGCTTCATTCGTCAATTCCTCAATTTTGGCTTTGTGAGGAGGAATTTCCTTCAACGAATCCAGCTCCTTCAAACACTCTTCAAGCTCCTTCTCATCTTCTTCTCCTATGATACTAAGTGCGTTTGTCAATACTCTTTCAAGATGTGTCAAGTAATGCAGCTGGTTTCTCGTATCAACAATCAATTCTTCCGTTGCATCCATCTTGAAACAAGCACCTTTATCACTAGGATACTTCATTGCTTCGTTGATGTTGAAATTGACTTCTTCATCGTCCACACGGACTTTCATTAAGCCTCCGTCAAGATCAATCATCATCCTTGCCGTTTGCATGAACATTCTCCCAAGAATTAGCGGCACATCATCATCTTCAGGTATGTCCATCACTACAAAGTCGATTGGGAACAAGAACTTGTCGACTTTCACCAACACGTCTTCAGCAATTCCCAACGGACGAGTGTAGGATTTGTCGACCAATTGCAAGGTCAAGTTAGTTCTTTTCACAACCAAATCACCAATCCTTTTGACAACGGATAATGGGATTAGGTTGATACTTGAGCCTAAATCAATAAGTGCCTTGCCGACATTAACATTGCCAATAGACACCGGTAATGTAACTTTACCCGGATCTCTCTCCTTCCTTGGCAATGTTCTCTGGATGATTGCACTACAATTAGCGTCTAGCTGAATTGTTTCTTCTTCATTATACCTCCTCTTCTTGGAGAGAATCTCTTTCATAAACTTGGCATAAGTTGGCATTTGCTCTAGGGCTTCCGAGAACGGTATGTTGATTTGTAAACGTTTGAATATGTCAAGGTACCTAGCAAACTGCCTCTCTTTCTCCTTTCTTGTTGGTGTAGTTGGATACGGTAGATGTGGTGTTGGCGCATTCTTCACTACTTCTTGATTCTTGCCCTTCTCCTTCACCACATCTTTCTTCCACACTATGTTTTCATTTTCAACTACATCCTTATTTTTTTCAACTTCATCCTCAATATGTACTCCTCCTGTTTCCTCCTCATTTCCTTCATCATCATCTTTCTCCTCATTCTCAACAACTCTTCTCTCAACCTCTATGTTGTCACCTATACCTCTTCCAACTACCTTCCCGCTCCGAGTAGCAATCGCCTTGCAATTATCATTGTCTCTTAATGCAAGGACTTCCTCATCAAAATGACTTAATTGTCATTTTGATGATGATGCATGATCTTTTGGGTTGGTTTGTGTGTTGGCGGTAAAGGTTCCGCCTTGCTGGGTTGCTTGAGCTAATTGTTGTGCCAACTGGCCCACTTGTGTTTCCAGGTTTTTGATGGAGGCATCAGTGTTCTTTTGGTTAGCCATTGACATTTGCATGAATTGGTTAAGAGTTTCGTCAGTGTTTTGGTTTCGGTTTTGTTGCTGAGGTTGGTATTGATTGTAGTTTTGGTAAGGTTGTCGGTTATGTTGTGGTCCATCTTGCCTCCAACCTTGGCCATAGTTTGGATTGTTCCCTCTTGGGAAGTTGTTTGTATGACCTTGGTATTGGTTTTGAAACTGTTGTGGTCTTGGTTGATTTCCAACATAACTTACCTCTTCGGTGGGTGGCGGACAAAATCCGGTGGGGTGATCTCCCGAACAAAGTTCGCATGATGCGACTTGGTGTTGTCTCCTTTGTTCGTTTTGAATATCCTTCATTTGTTGAGGAAGGTTGACCATCTTTCTAGTCAACTCCTCCACTTGTTGCGTTAGCAATTTGTTTTGAGCTAGGATTGCATCATTAGTCCCCAAATCTAGGATTCCCGCTTTCCTTTGGCCTTGGTTTCTGTTATGGTGAGCCTGGTGATCATTCAATGCCATTCTCTCTATGATAGCAACAGCATCCTCGGCGCTCTTGGCCATTAAAGAACCACCAGCAGCAGCATCAAGCAATAACTTGGATTGTTGTTGCATCCCGTTCCGGAAAAGATGGATTTGTGTTAAATCATCGAATCCATGATTAGGGCATCTTCTAAGCATCGACTTGAAACGCTCCCATGCCTCACATAACATCTCACTTGAACCTTGTGAGAATACATCAATAGTTGTCTTTGCCTCCATGAAACGATTTTGAGGGAAAAATCTCTCAAGGAATTTCTCCTCAAGAGTGTTCCAATTTGTCATCACCGTTGGTGGCTGATCCAAATACCACTCCTTGGCCTTCCCAATCAAAGAATGAGGAAACATCCTCATGAATATAGCCTCCTCATTGTTCTCCGTCTCTCCAAGTGTACCGGCGATCTCGTAAAATTTTGTGAGATGTTGGAACGGATCCTCATGGTCCAATCCTGAGAAAGGATTAGCATATAATATTTGAAGGATCCCGGTCTTCATCTCGGTTTGCTTTGTGGTCCGTGGCGTTTTCCCCAATTGGGCCAAACGGCGTGGGCTATTGTGACATGGCATCCCACGACCGCCTGAACCTCCTGAACCATCTCCTGTTGCAGCCATTGGTATCTCTTGGCTTGGAATTGGACTAGATGAAGGACTTGAAACAGAAGCTTCCTCTTGTTGCTTTTTCTTTGCTTGCTGCTTCTTTTTCCGATTCTTACTATTGTTTCTTTGAGCTGTTCTCTCTATCTCAGAATCAAAAAGCAGTTGGTCGTCCGATACTTGACCTCGCATATACGGTTTCAACAATCTGACCAAAAAGAATTAGCAAACAAGATGGATAAGGAATAATAGTTATATACATAAAAGAATTTTTGTGCAAAATTGCTTAAAACCATAATTAACGTTGCAATGAATATAATATCAAAACGTTAATCCCCGGCAACGGCGCCATTTTGTTAATGTACAAAAGTAAGTATAAGTTTTATATCGTTCCACAGGGATTATCGTGATATCATAAACCGTTCAACGTCGATTATCGTCTTAAGTTAGGGTTTAACCTTTTTCATTACTACACTACTCAACATTAAAAACGTAATAAATAAAACGTAGAGTAATAGGACATAAAAGGCGTTAGGATTAACGTTCATCAATCAAACATCATTTGTATTCGATTGATCATAAATACGGATTCTAGCTTTTTCTTATATATGACATTATCACGTATTGCTCGACAACGTCATTGATTTCCCAAATGACGTCGTGAGATCGATCGTATCGTTTAATCGACGATTTCTCAATCTATTAAACGATTCGAAAGCTTTACGATCCAATACTTAATGTAATTATCAAAACCAAATCCCATTTCTAGAATTTCTTATCTTGATAGAATATCATTCTAAACCTAGATTCAAAAGTATTTTTCAATATCATTTAAATCAAATATAAGAGTGAAAAGCAAGAACAAATTCCATGGTATATAAAAATGCTAGAATCATATATTTAATATATCAAAAGTTTACAACATAGAGTGATTGATTACCTATTAATCCCAACAAAGGAGATTAGTTGATCATTGTCATGATAACTATTGCAAAACAAGAAAGGAAGATGAAGATATGTTAAGGCTTGATTTCTCAAAGCTTCTTAATGTAATCTTCAATTCAAATCCTTTTGCTATTTGAAGTTTGCCTCCTTCTATGCCTATTCTCTCCCTTAGAAATCAAATATTTAAAGCTCTGGAAGTTGTAAAATTAGGTATTCAGCTAGCTATATGAAAAAATGAGCTTCAAATGCTTTTATAATCTGAGAATTTACACGCTCGCTACAAGCGACCAGCCTGTCGCTGTAGCGAGAACAACTTTCTGGCCAATGGGAGAGCTCCACGTCATCCTTTAGCATTAAACCGCCCTTTGGTCGCTGTAGCGACAAGGTCTGTCGCTACTAGCAATGGAACCTTAAAATTCCCTGCCTAGGCTCGCTTCTAGCGTCCAGTTCATCGCTTCTAGCGATGAACTCTCAAAAATCCCTGCCTAGGCTCGCTTCTAGCGTGGCTTCTGGCGCTTCAAGCGATGAACTCATGAAAATCCCTGCCTATCCTCGCTTCTAGCGTGGCTTCTGGCGCTTGTAGCGATGGCTCAAGAAAAACTTCATTTTCCTTGCATCAATCAGGTCCAAGCATGATTTTCCTGCATAATAACATGGGGTAAGACTTAGGATCACAAATATTGCATTTTAACCACAAATATGCTCTTATCCTAAGGTAACTTGTAAAACAAGTAACATAAGTGCCTTAAAATGTATCAAAAGATAACAACTTTTAGGCACTTATCAGGGACCAATAGGAGCATTCATATTTGAAACAGTGAAAAAAATTCGGAAAACATTTATGTTTATGTAAAAACAGTGTTCAAATTGTATAATTTGAATTGAGAATTTGAAAATTTCAGATTGCATAATGTGAACGACACCAATACATACTACTTAACGTAAATGAAATGAAACTGCATAGAAAAAGAACAAGGAAGGATTTAGAGTAATATTACCTTTAAATTCATATGAAAATAGTGTGTATGGAGCGCAACAATGATTGCATTGTGCTTAGAAATCAAGATTTCGTAAAAAAATAAGATGTTTTTTGAGGGGTTTGAAGAAATAAGAGAAAGTTGGTGAGAAGATGTATGTTTACATGATCAAGTATATATATCAAAATATTTTAGATTATATAATCCAAAAATGAAAAACATGTTCCAAATTATAGAACCCGAAGTGGAAAATTTTGTAAAAAAAAATGGTGAATTAGCAGAGGAGGTGATCAAAGAATAAACAAATTGCATTCTGATTCTATAATCCGAAACAACTAAAAACATTTCAAATTATAAAATCTGAATTGGATAAAATTGAAACTTCGTAAGGCACACAAGAAATTTGGGATAAAAAATTCTCTTAGATCGTATACATAATAGCATCCAAGAATGATAAGGCACAAACATATCCAGACTCGGCCCATTTTATAACACCAGGTTTTATTGCCATGATGAAATATATATATATATATATATATATATATATATATATATATATATAGCTTTTGTTAACTCACAAACAACAAAGCTTTTTTTAAGGAACAAAAATAAAATAGCTTTATAAAAATGTATCTTATTTTATGCATTTTAATATGATTCTTTATTCTTATAAAAAAAAAAGATTCTTTATATAAGAGTTTTCTCTAAATCTCTATATTTTCAAGCTTTACTTTCTCCCCCTCTACATATGTCTTCTAATTTTATAATTTAGGTTGAGACTAGTTCTATTTTGAAAACAATTTTGTAACGGTGTCAGCTACTTAGAATCACTATTTAAGCCATATTAGTATATCTAATATGAAACTCTTAACAACACATACATACGCCTCCTAAAAAAAACACACACACATACATACACAAAATTGGACGTCTACAACATGATCTAATTAAGATGTCTATACTAGTGTGAGATTGGTAGCATACATGGAGAAATATTTGCTAAAAAATATATTGCATATTTCAATTTTAAGCCACCGGATATATAATCCTTCATCATATCTCATCATCTTCAATCATGATGGCTTAATTTATACTCATTCTGATTTTCTGACCGTCAACATTCATCAAGAGAGCCAGCACATGCCCTGTATAATAATATACCTTAATTAATTGTAACGGGTCTGCATGGAGGTCGCTCTTTGAATTTTTGATACATGCAAATTTCAAGACAAATGCATGGTTGGTTAGGGTTAGAACTAATTATGAATTGCAATAACATATTATTGAGTAATAGTTAAAATATTACTGAAGCATAAAAAATATGAATTGGAAGGAGTTTGAGACGTGGAAGGCACTGATCCTCAACTATGAATACTACGTATGATGGCATCTTTCGTGAAAGCAACGTTAAACTCCCACGTGCCTCGAATGTTCTGGTTCAGTAGATCAATCGGATCTCCACTCCTATGATTGCTACCCTTAGCTGCGCACCATGCTCTCTCATTATGTTCCTTTAATGTAAACATTAATTCCCTACTTACCTATTTGTATCTTATAATTTCATAACAACACAAATTCGTACGTACTACTACCTGTAGATGTACTAATTAACCATGAATTATGGCTTAATTTCTCAGGTTTATGGAACATTTAAATAAGTACTAGTTCTCAGGTTTATGGAACATTTAATTTAAATAAGTACTATAGTACAAGTTTGTGTTTAGATCATGAGGAATTATATTCTTAGAGAAAAAGTCTACACGGTGTAATAATATGAGCTAATACATATTGAATTTAATTTACCCTACTAATAAGAGATGAAACTATTTTCCTTAAAAAAAAATGAAACTATTTCTTCAACAAGGAGATAATGATCAGTTTTTTGTTAACCTAACGATTCACAAAAAGAGAAACTCTAGTAATCTAGAGTTCAGAGTTCGTCTATCAGGTAAGTATAGTCCGACAAAAAATTATTCGATCTAATAATCGAACTCAGATTCTTCTTTCGAGTGATTCGTCTTTTGGTAGAACTCAATAACCACTTGAGCTTAATCCTTTGAATAAATGATTGATCCTTTGAAGACAAAGTGTTGTGTGCAATAATCCGTCACACGTTTTGGCGGTCAATGAAGTATGTAATTACGTTTATTAATAGGTTGACTATGATGGGGTTGAATTAATTAAATACATATTTGGAACGAAATCTAGCTTCAATTGCCGAGTTTAGTATTAACAAAAGAATAAAAAGGGATAATAGATATGCCACATAACCCCCTTAGCACGTGCTGATCATGCTCCCATACCCGCAACGCTAGCCTTTTTCCTTATACTATGTGAATGAAACTTATTCCATAAACCACAATTCTCTTCACTACATTCAAGACACTGTACATTGTCTCACACTACATTCTTGCCGACTATTTTATCACCCTAAAAATACTGAAATCATGCACATAATTAATTAATTTACTCCTCTTTGTGGATTTGGAAATGCAGTCCTCAATTTAACCAAATTCCACAACTTGACATTTTTGCCTCATCACATCACAGACTGAAAATTTTACTAACAAACAATAATCAATGGGTTTGAATAACATAACATCAATTAATATTTGAACATTAATTTAAATCACACGTACATGTTGCAAACTTGCAATGGTGAATTTGGTCATTTGGCATGAACATAGCTTCTTTAGGGAGTCATAAAATAAAAGCAATGACAATATAGGCAAGCAAGTGTTTGACTTATCAACTTCAATCACCTTCAAGAAGCATAACCAATGAAGAAATGACACGTGAGTGAAAGAGACACGCTCCACCCGCCTATGAAATAGCATACTATAACATGAAAATTCACATCAACATCACAAACTCTCATTGAAACTCACATAATTAACCATATGCACATGTACACACACACCCTTCCTTAATTCTAACGACTCCCTCAACCGCCCACGTTCACTCACAACTACGCTTTCCCTACACATATTCCTCTTTCTACACACATGTATATGCTCTCACTCTGACTCTCAAAATTCCTCAAATCACACACCTTATAATATATCTCTCACTAGCTCAATTTTCTTGATCCCCTTAATTCATTAATCCCAATATCACTACTATCTAAATAAATGTTCCAACAAAGACATAACAATATTAGTAGTAGCGAGCTAGATCAAATGTTACATATGCTATCTTCTCCTAATTCTGATCTCATGCCATTCCCAACAACCTCAATGGACAAATCAAATTCAAAGTGGAAACCACACATTGAGATAGCTCCCAATTGTCCTCGTTGCGCTTCATCAAACACCAAATTCTGCTACTACAATAATTACAGCTTGTCACAGCCACGGTATTTCTGCAAAGGTTGTAGACGTTATTGGACCAAAGGTGGCTCTCTTCGGAATGTTCCCGTTGGTGGTGGCTGCCGCAAAAACCGTCGTGGAAAGGCGGTCAGAAATTCTCAATCTGACCGTCTTTCTGTGAATTATGGCTCTGCTGATGATGAAGATTATCAGCAGAACCAAAACAATGGTTCGCGCGATATAGACATGGCTGTTGTTTTTGCAAAATTCTTAAACCAAAATCCAAATAGTACTCATCATGGTGATGAGGAATTGGAATTCGAGAGTGAGCCTAATAATAATGGGTTGTCTTCTTCTTCCAACAACATTAACAATTTGTCATCGACACCGGAAAGCATTGAAACAGAGAATGATGCAGTGGTCCGGCCACAGAAACCTTTTGATGAGATTCAGAATTATGGAGGGGAACATGAATTGAGTTTGAGTGGGATTGAATATGATCAGTTTGAAGGGTTTCTAGGTGTTGATGAAGATGTGGTACAAGATGTTCTATGGCCTGATTCTAATGCTATGAATATGATGATGATGCCATCTTCTTCCAATAATTATACATGGCAACAACCACCACCAATGATGCAAATGGAGTTACCAGGAGAGTTGGAATTGGAATACTCAATGCCATTGCCATTGAATAATGAGAATGGTACCGTTAATTCCAATTCTACTAGTGTCAATTTAATAAGTGAAAGTTGGAATTCTTGGGATTCTTTTGATCTTTCAACTATGGAAGACTTCTCTTCAAGTTCAAGACCTTAATCAATTATTAATTAGATCTGATTTTCCAGATATATAGGTCAAATATTTTTCATTTATATGTTGTATTATTCTTCTTATTTATTATTTGACAGAAGAGAGCAAAAAGTACGAGAGATAATTAAATACTGCTGCATTCTATCATGAAGTGAAAGATAGAATGTTAGCTATAGAAATTATTTATATTAATAGATATATATACATCGAATAAAGCTTTGTGCTTCGGCTGCATCTATCCTTTAATCTTGGGAGTTGTACAAGTTAAACAAATTATTCTTAGTAGTACATGTTTATTTCAACGGTGAAAATGGTTAGGACGTAGTACATAGCAACAATTTCAAGCTTCTCATAAAATGCAGCAATGGGCCTTGAGCCAAACTATATATGTTGGAATATTTTATTATTTAATTATATTCTGATATCATTATGTGGGCAAATATCGTAATAATAATTATATTAGCTATTTATCAATTTAGAGCCTTAATTGATTAGTGATCAATTTAAGTAATAAGACTAATTAGATTTCTATTTAGATAATTAATTAATTAATTAATATGGACTCAATATGGGTGGATGTCCGGATGACCCATTAACAGAATAATGAGAAACCCTAATGGTCATCCAATATAAAAGAGGCTATGGTCCCCAATACACCGTACACGGCAAAACTCTCTCTTCTCCCCATCTGAAGAGAACTTGAGGCATAAAGGTACCGGTTGAGGAAGAACCAAATCAGCCGCCGCTAACCCTTTGTTATGTTTTCATGTCAGATCACCTCCTCTCTGTTTCTGACCGCTGCTGTTGGGAGGTTGCCATGAAAGCTTCTTTCAGGTATTCCTAATACCCTAATTCTTAATATCCTTGGTAAATCAAACATGTTGTAGATCCGATCATAATCATGTTCAATGTATTGATTGCTTCCGCTATTGATTTATAATGATTGAACATGTTTTATGAATTCTGTTTTATTAAGACCTAAATTTCCAACAAGTGGTATCAGAGCAGGTCTACATGTTTGATTTATTAGGACTACTTGAATTTTCGTGTGAACCCTAAGAATTTTAATTTTAGGATTTCATTGTGTTAATGCGTTTAAGAGATAAACAATCTGGAATCAAACTTTATTTTATTTGACGATTTAAAACAAGATTGTATACCGAAAGAAAGACCCCTAATTTTTGCGATCATGGCCTATGGTTTTGGATGGCATCAATTCAACGATGTAAAATTTGATGCTTCATTATTATATGTTTTTTTGGCCTCCGGCATATGAAACCAAAAAAAAAAAGTATTGTGTTGTTTTCTATGGCTTAGCTTTAGAGAAATTTGGCAACTCTTGATGTGTTTTCAAAATAAATATTTGAATCTAATCAAAAGAAATAATTTTGGTTATTATATATATTCCACTAATTATATTTGGGTATCACATTTATAATTATTATGGTTATATGAGAATTATAATTTTATAAGATTATGATTCTCAAAATTGTATTTGTGGTAATAAGGATCATAATTAGAAATATATATACTTATGATAATTGTTTGTTTTTGGTATAGTTGGAATATATATTTGTACAAAATAGTGATTATGTTTTGTGTTTTGCACATACGGTCCAATGCAAACTTTTGTTTTCACGGTTATCTTGCTATCCTCCCGGTCTTTTTGATGCAAAGGACAATTATTTTATATTCAATTATCATTCAAATTCAGTTTAAATCTTTTGAAAGTCCAAAGCTGTTGCATTCATTTGACATGAAAAACGGATTTGATATCGATTGGATTTAATCTTGTTGAAGTTTAATTTGTTTTTCAGTTTTATTTTCAAATCAAGTCTTTTGGTCTCATTCATCCATAAAGTTGTCATATTGTTATACATATTTGACAATTGTTATAACAAATAAGGATTTGAATATTGGTGGTTTGATTTGATTTGAAAATAAAACCTTTTGATTTGACATAATTTTAGGTGTCGTTTTTTTTAGTTTGATTTTTTGTTTCAAATTAAAAATGATTCACAAATTTTGTACTTAAATATTATTTTGAGAAAAAGGCAAATATATATTTGTTATATATATATATATATATATATATATATATATATATATATATATTTGGTTGTTATATATACTTGTAGAAGATTTGTTGCCTTTTAATAATGAATCTCAAAATATCATGAACAAAATTTTTAGTACAGAAAGTAAGAATTAGTTCTTTAAAGTTTGGGAAATCATAATTCTGGCTTTGTTTGTTTATTTATAGACATATGAGGTTTGTTTCCTTTATTTAGGAAAACATTTATTCTAGAATTATATTTTATTTTGTTTAAAGAATTATTCAGTATATTGTGAATCAATTATAGCATGAATATATATATTTTGTTTATATCATGATTATGAATTTTAAGTTTATTGTTGTTAAGTTTTGTACAATAACATTATGTCTTAATCATGCATTTGGATATATTTCTTGCTATGTTTGTTGTTGTGACTTTATGCGACATCCTATCAATGCACTGTCTTATACACATTGGTGTTTTTGACTTGCATATTCTTTAAAATGTCTAGTAATTTTGGTTGAGTTGGTTGAAACAACGTGTTGCCAAAAGTAACCTCTGTTGCGTAGATTTGATTCAATTGAACTTACAAAAGACGTAGTATGTAATTATTCATGCGAGTTGTCGTCGGCCCTAAGGAAGGCACAACTTGGCCGGATAGTTGCATGCTTGTGATAATAAATATGTGGTGATTATAAAGTAATTTTCCATGTAAATAATAGGATACCTGAAGGTGACTATTATTTGACTGGACTTATCATCTCATTTAATATATATTAAAATTATCTAGTAATTGCGGTTGAGTTGGTTGAAACAATAATGTTGCCCAAGTAACCTCTGTTGCGTAGATTCGACTTAACTAAAGTTACAAAAGATGTAGTGTGTAATTATTTATGCGAGTTGTCGTCGGCCCCAAGGAATGCACAACTTGGCCGGATAGTTACATACATGTGGTGGTAAATATGTGGTGGTTATAAAGTATTTTTCCATGTGGATAATAGGATGCCCGAAGGTGACTATTATTTGACGGGACTTATCACCGATGTTTGATCATCGCGTTGAGAGTATCGCTTGCAGTTAATTTTTACAATCCGAAGATTGAGAATTAATGGTGCGCTTGGTATCTTGTTAAGGTCTTTTATTTACAAATAAAGATGCACGTTTCTATAATATTTATTGACATGTGTGATAATGTTGTGTGAGTGTAAACTTATTTATACATTTAAGAGTTTACATTCACACAAATATAATGGTAAACATATGACAATTATAAGAATTTATTCTTTGTCAAAGTAAATTGTCATTGTTTGATCATTGCTGTAAAATACCACAACAATTGATATTATTGTTTAAAGACTTGATATTAATGGTGCACTAGGTATTTTTGTGAGTGTTTTTGCTTCTCTTGTTCTCTTTAAGCTAATACAGTTTATGTATCTGTTAATTTGAGTTAAATTTTTAACTCTTAAAAGTTTTAACTTTTAGGAATTAAAGAATAATACTAACCTTGTTCTTGGATCTAGACCTTATATAAGGGTGGTGAAACTCGCATTCTCTTGCAAATCCAGTATTTAATGTGAGAATCAAGTTTGACAAGTGAGTATACACCAAATCTTATAGGTCTTATGTGATCATAAAGTTAAAAGATCAGAAATCTTATCAGTGTTATTTAAGTTGACAATTTTTGTCATATTTTCTTTGCTTAAACTAAGGTGCTTTAAAAGCAATATAGAGAAAGACAATCTCTCATTGGAGAGTGATATTTCATTAAGATTATTAGGCAAAGAAAATATTGAGCACATTATGTAAATATTTAATCTTGCTGAGACATTATAATTTCGACTATCAGATGACTTGTTCGACAATTCAGTAATTTCGACTATCATATGACTTGTTCGAAAATTCAGCATTTAGTATTCTCTTTGCACAATTAAGTTTATAACTGTTAAAGTTAGAAATGATCCTTTAAAGGATCAATTCATAAAGTGTGCAAATAAAGAAAAGCTGAAGCAAGGGAAAATAAAATAGTGCTCTTTCGGAAAATACCTCAAAAGATAAGGGCAAATAAAGAAAGGTAATCTTGACTGACTTATGTCCAATGATGTTGAAAGATATATCAATTTAGAATGGACAAAGTCGATAAATATTGTTTTATTCATTTTAAACTAATTTTAGATTGTCGTTACTAGCTTATTTTTGTATTTAAAAGACAATTTGGTGAATCATTATTTGAATTAATTTTTGTTTTAATTTCTCTTTGACTAAATCAAGATATTTTGAGTTTTATTTTCAAATGATGATTCAATGTGTCTTTTAAGTTTAGTTATTAGAGTCAATTTAGTTATGACTTGTGACATTCTATAATTGTTTAAGGGTTTGAAAACTATAAATTTTTCGTCCCACAAATTAAGGAAATTTTGAGACATATATTGTTATGTTTTCTTGAGGATATTGAGTTTGGGGGAGAGATATGGTAATAGAACAAAATTGAATGAGGAAGACTTAGTTCTAAACTAATTCATATAGTTACTATTATATTTGGATCCTCATGAGGACATTATTGTTCTTCCTCTCCATCAAGTTAAGAAGTTAATTCATATAGATCAAACTCAACACCCTCAAGAACTAGGGCATCTGGTGTCATAAAGAATTGACTAATAAGAGAGACTCTATTAAGACAGTCATGATACTGGTTTGCTTATTATAATTTTGGAGCTGCATAAGATGGATTTCAATATAGTGTTTCTTAATGGTGACATTAATGATATAATATGGTGCAACGAAATAAAACTTTTGTGTCAATTGATACAAAGTATATGGTTTGCAAAGTCACGAAATCCACTTATAAGTTAAGAAATTTGTCTCTTTAGTGTTACCACAAATTCTCATAAAGTAATAGTCTCATTTGGTTTTGAGATAATATTAAGTAGAGTTGTGGATTTAGTAAGCTCAGTGGGAGTAAATTTATATTCTATTTTAATGTGTCGATTTTATTTTATTTAGTCAACTATGATATATGTTAGTAATGTGAAACCAAGAAAATCTCTAACAAAAGTTAGTGATGAAAGATCCTGGGGACACCTCTTTTGTATTAGGCATTTCAATACTTAGAGATTCTTCTCAAGGTATTATTCGGATATCACAAAAGAGTTATATCAGTAAAGTTGAAAATAAATTGACATTAAAGTTAATAAATTTTTGGATGATCTCAATCACCGAGAGAGACTTTTCAGTCTCAAATATTGCTCATTAAGAAATTTATGAATTCAGAAATTTAAGTATTTTCCTACACTTAGCCTATAAGTTTTTTTTGTATGATTTTATTATACGCATTTGGACATAGCGTATATAATAAGATTGTTTGGCAGATATTTGAGCAATTCAAGTTTGAATTGTTGAAAACGCAACCATAAGGAATTTTTAAAGAGAACAAGAGATCTTATGCTCACATCAGGGATCTGACAATTTGGAGATCATTTGTGTGTCAGACTCTGGCTTTTGGATGTAAGTAGATAATACACATTCTAACTCAGGAAATATGACTGTAAGTATTTATGTCACTTGGTTGCATATTGTTAAAGGTATTGAAAGACCACTTAAGTTATATATAGTGACATAATTCAGTCATAAAGTTATTCAACAACAAATTTTATAGAGTTCATTACCTTATAGATTATTGTTGAATTGAATAAAACATATAAAGATGGACTTTAATGCTAGCCGACTCACTAATCAAAGACATGACACATAAGGTCTTTCATATGGTTGTTGTCATTAAGGATGTCTTAGATTAGTGGGAGTCTCTTTTATTCTATGTTCTATACTTCTGTTTTGATATCGATACATACTTTATGTTATGATTTTCTGCAGAAATAAAGTTCATGAGGTTATGTTTATTATAACCATTTCTGTATCAGTTTGTGCAAATATTAAATTTGCAAATCTTCAGTTTTGATCTCACTAAAGTTTTCAGTTGGACCAGTTGGAAATAGACATGATTTAGAGATCACATCACATGAAATTTCCATGCCACTCATCCATAGCGATCTATGTCATCAAGTGCATTGATATGGTGGTCGTCGGGGTTCCGTCACATTATACGTCAGTGACGACAGCTGCGGTGGTCCCATTATTAATGTATGAGGTGGACCAGATTGTAATGTTGAAATCTAAAGATAAATAGCATTCAGACGCGCGCCTAAAGAATTCTGATATAATTATTTAGATATGTAGCCCAAGTGGGAGATTGTTGGAATATTTTATTATTTAATTATATTCTGATATCATTATGTGGGCAAATATAGTAATAATAATTATATTAACTATTTATCAATTTAGAGCCTTAATTGATTAGTGATCAATTTAAGTAATAAGGCTAATTAGATTTCTATTTAGATAATTAATTAATTAATTGATATGAACTCAATATGGGTGGATGTCCGGATGACCCATTAACGGAATAATGGGAAACCCTAATGGTCATCCAATATAAAAGAGGCTATGACCCCCAATACACCGTACACGGCAAAACTCTCTCTTCTCCCCATCTGAAGAGAACTTGAGGCATAAAGGTACCGGTTGAGGAAGAACCAAATCAGCCGCCGCTAACCCTTTGTTATGTTTTCATGTCAGATCACCTCCTCTCTGTTTCTGACCGCTGCCGTTGGGAGGTTGCCATGAAAGCTTCTTTCAGATATTCCTAATACCCTAATTCTTAATATCCTTGGTAAATCAAACATGTTGTAGATCCGATCATAATCATGTTCAATGTATTGATTGCTTCCGCTATTGATTTATAATGATTGAACATGTTTTATGAATTCTGTTTTATTAAGACCTAAATTTCCAACAATATAAACACATAACTATACATCATACATTTGAATAACAAAACGAATTGATGTGTAGCAGGTTCTCCCAAAATTTGTCATATTTCCGCTTCCTATCAAAAGCAATTGTGGCCAAAACATTATGAATAATTATTCGTAGACATCATTTTTTTTCCCAACCCCGAATATACACCTCCATGTGGCACTAGAACTATTTTTGGTAATTTCTCTCTCCCTCTCTCTCTCTGAACTCGCTGCCACTCTCTTTCAACTCACCACCATCATCACCATTGTTTGTTTGCCCATCACCACCACTGTGCGTTTAGATTCACTTTTTTCTTTCTTTCCATATTTGCGTTTTTTTTTCATATATGCTGTGCTTTCACTTTTTTTCTCCATATTTATGTTTTTCCAGAACAGAGTTGGTCGCCATGGTCGCGATATGGAGGATTTGGCCGGCGTGAACGCATCTCTGATGTCGTGAGCGATAAGAAGAGGTCGCCGATGACTTCGCGTCTCAAGATCTGAACGGATCACAAGGACGACGACAATGTGAGGTTTGTCGATGGCGTGACAGATTAAATAAAAATTCAACTCAGCTTGTTTCATATTTACATCTTCACATAAAACTAAGGCATGATATACGAGTTTTATAATTTATATGATGCTTAACATTAACATTTTTAGGACCGCCCCAATATTGTTAGTGACATAAAACAAACTTTACAGTAAAACCTTTAAAATAAATAGGACAGGGTTAACAAAAAAATCAAATTTTGTTGAGTCCAAAGTTCAAACCACACTCAAAGCGGGTATGAGTCGCTCATTATTATTTACTGAGCTCGGCAAATACATATAACAAGTTTTTCATATTAGATCCAAAATTTTGAGGCATAAAGTCTTAGCTAGGGCTGTTTGGTCCTAGGGTCGGCCATCACTTGTTTATTTGTTGATAGAACAAGAATTTAGTCGAGATACCAGATGATGTCCTCAATTGTGATTATGTTTTCTCCAAGTGATTAAGTACGAGAATGAACTTGAGAGACTCGTATTCGCCTTGACCGAAGTTTATATGACCAAACAATGGAATAAAAGCAACCACACAAGTAGTTTTAACACCACATTTTCACCTCACAACCTTGAGTCATAGGACATATGAGTCATCTCACTTATATGATGTTCATCATAATGTAAACCTAAGATGAAAGTTCAAGAACAAGGATTTTTTCCATGATCGAATTCAATTTTTCAAGAATTAATCTAAAAACAAAAATCAAGATTCAAGATAGAATTTGAAAATTTACAAAAGCAAATTATACTATAAGATGAAAAGGTGAATGATTGTCACTTCCATGAAGAAGATAATATAAAAAATGCAATTACCACAAGAGATTTGCAAAGCCACTCGATAACATTCACAATGGTTCAACCAAAAAACTTAGGCGGAAAATTCTCCACCTCACACAAGTATGTAACATGTAAATTCTATTAATTATCATAAAAAACCAATTAGTGTGTAAAATTATATTTACATGTGTGGAAGCTAAAGGTTAAACTTCACCCCCTGTAATAATAAAATTAACTTATGAGCCCACATTACACATTGAACTTCTAACAAGAACTAAAATTGCCCCCATAACAAAAAAATTCAATTATAAATGATATAAAAACTAACAATTTTATTATCACATCATCTTATTGTCTTTGAGCTTCTTGAAGGTTGATCCTCATCACAACATCCACTTTTCATTCAATCGCACGGGTTTTGTATAGCTTCATATATAACTATCAAATGACTATATTATTACTTTTATAGTTATATTCAGTATTATGTTATCAAACTATCTCAAAAAGTAACAAAAATAAAAGATGGACTGCAATAAAAATGACAAATCAAAAGAAAAAATATATACAAAAGCTAGCACCAAGAAATTGATCCTAAAGAAAAAAAAAATAAAAATGAACGTTACGTGGTAATTGAAATAAAAAATAATAATAATAAAAAGGAACCGCTAATAATGAAAAGGAACTACTATCAAAAAAGGAATTGCAATGGCGTTAGTGACTTTTAAAAATTTGTGCGTCGCACGGGTCTGTTATAGCGTTAGTCATTTATATTATTTTTAACTGTACCATGAAGGTGTTTTAGAATACAGACAAATCAAGGACATAAAGTTGAATACAAAAGGTAACTGTATAAATAATCATAATAACAATGATATGCAAACTTATATTCATATGAATAAACTAAAGTACATTCTGAAATATTTCTTTATATACTACATTTGATGTTACATTTGTATCATCTCCCTCGTCATCATGGATCAATGTCTTCAAGCCTTCCCTGGAAGTAACTCTAGACAGGGCAACATATAACTGGCCATGAGAGAAAACTGATTGAGGCAGATAGACTCCAACATGTTTAAGTGATTGCCCTTGGCTTTTATTGATAGTCATTGCAAATGAAACAACCAGTGGAAATTGTCTTCGTTGAAACTTAAAGGGGATTCTCTTGTCAGATGGAGTCAATGATAACCTTGGGATGTAAACCTTTTGACCAATATTGCTTCCTGTTATGACCCTTGCTTCAAGGACGTACTTTCCCATTCTTGTGATAACCAATCTTGTTCCATTGCACAAACCCAAAGTCTGATCAATATTTCTCAACAACATTACAGGAATTCCAACTTTCAATCTTATCTTATGATTTGGAATTCCAGAAGCAACAATTGTGTTTAAAAATTCTGGAGTATACACATCATCTTAATATATTTTATTATTAAAAAAATATAGTGATAAGCATAAGAGACAAAGTAATCATGATTAAATCTATAACTATACGTTTGGACATTATTATTATTATTATTAAAGACGCTGACTTTTCTTTTTCTAATACTTCCATCTTCAATTTCAATTTGACAACCGTTTTAATTAGGTAGGAAGAATTATCAGCTGAAATGAAAAATTATTAAACTTGACCCACTTAAAATGTTGTTATGAAAAGAGATCCAAGAGAAGAAAAACATTTGCAAAGATGATACGTGCAAAAAGAAAAAACTTTGAGTAGATTAGAAAAACTTACAATCAAGATTTTAAAGAGAAATTTTGAAAAATATAAAAAGTAGATACATCATGAAATATTAAAGAATCAAATCATTATTTAAAGTAAAACAAACAATCTCCATTGACAGATGTAAGTCATGTTGATCAATTGAACACTACATTTTTAAGAAGGATAATACGTTAATAAAGATATACTTATGCACCAACAATTTTGTTTTATGAAGGACATGCGTAGATTCAGAATCAATCAAATGAAGAAAAAGAAAAAGATATTGAAATAGGTAGGAATATGGAGATATCTAACATATGCACGAAATTTCACAAAATAACAATGCAATTGAAATGACACTCAAATATAAAAGATATAGATATGTATGGAGGAAAGATGCATAGTATATATATTAAGGAAAATTTTCTTCTTCATATCAGGATTAAAAAATGACACTCAAATACAAAAGATAGGAGAATAGAATCACATGATCAGGGTTGCAATGCTAAATGAGAATTTATATTGCATGACAATTAGTGCAATGAAAGAGATTTTTATTACATAATTAAACGTTAGGACCTTTGATCTTCAAAATAATACATGAGCACTATGAAGAAACCACTAATGTTTAGATTTATATCATTACCGTTTAGAAGTTGAAAGGGAAAGATATGAATGTGAAAGAAATCATCAGCCATCATCAATTTTTTTGGTGCGTTTCATTTTAATATTTATTGTGCTGAGGTCTTCTTTTTATAACATTGCCATCAGCAATTTGAATTTCATGGGCCGATTCAATTTTAAAGGTGAATTAGGCGTTTTATTTATCTCGCATTTGTGCTAGATAAATAAAATGAAAGCAACTATAATTCACAAAAAACTTTAGTGATCTAGTGGTAATGGTTGTGATCTACCAGAACTTGGTCTGGAGTTCAACTCTCAGCAGGAATTGTTTTTCATAAAATTTTTTCAAAACCAAAAATTAGGGTTAGGGTTAGCTATCAGGACTGCATAACATTTATATATAAGTGATGCTTACACTTGATGGTCATCGAATTGTGATTCTCTTTGAAATGTGTTAATTTTATATAATTGTAATATAATTTAAAATTCTACAAGAAATAGGAATATAAAATGCTGAATGGAAAAATATCAAATTCTACATACAATAAATAGGAATATAAAATGAATTGAACAATTATTATATTTAAGAATATTATTATGTTTCTTATATGTCGGACCATAAAAATACACAATTTTATTTCTCATAAAAAGAACCAATATGCATGTAATTTACAGCTAGCATTGTTTAAGCTGTAGGGAATTCTCAATGTACGTCAATGTTTCCGTCCAAAGATATCAAAATCCAAATGCTTGTCATTTTCCCCATCTTTTGAAGCATGGGAATCAAGCATCGCTGAAATTGTAATTTTAAATTTATATCATGTCAATTATAATGTATCAAAATTCCTGTGTGAATATTTACTTGAAAAAGCAAGGACAATGTATGTATATATCAAATCAAAATATACATTTACCTGCTGCTGCTAGTGGATAGCTATCCAATATTTGACCAATTCCTTTTAGAAGTTTCTACAGAGATTTAAGCCTCAAATTAATCACTTCCGAGTTGGATGCAAGCATTGAAAATTTGAAATGCTATTTTTTAAAAAGCCCAAATGTTTATAGGAAGAAAAATTAAAACGTTGTCTAAAGTATTGGTTCAACTAGCGGTTTTCTTGATCTACCTTAATTTTTCAAACGATAAATCTGTACCTATTTTGTAATAGTAAATAAAAAAGAAAAATATTGAAGTAGGAAAATACCAGCACCAATTCACCAGGTTTTAGTGGAAATTCCTCCATGCATGTTATCTTGCTGCAATATGCACACACGTTTAATAATTACTATAGAAGCTTAACATGTTTAGAATATTAGGATTTCATCATTGAACACACGATTTCGTTAAAGTCACACAGAGTTAGTATCATAATTATACCTAATAAGCAATTTCCCTTCAACTTCTTCAAACGTAAAGAATCTGCATCCATTTGAAAAGGGTAACTTCTTACCTTTCCACACTGCAAATAATTATGTGAAGTTAAACACACGTATATGTCCGAACAAGCTATGCATTCATTTTGGTTAACAATATACCAGAGCTTTAAAGCAAAAATTATGTCATCAAAGGCTGTCTAGTTAAAGAAACGAGTAAACCACCAAATTAGTCTCTATCTTTATAAGTCACTCTTAAATTAATCATTGACTCAGATAATATTTCAAACTGGTCATTATCTTTGTTAAAAATTTCTCAATTAAGTCTATGTCATTATGTTTTTGTCACATCCCGAGAGACCTAATTGAGAAATTTCAATAGCCAAGTGATAGTGCTCGAGTGAAACTTTGCAGACAAGCTATAATCATAATCTTCGTATGCGGTTGTATTTTCCTTTTGGGTCCAATCACACACTTAATGATGAAGAGTAACATAAGTGATACTTCTCAAATCTTCTAGTCATGACTTAATTTTATTTCTATATCATTACTTTGTTATCTAAATGCAAATTGTTCGTCCATATAACATACACCGGAAAACGTTTATCAAGTATTCCAAAAAAACCTTTCTTGGAAACTTAATAAAACAATTCTAGAAAACTGACTCACACCGAAAAAAAAATTCATAAATTTTTTGAGATAACTACAATTTTTTTTTTCCAGAATCATATGTAAACCAGGAAAACTCCAGAAAAGTTTTCCAGTTTATATTCTCAAACAGTCAAACTTACTTTCTTTGCTTCTCGGTAAACTTCAAAAAAGTGAGGATGAAATGAAAAAAAAATATTTCATAGATTTTTGTTTTTATACGAAGGTAAAATTGGAAGCTTAAGAAAGATGTAGGGGTAAAGGTACAAATGCAGGAGTGTGGAGTCAAATTTTCTTTAATTGGAGATTGTTTGATGTTGATAATTTTAGAAGGATCGTTGTGTGATTGGATCCACCCATAGAAAAGAGGAAATTGCTCTTCTCACAAGTGATTTTGCTCACTCCCATATGAAACTGCCTAAAATAATCTCAACATGAGTTAACTCACGTTCGATAAAACCAACGTGAGTTAACTCATGTTTAAAGCAACGTGACATAAATCACGCAGGTGTAAAGCTAGCCAACGTGAGTTAACTCACGTTGCGATGCATTACCTGTTTAAGGCCAAATCCAGCAACTCCACACTTCAAAAACACATTTCTTTTCCTCTTCACATCTGAAACACCCAAAATAACTAATTTTTTGTGAAAAATCTTGAGCTCAAATCATTGGAAACCGTCAAAAAGTAAGTTTCTACGCTCATCAAACGTAAAAAATAAGGTAATGAATCATCTTAACTATTTAGATTATGCTGGTTTTGCTGCAATGTTCGTCATTTTGAAAGGTACAACTGGGCGTGAGTTAAGTCATGTTGGCCTTCAACGTGAGTTAACTCACGTAGGTAGAAAGGCAACGTGACTTAACTCACGTTGGTGCCAATAATTTGAATTTTGGCGCCATTTTTTCCCTTTCTTAGGCTTGTTGCATAAGTTATTTATAATTTTTTTTTGTTATTTTTTATTCAATAGATATAGTGATGGTTGAAAATGTGGTGGATGATGGTGTTGAGCCAAAACCGGGCATCATTGAAGCTTCTGTTGATGTCAAATCTATTGTTGAAGGTTCGGTTAATGTCAAAATTCCCATTCAAGCTTCCGTTAAAGCAATACCTACCGATGTTCCCAAGCTTCGCGATTATGAAGCAAACACCGTCTCATTTTTTTAACAAATGATAGATGGCGAGAGTGAGACGATTTGCTTGGTTGGGTTCGTCGACAAGCCGCAAGGGCAGGATTTACTATATCTATAGATAAATCTAGTATAAAACAACCAATGTTAACGTTGCAATGTGAAAGGAGTGGTTTATACAACCACCAAAGAGGAGGAAGAAATTGAATCTTGAAGGCACGGATTCAAGGAAATGTGATTGTCCGTTTAGGTTGTGTAGTTACTTTGAGAAGAAGACAAATGATTGGTGGTTGGACATGCTTAATGGAGTTCACAACCATGAGTTGGAGACAAAGTTAGGTGGTCACCTTCTTGCGGGTAGACTGAAAGAGGAGGAGAAGAAAAGAGTTGTTGACATGACGAAGAGCTTGGCGTTGCCAAGGAATATTCTAACGAATTTGAAGGAAAAAAACAAAGAAAGTATGACGAATATCAAACAAGTGTACAATGCACGGTCTAGATGGCGAAAGTCTGTAAGAGGTGACAAGACATAGATGCAATACTTGATTGCGAAGTTGGAAGAACATAAATACATTTATTTCACAAGAACAAATTATGAGGAAACCACTCTTGAAGACATATTCATTGCTCACCCGGGGTCTATTAATATGTTTAACACTTTTTCGACCGTTTTGGTCATGGATTCCACTTACAAAACCAACTTATATAGAATGCCATTATTTGAGATTGTTGGTATCACCTCTACTAGCATGACATATTATGTTGGTTTTGCCTTTCTTGCCTCTGAAAAAGAGGGCAACTTTACTTGGGTTTTTGGAGGGTTGTGTATCTAGAGCCACATTGAGTTTTATCTTTGAGGAAGCAAAACGCTCCAAGACATTGCGGTTGTGTGCATAAGACATCGTACGGGTTGCCTTGTGCATGTATTCTTGCTATGAAGATAAAAGACAAATTGCATATACGATTGGATGACATAGACCCTCACTGGCAAATGTTAAGTGTATGTGGAGAAGAGGTTGATGGTGATTTTTCTGTGATCGAGGAGTGGAATGACATTCAAGAACGTCTCAAAAAAGTCCCTTACAAAATGAAACTCCACATCAAAGAGGTGATGTGGTAACTAGCTTTTCTGGAAGACACAATATTGTCTCCACCTCCAAGAAATGTGGTAACCAAGGGAGCAAAGAAAAAGGTGAGGTCTACACCGAAAAAGTCATCTACGGGTCGAATTCCCTCTATGTGGGAATGTGTTGATTTCCAATTTTCCGATAGCCAATCGTCACAAACCAAGACATCACTTCCAAAGAGGAAAAGTGCACGTATTGGCAATTCATCGCGCTCACAAGCTTCAACGCCTACTCTACAACCGTTTCTGAATTTACCATACATTACACAAATGCCAAAGATCATGAGACCTTACATTGAAAATATTGTGAATGTTAAAGGGGATGATAATTGTGGATTCCGGGTCATAACTAGACACATAGGCAAGGATGAGGAAAATCACATATTGGTTCGTAGTGCACTTATTCATGAGTTGAAAACTAATAAGCGAGACTATTTGCCAATATTTGGTTCGGAGGAGCGTTTTGAGTATATCATGAATGGTTTACACCCTCCAACAAATAGTGGTGGAATTGCATACATAGATAAGTGGTTGACATTACCGGATATGGGTCACATTGTTGCAACTTGTTACAATAGAGTTGTTGTTCAATTGATAAGTCTTGAAAGAGGTCTATGTGAGACTTTTTTCCCAATTCGAGGTGCTCTACCACTTAACCCACATGCCCACATCATGTGTCTTGGCTTAATTCCAGACCACTTTCTTCATGTTTATTTGAAAGACGATTGTCCATTACCACCGTCTTGTATGGAGTGGAAGAATGACAAGATTGGTGAGGCTGAGCAATGAGAGTTTGCATTTTTGGATAGACAAGCTTTGTTCAAAGACCTCATGTCTAAGGAGCCGAAACCGCCGAAAAAACCAACAAATCATCTCAATCCAATTTATTGCAACACTCCCACTCCCGAAAAACCAAAAGGAGAATTTGAAGAAATTGAAGAAGATGAAGATGATACCTTATCAGTAGCTAGTTAGATAGGCTATGACACTTTTTCGTCGGTGTTTGTCCTTTATTTGTCGATATTACACAGACATATTTTTTAGTGGCCGGTTATGTAACGCCGATATTTGTGGTCAATATGTAACTAACATTATATAGATTATATAAATATATGAAGTGAAATATTTTTTGGTGGCCAGTTATGTAACGCCAATTATTGCTCGCATTTTATAAAAATATATGTCTCTAATTATTCAACTATTTATTTTATCTTTCATTTGGTTTTATTCTCATACTTGTTATTCCATAAACTTTTGTCAAGTGAAACATGTATGAAGATGCACAAGTTGAAGTTGAAGCTCATGTCTGATACTCCGTCGTGAAGAAGACGATTAATGTCTTTTTAACCCCCACCGACAAGCTGGATGAGTTGAAGGCACAACTTAACAGATATTTTGTCCATCTTGGTGAAAATCAAAGAACATCTCATGTATTTGTACAGGTGCCATGCGTGAACCTAGCGGCAGATAAAGATGAAGACAGTTGGAAGACTGTGTATTTTCCATAAGTTATCCATGATGATGGCGACGTAGATTACATGTTTAGGTTAATGGTTGAAAATAACATTTTACATCTTTGTGTCCGCTCCATTGAAGTGTAATATGTATTAACGTGTAATAGTGTAATATGTTCGAATTTGTGTTTGTAATGTTTCATTTTAATGAATTTGCGTCGAATTTGTGGATTGTGTAGTTAACGACAAATTTGTGTAATTTGGATCGATTATGTGTGATTTTGTTATGATGAGTATTATGTTGTTGAAATTGTGTAAATTAGATCAATTATGAGAGTGTATTGATTACGGGTCATTAATGATTTGGTTGCTTACATTCAATGTTGTTCTGCTGCTATACTAGTAGCCAACGCGAGTCAACTCACGTTGACTTTATACCTACATGACTCAAGTCATGTTGCTTTAATTATACTAGAACTCAACATGAGTTAACTCACGTTGGTTTTACGAAACGTGAGTTAACTCACGTTGAAGTTATTTTAAACAGTTTACGTGGAAGTGGGTAATTTTGTTTGGGAGAAGAACAATTTTCTAGAAAAGAAAGAGAGAGTTGAGTCCTATTAGTATTTTGCAGTGGTGGCCCTAAACTTGTTTGAGATAGAAGACTGCTCAAAGATTTAAGGTCACCAAATTATTATTCTTTACTTAGATAAAATATATAAATATTCAAAATAAAATTTATATAATTGAAATTAACTAACAATAAAAAAAGAATAAATACATTTGATTAAATAAATTGTATTATCAAATCAATTAATCAACCCACAAAAAAGATTGCAAAAAAGTACATATGTATTGATGTGCGCCTATCTAATTGGTAAAAAGTTTGATTCAGCTGAAAAAAATATGGATATTCCAAATTTGTAAATGTTTGATTGAGGACATATGAAACTTGACTCTCTTGATGAGTTTTTTTTAACAATTTTTTTTTATACAATGTAGATCAATCAATTGATTCACTTAGTAGAAGATTTGAATATAGAGCACATATGAGGGATGATTACGCAGAGTGTTGATGTGTTGTTGGCTATGAAGCCCGGATACTCCAAAATGGTGCCGTACCCGTGTCGGATACGTATCGGATACCGATACGCCGCGGATACGCCCGGATACGTATCCCAGAAGTATCCGAATGATTTAATTTAAGTTTTATTTAAAAAAATACGGGATACGTTACGGATACGTTCGAGATACGGAGAAATAATTCGGGATACGGCTTAATAGGTAGGATACGGACGGGATACGTGTGTTAAAAATACAACATGAGTTTATTTAATTTTTTTTTTGTGAACCATTTGCTGTACTAGTTTTATACTTTTATTATACATGTGAATTATAAATTATAATATAGGGGTCAAAACATATTTTGATTTAGACAAAACTCTAATTTGTATTTTGATCACAAGTATTATTTTTTGTAAATTGTGATCATTATACTGGCCATGACTTGAAAAGGGTGACTATCTTCATACTACTTTGGTATCTTCATAGTGCAAGTTGTTTATATGGTATGTTTTGGTTTAAAGAATTACTATCTTAGTTGGTAAATCGTGATCCATTATAGTTTGACTTGGTGTAATTAGTTTTAAGATTTCATGCTATTTATTTTTTATGTGCGTGTATGTCTAATATATATATTAAAAAAATTGTAAACGTATCTAAGCCGTATCGTATCCTAAATTTGAAATTTTTAACATATCCGCGTACCCGTATCGTATCGTACCCGTACCTGTATCCGTATCTGGGCTTCATAGCTTGTTGGTGACCAATTTGACAGAGAAGACATGATTTCTTTTGGCTTAACCATAACAAAATAAATAAACCAAAATGTATGAAAGAAATGAATAAAAAAACTGAAAGTATGCCTTCTTAGTTGAATTAGTTCATGACAACACATCAATACTACACTGACTTAACATCTCTGGTTAATGTAAGAGACTAAAGTGATTGATGGAGAGAAACATTCAGAAATTCAATTGTGTCTTCATTTTGTAGGAGTGTGCAAAAATGTGGTTAACTGAACCATATCACTAAACCGAACCAAACTGAATCACAAAAAAATTGAACCTTATTAAATGGTTCATAAACTGAACTACAAATTTAATCCAATTCAGTTAACCAAACTTAATTTAAAAACCAGTTTTAACCTGTTTTGAACTCTTTATTATTTTCTTTTACCAATGTTTAACCAAAATTTATTTTTGAGAAAAAATACAAATTTAAAAACAAAACAGATTTATATATATAACAATAAAATATTGTCACATAAGTTATATTGGCGTAGTGGTAAATTAATTTTGTAAAGAGATAAAGGTCAAAGGTTCAACTCCGGCTGCCACCTACCACCCTCTCTTTTATAAATATTAACTTATTCATTTAATTTATTTATAATATTAAATTATCCCTCTCTTTTATAAATATTAACTTATTCATTTTATTTATTTATAATTATAATATTAAATTATATAAATTAATTTATTTATAATATGGGAAATGCTTTGTATCGCGAGACAATTCGTCCCGACTAGATCACGAATAGTGTTGATAGGCTTTTTACTACCCCTGGCCCACGTTCTCTACACCAAACCATGAAGTAGAAACTATGAAGACCATATACGGGTATGATACGATACGGGTACGCGGATACGTCAAAAATTTCAAATTTAGGATACGATACAGCTTAGATACGTTTATAATTTTTTTAATATATATATTAGACATACACGCACATAAAAAATAAATAGCATGAAATCTTAAAACTAATTACACCAAGTCAAACTATAATGGATCACGATTCACCAACTAAGATAGTAATTCTTTAAACCAAAACATACCATATAAACAACTTGCACTATGAAGATACCAAAGTAGTATGAAGATAGTCACCCTTTTCAAGTCATGGTCAATATAATGATCACAATTTACAAAAAATAATACTTGTGATCAAAATACAAATTAGAGTTTTGTCTAAATCAAAATATGTTTTGACCCCTATATTATAATTTATAATTCACATGTATAATAAAAGTATAAAATTAGTACAGCAAATGGTTCACAAAAAAAAAAAATTAAATAAACTCATGTTGTATTTTTAACACACGTATCCCGTCCGTATCCTACCTATTAAGCCGTATCCCGAATTATTTCTCCGTATCTCGAACGTGTCCGTAACGTATCCCGTATTTTTTTAAATTAAACTTAAATTAAATCATTCAGATACTTCTGGGATACGTATCCGGGCGTATCCGCGGCGTATCGGTATCCGATACGTATCCAACACGGGTACGGCACCATTTGGAGTATCCGGGCTTCATAGAGTAGAAACCACTTTGTCATGTACTGTAAGCTCAACACGTATGCTTCGGAAAATTCCATGACAAATAATTCGCTAGAAATAGCACTACTCTTATAATATTAAATTATATAAATAAAAGTATATTTAAACATTTATAAATTAATATAAAAATTTGAAGAAAAAAAATATAAAAATCTCTCAATAAAAAAATAAACCAGTTTTTTTAAAGTGGTTTTTAAAAACTGAATTGAACCATTAATGTGGTTCAGTTTAGTGCAGTTTATGTATTATGAACACCCCTAACAACTAGTCACACTTTCGGTTTATACTTACTTAACATTGTCTATGATTAATGTTTGAGATTTAAGTGACTAGAGCGAAAGTCAAAAATTAAATTGTATTTTCGTTTGAGTTAGGAACCAATTTCAATAATCAAAATTGTGGTTTATCCAAAAAATCATCATCTTAAACTATGAACAAAAAGGAAAAAAAAAAGGGTGAATTGGGTGAAAGTTACAAACCTAAATGCATAAACGCAGTGACCATAACATGGTTGCTCTCCTTGACATCTTCCACAAAAACGTGAATATTTGGACCCATTGCATCCATCACGCTTTGCCAAAACTTTATGATGCTCTGAAATTGAAGAAAAAAAATTCATTTTATCACAAACCAATCATTCCATAAATTAAGTATACTGTTGTGAATTTGTATCATGTTGTCAATTTGTTATCCCGAAATTCATTATATATATATATATATATATATTTGCTTGTTTATTATTTCTTTAAAATTAATTTGTTTATAATTGGATGAAAATGATTTTACAGAGAGAAATAGAGAAGTAATCAAACGATGAAACCATCCTCAACTTCGATGGTAAAAAGTTGCGGGAACTTAGATAGGTTGGTTCAACCTTGCAATATTTTTCTGTGCATATAATATGTATGAGTTTCGTGTTACTTCTTTGAAACCAAACAAAATAAAAATAAAACGATGAAACCTCTTGGCCTTCATAGGCAGTGTAGAAGAGGAGGTCCTGGTAGACACAGTTAGTAGAAAGCAATTGCTTCAATGTTTCAGTATCTTTTTTATTGAAAGCCTCGTAGAATTCATGGACAATGTGCACTGGTGAAGGACTTGCTTGTAGAAATTCAGGGGAAACACCGCCTGATCCGTCGTCGCTGCCACAAATTTTCCATTTTTCAATTTTTAACTGCTTCTTTAGGTTTGGTAGCAAAGTTGGTTTGGCAAAAAGATTGATGAAATGTGTCTTGTTGTTGTATAAACGAGCAATACATAGCCTTGTACTATTGGTTGTGTTCTTGTTTGAGCTTTTGCAAGCTTCTAATCGAAAAGAGATTTGAGATTGGGGCAATGATGCCATGGTTGCATTTGGAAATTGAAAAGCATCAAGAAGATTGTCCCTATTATTTGTTTATTATAGATAGTTACTTGTTAGGTGGTCTTTGTATCATTTTTTCATTTTCCATTGAAGAAAAGAATCAATAGATGCTTTTGAAGTTGAGAGTAGTTTGCTTCATTTGTTAACTAAATTGGGTTTTAAACTTTAGTTATCGGGGAAACACACAATCATCTATTAAAAAATCCAAAAAGAACGTTCCAAAAGAAAAAAAATGCAAACAGAAAATTTTATGGTGTATTCATCAACACCTTAAAACTTTAAAAATCAGGTTTTTTTTACATAAAACTTATCAATTTTTTTTACTTCTTCAACAACTTATCTAGAAATTTTGATCGATAAGGTAATATTATATATACTATATAACAATAGCGAGAAAAATTTAAACTAAATTGGGTTTTAAACTTTAGTTATCGGGGAAACACTAACAAACATCTATTAAAAAAAATCAAAAAGAAAAAATAAATAAATTCAAAAAGAAAATTTTATCTTAAAAATGTGTATTCATCAACACCTTAGAATTTTAAAAATTAAATTTTTTATATAATAAACTTATCATTTTTTTACTTCTTCAACGACTGATCTAGAAATTTTGACTGACGGGGGTGAGATTATATACTATATAACAATAGCTCAAACGAAACTACTAAAAAAATAAATTAGCGAGAAATATTTAGAGTGAGACAACGTAAAACCTCTGCCAAAATGTCACAAAATTTGATGACGATAAAATTAGAGAGAAGTTTCTTTTTTTTTGTCAAAAAGTCTAGTGACTATACTTATACACTTTAAGTGTGGAGAAATGAGAAATCCAAGATTCGAACTTCAACCTCTACATATTAACGTCGTTACAACTATCAATTGAGTTGTACTTACATGAAATCTTATGAAAAAAAATTTGGTTTCCTTAACCAGTGTCCCGGGGGCACCGCTTAACATGACCCATAGAAAAATGATACTTTCTAAGACTAATTTAAGCGATTCCTCATTTAAAATTAAGACAAATTTAAAAAGTTTAGTAGAGGCAACTGCCCCCAATGTGCATGCAGCAGTTCCTGGACTTCTTTCTTAATTAACAAGTGTTTTAAGATATAACTTTCTTTTAGAGGTTGTATGCATGGCTCTTAGTTATTTTCTTAATGTTTGACACCATACTTACCAAGTTAACCTCCTCCACATGGTGTTTTAAATAAATATCCTAGAAAGTTGAAGTACTAGTTCTCTACAATGAAGCAAATAGTTGGGTATCGGTTTGGAATCCAGGCCCCCTTTTGTCATGATTGCCAACTTGTGCAAATATTTGTTGGGGAGTGATTTTTTCGCAACCCCAACACCAACACGGATGTATAGATCTAAAATAATTAATTTGTTAAAAAAATTTATTAAAATTTGTTGGATCTAAATGTGTGCTTCCAAACAATGGCCAATTTGTTGGGTGTCAAAAAAAAATATGCCCTATTTGGTAACATAATACTTCCTCACTTTCACACTAATTTGTCACATCTAAAAATAGTGTGGTTGTAAAAAAAAAAAGGTTAATAGTGTTTTACCTCTGTAATATTGGCCATTTTCGGTTTTCCCCCTGTAATTTTTTTTTTACATTCCGTCTTTGTAATTTGAAGATTTTTTGTTTTGGACCTTGATGATTTTTGACTGTACAAAATCGATGATATGACAGGGTAAACCAAAATTTGCTCAAATCAACAGGGGGATAAACCGAAATTTGCTCAAATTACAGGGGGTAAACCGGAATTTGCTCAAATTACAGGGGGCGAAATTTTCCATGAAGGTCCAAAACCAAAAAATCTTCAAATTACAAGGATGAAATCTAAAAAAAAAAATTACAGGGGGGAAAATCAGAAATAACTAATATTACAGGGGGTAAAGCACTATTAACCCAAAAAAAATGTCCCAAGATAAATGTTGCTTTTAGTTTCTAATATGATATTAATTGCATTTATATATATATATATATATATGATAATATTAATAATAAATCATCAATTTAGCTCCTAAACATTTGGTTCCAGCATTGGATTCTTAAGCAACCATTTTGTGATCTGGTTCAAAACATAGTTGTATCATATTTATGTCCAAATTTAAGGATTGGTGGAACAATGATAGATGCACTGTATCTGACTTGGATATTACCCAAGCCATTCAAATTGAGTCCTTGTTTCATAACGTCAATGGAGGACGCTTGGACAT
Organism: Medicago ruthenica; assembly: GCA_018208015.1. Taxonomy (NCBI): domain Eukaryota; kingdom Viridiplantae; phylum Streptophyta; class Magnoliopsida; order Fabales; family Fabaceae; genus Medicago; species Medicago ruthenica. Next base: position 77,506,125 of record CM031373.1, on the reverse strand, counting down.
GGAATGCTAATTTGAATGAAGAGTATTCGACACGTAGTGGTTGCCATTGGTTACTCTCTCAACATGATGTGGAAACCTCTTAAGAAGTTTGAGATTGGATTTGGAAGTTACATTTGGTGGCTAGTGTTCAATTCATTATTTGGCAAGCTTGTCGCCAATCTATCCAGACTAAATCAGTCTTGGCACACACAGGCGTCAAAAACTCTCCTATTTGCTACTTACGTCATAACGAAGATGAGACGATTCTTGATTGTCTTCTTCGATTCATGTGATATGATGTTGTTAGTGTTTCACAAGATTGAGATTTCCCGTATCCACTTTCTTTGTGCTCAAGTTTGGATATGCATAACATATATAAGGTAATTCATACACTAGTGAGTGATATTGAGATTCTAGTTCCTTTGATTATGTGGAATATTTGATGCACTAGAAACAAGCTAGTTTTTTTACAATGTCCAACCAACTATGCTGAGAATTAATAATTCAGATCATCTTGTGTCTTTCAGTGAACTCCCACCGTGTTTATCATATGCTATATTGGGTGATGCTTTAGGTGTGTACAAAATAATTATTAAGTCTCTAATATATAAAAAAACCATTCACTTCAATTTAGTCCACATTGATAAGAGGTTACAAACTAACTCAACCCAACCCAAGAAATTTTACCCTATACCCCTGCATATGTACTCTGAGTTCAACTTTGTTCCATTTATCTTTGCTCCGTTTATTCCTTTTTAATGCATAGATGTGTGACATATGGCAAAAATAAATCCAAAGAATGAGATTAAAAGGTTAAGATAGACATCTTTATTCCTCTCATCATCTCCATGGCTGATACAACGGTACTACCCATATATCTTCCTCCTCTCATCATCCCCATCGTTGCCTATCCCTCTTCCTCTTGCCGCCACCACCACCGCCATGTCTGTACCAACGATTATCCCAACCACCACGAAGATTAGTGTTGTCATCAAGAAACCCATTCCCATTCCTTTTTTAATTTTATATTCTGATCAGAGAAAAATGAATAAATAGAACAACGATGTGATTTGAATAATTTTTTGCAATTGCATCAAGGCATGTAATCGTGAAAAAAGCTACATCTAATTTACTTCCCATCCTTTCTATAGAGGTCTCAATCACATATACATAATAACAAAATCTAAGATTTGTAACATGTTGGAATCTGGAAAAAGGCGGTATGTGAATCTGAAAAAGGAGCGTGCCGCCGCTGGATGAGCGGAAACAGTCGGCGGTGGCGCGGAGAGAGTGAGAAGCAGTAGCAACGAGATGGTGAAAGGAAGAAGAAAGAGTGTGCGTGTTGTTTCTGAGAAAGAAGAAAGAGGAAACGCGTGTTGTTATTCAGTACACAAATGCTTTTTTCAACTTGTGATATTAACCATTTGATTTCATTTTGCCACATGTCATACATCAATGCACTGCACAGGTATAAATGGAGCAAAACTAAATGGAGCAAAGTTGCACTCATGTACTCTCACCCCTACAAATCCTTAAAAATTCCAATTTTGTCATTTTCACCTCCACTTTCAACATTTGCCAATTATGAGTTCACCCTACATATCATTCCATATATGTATTTTCCCTAAAACCACTTTAAACATTTCTGATTTGTATTAACTTTTTCTTCCAGAAAAATCAGAATAAAAGGTTTTGAATTCAACCAAATTTTCGGAACAATCATTTTTACGTTTCCGAAAATCAGGAAAATGCTTTTTCTTGTTGAGTTCATAGTCTGAAAACATTCTTATGCACATAGCTTCATAGCAAAATAGATTGTGTTGCAGTTATTTACTAAGAACACAATATATTCATATGCACATATTCTAGATTCTAGAATATATCCTTATTCACATAGCTCTATATTTTAAGGTTTAGTTATTTAATAAGAGCACAAACACTATTACTGAAGGTTGATTTCGGAAAACTCAAAGAAACGATTCCGGAAAACAAAGAGTAAAAAAATAAAAAATCACAGCCTGAACTGAATTTCGTTAAGAAACTTTTTGAGAACAACTTTTGCGATTTCTGGGCAGCAATTAACCAAAACATTTTACCTGCGTTTTTTCGGGAGGCAATCTTCAACCAGAATGCTTCTCTTGTGTTTTTCGGTAACCATGGCAAACCCAGAAAGCTTCAATCAACGATTTTGATTTCGGGAACAAATACACTCACCGAAAAGTGCAACTCAATACGATTCTGGTAACAATAACAAGCAAAAGTCAATTCCGGTAAGAGAAAAACAAAATCGGAACGTTTATAAAAAAACAAAGGATTCCGGTAGCAACAAATAATTCCACTAACACACTTAATCTTGTATTTTCTCATAACGTTTCAGAAAATGGCGTGGAACAAACGTTTCCGGAAAGGTGCGGAACAATTGAAAGTGTTGAGAGTTTTATTTTATATAAAAGGGTAAATTGGGTAGTTTGAGTCAAATGTTGGGGTTAAGGTATAAGTGTAGGGGTGTGGGGTAAAACTTCCCTTAACCTACCTCACTCAGGCCAAACTCAGTAAGAGTATTGGACTAGCTAGGCCCAGTGACAAAACTAACAGATCAATTAATTTGAGTCTTTTTCTTTTGGCTATTACTTTTCCCACCCTATGCTATACTCGTGCGCCCTATAAATTTTTCAAAATTAGCATTTGTCCGGATTATAAAATCCGAACAAGATTGTTAGGGATTTTCGGGTTTTAAAATCCGAGAATTTACGAACTGCATTTTTTGTGTTGTATTTGATGTCAAAGGTCTCTCATGACCGTCGTAGAATCCATGCATAAACTGCAAAGCAATTGCAGGGATTCTATGAACGGTCAGCAATGACCATGACACCATAAACACTTCTAAAAACTAAAAAATGTTAACGAAAAAGTTAGAAAAGATAGGAAGTGAAGATTGAATGAAATTGTTGAAGATGCAAGCATATTTATAGCCTTAAATCAGTCCTCGACCATAACTACAGTCAAAGAAAACGTTTCCCATGATCCAACCGACCAAAAAATGCATTAAACACACCACAAACCGTCCAAACCTTTGGTGAAACGCCACCGTCCGACTAGTCTGAAGGGTTTCGGATTATACAATCCAAACCTGTCTAAATATTTTCGGATTATATAATCCGAATAACACCAGACTGTGTTTAAGTTTCATTTTTTATAGGTTTTCGTAACCAATGGCATAGGAAAAAATTTAAAAAAGGTACAAAAATAATTAAACAGCTTAAAACAACACAATAACATAATATTTGACAACATGATGAAGATCTTCAGCATCTATCTAGATATATTTATTTTAACAGCATAATTCAACAACATAAAACTTACCATAGATATATTTATTTTAACAACATAATTCAACAACATAAAACACGTAATAAAATAAAACATAACAGATCTCGGATCAGCTAAACTAATGTCTTCGTCTGGTCCATCCAGCAGAGCCTGATTTCTTCATAGCTCCTCAGCTGGATCAAACTTTTCTGAATTTGTTCTAACAAATCTGACCAATGAAGCATCCAACTCAATCGGTCATTTAGTACTGTACTGACCGAAGTTCGAGAACATGGTTCTCACGTCGTCGTTTTCGAGCTTCATCCGGCTGAATCTCACAATTCTGGCTGAGTCGATAGATAGACGTCGATACTCAACACCGTCTACCTTCCTTGTGTCTCTATGGTTGAGTTGACGGTTGATTTGATCCAGCTGATCCTTCAACCCGGAGAGATTGACATCAATGCGAATTCTGAACATATAGGGTGGTTTTCCCCCATTGTAGTAAATTCCAGCTAGCTTGGTGTTCAGATCAATGACATAAATTTCCATGGTTTTTTTTTGGTGTGATTTACTGGTTATGAAAACAGGGAAACCTATTTATAGAATTTTCTGGACGTCGTGGACCACATAAATTGTCGGTGCAATGTGGACCATACAAAAAAATCATGTACACAGTATTTTCAGATTGTATAATCCAAAACATCCATCACCCTACAAAGTACGAAGTTTCTCTCAATTTTCACCCAGTATTGAAACATTTCGGATTATATAAACCGGAAAGCTTTGATACATTCCGAATTATATAATCCGAAACAGGTCAGAGTTTTGGACGGTGTTCAGTAACTCATGAAACACATTTTTCAAAGGTTTTTACCAGCTTTAATGGCTGGTAAAACCATTTGAACACGTTTTTTGACTCATAATTAAGAGTTGTTACACTCTATGCATCCATTCTTCACAAATTCCCCCTATAAATACCCTTCAAACCTTCACAATTTCTCACATCATCATCTCACAGTCTCTCCTCCTCTTCCTTCTACAACAATGTGTTTCCATCGTTGCCTTTCATAAAAAGAGCCTACTTTGGAAATGCAGGGATTGTATGAACAGTCAATGGCGATGGTGACGTGCTGCAAAGAAGCACGGTTTGTCTGGGTGCAAGGTTGACTATCAAGTTCTCTTTCGCCCTAGAGAGGAAACAAACCTTACCCCAGCCACCTCCCCCCCCCCCCCCCCCCCCCCAATCAACTTGCACCACAGGATTAGCTTTAGGTTTTTAATAGTTTACCATTAGGTTTGACTATTTTATGTAATAAACTTTAAGTTCAAGCTTTATTTTATTGTACATGTATTGATATATTAATAAAATTAGATTTTATTTGTATCATTTTGTCCTTTTAATTTTGTTTATAGTTGGCATTTATTTTATATTTATGTAATTGAAATAATATAAACACAATCTTTACCATTCTGGGCAAAGCTTATTTCGGAAAATATAACTCGAAACATATTTTATAATCCGAACAAAGGGTATTTTTGGAAAAAAAAAATAGGGCGCGTGAGAAACACATAGGGTGGAAAAAGTAAAAGCATTTTCTTTTTACCATTTTTTTCTATTGTTTTGTTAATTGAGTGCGTTTACACTTCTACCCAAAATCGTTTTTGACTCAATCCTCTATCCCAATTAAAATTAAAATAAGTAAATAATTGTTCATCTATCCCAAATAAGTGTTTTCGTTAATGAATGAATTAATCTTCTAACCCCATTTAATTGAACATTTTCATGAATCAATTAATTTAAGTAAATAATTGTTAATCGGTGCAAACGAGTTAATTGTAGCGTATAATATTATCAAAATTGTTGGTAGATTTTTAAATTATATGTTGTCTTGCAAAAATCGAACCAACCAAACCATATTGATTTGTTTTGGTTTTGTTCGATTCAAAAAAAAAAAAACCCAAACCAAATCGAACATGTTTTTTTTATTCTACGGTTCATATATCCATTAGCCTCAAAATAGAATTAAACTGCACCGCAAACACGTTGTTAGGAACTAACATAAAAAGTGACATTAAAATTAGAGATGGCAAAACGAGTTGGGCTTGTTGGGTCGGCCAGTTTAGCCCGCCTATTTTGGCGGGGTGGGTTGAGATTTTGAATCCCGCTAAAAAACGGGACGGGGCGGGTTGGCCCGTTAGGCTTAAGCAAAAATTAATAAATAAAAAATACAGGCTAGTTGTAAATTGTTCATCGTCAACATCAACCAAGCATCAAACACCGTTGTTAATTTGGATTGATCACTACTTATTGTTATCGCTTACTATTTAATTTTTTTGTTGGTGTAGATTTAGACATTGAATCTAAGTTTTGTTTTTGTTGCATTTGAGTATTTCCTTATGGTTTTCTTCTTGTTGATTTAATTTTTGTTGATGTGGATTTAAACATAGAATCCAAGTTTTGCTTGAGTTGTTGGATTTGAGACTATTTTATTAAGGTTTTATGGTTTCCTTGTTGCTTTAATGGATCATGGATATTTGAAGTTTAGTTTTATATTTTGATTCTTTGAATAGTCTTTAATTTTATGTTATTTTTACACGTTTTTGCAAATTTATTAATTATTTTCTAAAAAAAAAGTTGACGGGGCACCCCGCCATGAAACGGGGCGGTGTGAGTTTTTCAATCCGCCATCACTAGTTGGCCCGCTCCGCTCCGCCCCTTTTTTGGCGGGTTAATGACGGGGCGGGCGGGTTGGACCACTTTGCCATCCCTAATTAAAATTCCAGTTATTATAGTGTGATTTAAATAAATGAATGTATATAAAATTAGCTACGGTATATTTTTAGAATATGTGACATTAATTCCTTAAAAAAAAAAATTGAACATTTATACACTAAAACTATAGTAATGGACATTAATATTTATTTTAAGAAATGGAGAGGATCTCTGCTCATACAAATTAAATCAATTAATTACTCTACTCTTCATTTTATTTATAATTATTTTTAAGAAGTAATAATTAGCCTTATGCTAGTTATTAATAAATTTTTTTTTGGGTTTGTCTACCATGTGCAATATTGCACATGTTAAAACAACTAATAGTAGTAACTTTTTCTTGAAAAACAACAATTATTTATTCAAAAGTTTTATATTTAATATTAAATGTACAAATTTCTATACAAAATTTTTATTTTAAACTTCTTAACATGTGTAAATTTGCACACGATAGAAAAACTCTTTTTTTAATAGGTGCTAAAAAAATAAGAGTGATACTCAATATAAGACTGATTATATGTAATAGTTAAGTCTTGTAAACATAACTCAATTGTTAAGGACATTTCATTATGTATGGGTCGACTTTAATTCTAAAATTCTACCCATTACACTATTTGACAAAAATAAATAAATAATAATGAGATTGTTCCCTTTCCAACTTTCTATGATCGGTTTAAGGCTGAGGGGGGAGGAAGGGAATCTTGCTTGCTGTTTCTCTTCTGATTTCTTTTTTCTTTTTTGATAAATTTCTCTTGTGATTTCTGAAAAAGCTTAAAATCCAACTATTCCAAAGGCTATAGACAAAAATGTTTCTGTGCGTATGAGTGTATAACCCCATTATGAGCACAACATTACACCCAAAACACATGAACGGTAGGACATTGTTGTATTATTATTAGCACCCATACTAGCTAGGTCCCGTTTGTTTCCACGCACACGTACAAATTAAATATGCATTAAATGATTATGGTTTTTTTAAGCATTAAATGATTATGGCTAAATAATATAATTTTTTATATAGATATATATAATTATATTTTCTCGTATCGATATATTGTGATCACCTACACAAGTCAAAGATGAACGTTGGATGAAATTTGAAAGATGTATGTATAAATTATTATAATGGATAGATATTAGATACCAAGGTGATCATGGATTCATTGGAAGATGTTCAAACTAGGCAGATCCAGAGAATGAGGTAGCATTTTTTCTTGGAGGGTTGTTTTAGATGATTTGTCACATTTTGTAGTCTTTCATGGGTTATGTAAATTCTAATTCACATTCGTTTTCTTTTCCTAACTAATGACCCCATCACCATAACAGGGTGTTCACTGTAGACGAGTGATAGATTAGGGAGAGGGGGAGACGGGTGGAAGTTGTACATAGATGAATTGAAATAATTTTATTATATATATGTGACATTATAATCATATGTGTCAATATTAACATGTATTTATGTTAGCCACATCAACATAATTTAAACAGAGACTTAGTGCAATGACTAAAAGGGACATTCCAAAACAAAATTAAGATCAATAAGAGTTTTTTTCTTCTTTGGCATAGACTATAAATATATGGGTCATGCTAACTTGTGCCCTAAGGGCACATGTTAAAAAAACTTAAAGGTAGAAACATTTTCTTAAATTATGTGGATTCAATTAATCAAAAGTAAAAAAATTAAATACAAATGCATTTATTACAACACAATATTTCTACTTTTAACTCATTAACTTGTGCCTTAAGGGCACAAGTTAACATTTCCCTAAATATATTTTATAATTTGGAGTTATTTTAGAGTTGGAATGAAAATCGAACGAGTTTAGAGGGAAAAGAAAAGAAATGAAAAGAAAGGGAAAGGGAAAGGGAGGGTCACATAGCAATTTTAAGAACTCTCTAAATCTCCCCTTATTTTATAAAGAATGATCATTACAATAAAATTGACAAAATTTACTCATAATTTGTGAAATTCTGGCTAGGACTTAAACAAATACGCAAAACAGGACACTAGGATTGTAAAACAGAGCACACACAAACAATATCAGAAGCAGCAATAAAACAGTGCAGAAAAATAAAAGGGCACAGATATTTGTTAACCCAGTTCGGTGCAAATGCCACCTACGTCTGGAGGATACCAATCCAGGAAGGAAATCCACTATAGGAATTAATCTTTAAGACTCAAGACACTGACCCCCAGTTCCCAGCCTAAGCAATCAATCTCCTCCTAGTTCAGATTTCTACCCAACACCTTGAGTATTAGACACTACTAACTTCAAATCCAAGCAACAACCCAGTCACTTAAACAGCTTCTGAAAACTACCCAGTTTTATGAAGAACACTTCAAAAGCACAAAGACTTCATTCGTACCTAAAGGCTTAGAATGAATTACAACTCAATTAGACCTAAACCAACTCAGTTGAGTGGCGTACAAATAAAACTCTAACTTTAAAACACAAAGACTCAATTCTCTGATTAAAAACTCTTAATTTCGTAAGTCTTCAACAATGATAGCACCTCTCCTTTTATAGACTTCAGCAGCTCTCATAAATATGAATCCAATCTTCTGAATTGATATGATTCTGAATAATGAATGGCTTAATAAGGAAACACATAATTCAGCATTGTATCTTCTAAGAGATTGCATCAGAAAATATAGTTCAGCATAAACATGAGCCAAATCTTCATAAGATCTTCATCAAATCAATCAGCATTCTAGAACCCTTCATCCATAATAAATCCATGATAAATCTCGCAAAGATTCGCACAGAAATAACATAAGAAAACCCAGCTTCTGAAGAAGTCAACGCGGGTCAACGTTTGATGCACTGTAGCGCGTCTGAAGGATTTCAGCGTCTGAAGCACTGTTCCTGCGTCTGAAGGAGCATTCAGCTTCTGAAGGTCCAAACAGCTTCTGAACTTCTTCAAATACGATTTCTTGCAACTGAAGACTTGTTATACACATGGAGACGCTTTGCTTGAACACATTGCATTTGCTAAAACATACAGCCAACTTTAAAATACTCAACAATCTCCCCCTTTGGCAAATTTTTGGCTAAAATCAATGTTTCACAAAACCAAGTTCTTCAATTCACCATAAAACAAACTCAGCAATGAAGAACTCCACAAAAATCAATCATAGATAGAGATAAGCAGCGGATTCAGCTATGATTAACTATGCAAAACACAAAACAGCTTCAGTTCAACACAACATATCAGCTTCTGATATTCTCAACTTCTGAAGTACACATAAGCTATCAACCAGCTTCTGATAACACTCCCTGAAGCTTCACAAACAAACAAACACATGAACACAAACTCCACAACTCTCCCCCTGCAACTCAGCACACATACACTACACCCCCTTAATTCTGAACTGCAGAAACTTCTGAGACAAGTAACTTCTGAAACTTCTGGAACACATCAATACTCAGGATCATAAAATTCATGTACTCCCCCTGAGATACAAACTCCCCCTTAATCATATCTTCACAACACTTCTTGCATTGATTCTGAACTCTGAGCAAAACAATTAGCTTCTGAACAAATCTAGTCAGCTTCTGAAACATAGTACCTTCTGAAGAAACACACTCTAAACAGCTCCAGTCTGAACTTAAACAAAGGTTTTTCTCCCCCTTTTTAGCCACAAAATTATGACAAAACTCAGACTTCACATAGGGAATAAATACCACACAAAATGTTTCAAAACCAATCTCAGTATCAGACTCAGACTTAGGTTCAGGATCACACTCAGCACTAGCAAATCTGCCAGGTACTCTATCTTCCTCACATCCAGTTTGCAGTAATTGCTATAAATCCTCATGCAAACACACACCCAACTTGCTTCTCAGATTCTCAAACTGTTTAGCATCTAAAGCCTTTGTGAAAATATCAGCAATTTGGTTCTCAGTATCCACATGTTCAAGCTGAACAATCTTTTCTTCCACAAGATTTCTGATAAAGTGATGTCTGATATCTATGTGTTTAGTTCTGCTGTGCTATATGGGGTTCTTAGAAATGTTAATTGCACTTAAATTGTCACAAAACAATGTCATAACACCCTGTTCTATGTTGTACTCTTCCAACATTTGCTTCATCCAAACTAATTGTGAACAACTACTCCCAGTTGCTATGTATTCAGCTTCAGCTGTAGACAATGACACACAATTTTGTTTCTTGCTGAACCAAGAAATTAAGTTATTTCCTAGAAAGAAACAACCTCCAGAAGTGCTCTTCCTGTCATCTGCACTTCCAGCCCAGTCAGCATCACAAAATCCCATCAATTCAGAACTTGAACTGTGTGAGTACATGATTCCATAATCACTTGTGCTGTTCACATACTTCAGGATTCTCTTCACCTGATCAAATGACTCATCTTAGGATCAACTTGATATCTTGCACATACTCCAACAGCAAAGGTAATATCAGGTCTGCTTGCAATTAAGTACAATAAGCTCCCTATCATACTTCTGTATTGACTTTGATCAACTGAAACTCCATGTTCATCTTTAGTTAGTTTCAGATGAGTAGTAACAGGTGTCCTCTTATGGCTAGCAGTTTCCATTCCAAATTTCTTCACAATGTTCTTGGCATATTTACTCTGAGAAATGAAAATTGTGTCTTCCATTTGTTTGACTTGCAGTCCAAGAAAGTATGTAAGTTCACCAACTAAGCTCATTTCAAATTCAGATTGCATCTGCTGAACAAACAATTGAACCATCTTCTGTAACATCCCTCCAAACACTATGTCATCAACATAGATTTGAGCAATCATCAGACTTCCATTTTCATCTTTCACAAATAAAGTTTTATCAGAACCTCCTTTTCTGTATCCTTGAGTCACAAGAAACTGAGTAAGCCTTTCATACCATGCTCTTGGTGCTTGCTTCAATCCATACAAATCCTTCTTTAACTTGTAAACATGATTAGGAAACTTATGATCCAGAAAACCTTTAGGTTGTTCAACATAGACTTCTTCTTGCAGATAACCATTCAAAAATGCACTCTTCACATCCATCTGGAACAGTTTGAACTTCAAAATGCAGGATACTCCCAACAGTAATCTTATGGACTCTAGTCTGGCCACAGGTGCAAAGGTTTCATCAAAATCAAGACCCTCTACTTGAGTGTAACCTTGAGCAACTAACCTTGCCTTGTTTCTGACCACAGTACCATTTTCATCTGTTTTGTTCTTGTAAATCCATTTAGTGCCAATCACATTCAAACCTTCTGGTCTTCGAACAAGATCTCACACTTCACTCCTTTTGAATTGATTCAACTCATCTTGCATGGCTTCAATCCAAAGTTCATCAGTTAGGGCTTCTTTCACATTTTTGGGTTCAAATTTTGACACAAAACATGAATCAGTAGCAGCTGCATCTGAACTTCTGGTTCTGACCCCTTGATCTAAGCTTCCAATGATTAAGTCTCTAGGATGATCCTTCTGAACTCTAATTGATGGCCCTTTACCAGTAGGAACATGATCTGGATGAACTTCTGCTTCTTCAGACTCTGGATGATTTTCTGCTTCTGACAGTTGTTCTTCTGAAGCTTCAGACTCTGGAACTACTTCAGACTCATCTCTTTCTTTCTCAGGAGACAGATCATCAATCACACATTAATGGACTCCATCACAACCTTGGTTCTGGAATTAAACACCCTATAAGCTCTGTTGTTCACTGAATAACCCAGAAATATACCTTCATCAGACTTAGGATCCAGTTTTCTTCTATTTTCCCTATCAGCCAAAATGTAACATCTGCTCCCAAACACATGAAAATATTTCACTGTAGGCTTCCTTCCTTTCCAAAGTTCATACAATGTAGATGCAGTTCCCTTCTTCAAAGTCACTCTATTATGTATGTAATATGTTGTGTTCATTGCTTCAGCCCAGAACATATATGGTAGCTTCTTAGCATGCAACATAACTCTTGCACATTCTGTTAATGTTCTGTTCTTTCTCTCCACTACACCATTTTGCTGAGGTGTGATAGGTGCAGAGAATTCATGTTTTATTCCTTCAGAAGCACAGAACTCAGAAAATCTCTTGTTTTCAAATTCCTTGCCATGATCACTTCTGATTCTGACAATACCACAGTCCTTCTCTCTTTGTAACTGAATGCACAAGTCTCTAAATACTTCAAATGTATCTAACTTTTCTCTTACAAAGCTGACCCATGTGAATCTTGAAAAGTCATCAACCATCACAAATGCATATCTTTTACCTCCAATACTCTCAACTTGCATAGGCCCCATTAAATCCATATGTAAAAGTTCTAGTACTTTAGTAGTTACCTGGTGTATTAATCTGGGATGAGACTTTCTTGTTTGTTTTCCAATTTGACAATCACCACAAACACTGTCCTCATTGATCTTCAGATTAGGTAAAACTCTGATAGCTTCAGTACTTAGGATTTTCTTCATGCCTTTCAGATGCAAATGACCCAGTTTCTGGTGCCAGAGTCTGACTTCTTCTTCTGAACTCATGAGACAAGAAGTCAGGCTTCTTTCTTCTTCAGACACCCATAAGTAACAATTATCTTTAGATCTACAGCCTCTCATCAGAACCTTGCTTTCTTGATCAGTTACCACACATTCTTCTTTGTTGAAATTCACCTTCAAGTCTTGATCACAAAGTTGGCTAATATTGATCAGATTAGAAGTTAAACCTTTCACCAATAGCACATCATTGAGTCTAGGCAAACCTTCACTGATTAAGTCACCAATTCCCAGTATCTCACCTTTTGCTCCATCTCCAAATGTCACATAGCTTATGGAATAAGGCTTTATATTACTCAGCAACTTCTTCACACCAGTCATATGTCTTGAACACCCACTATCAAAGTACCAGTCTTCTTTAGAGGTGGCTCTCAATGATGTATGAGCTATGAGGCCAACATTCTTGACTTTGGGCTTCCACACCTTCTGAACATTGTTTCTGATAACAGCTGGTTCCACTCTTCTATACTGAAAATGTTCAGGATATCCATATAACTTAAAGCAGAATGGTTTGATATGCCCTTTCTTTCCACAATGATGACATATCCAGGGATAATTTCTTCTCTTGTTTCTGTTAAACTTCTGGGGTTGCTTCTGAGGTAGCATCTGAGCTTGCTTCTGAGGTTTCATCTGAGCTTGCTTCTGAGGTCTCATCTTAGATGTCCCAATCATAGGATTATCAGGATTATAAGTTTTAGTGGCTGGAACAAACTTTTTAACTGGATTCATCTGTTTGGGGTTCTGAGTCTGATCAACAAAACCTAAACCAGTTTTTCCTTGTTTCTGATTCTCTAAAATTTCATCCAACACATCAGTAGCAGTATTCATCATCCTGACCTGCTTTTTCATGTTCTCAAGTTGGGAATTTAGTTGGCTAACTTCTTCTTTCAGTTCTGAATTTTGCACCAAAAGTTCACCTTTCTCAGCCTCCAATTGACATATAGTCTCCTTCTGATCCAGAACTTGTTTGCAAACTTCTGCACTTCTGGTATATAGCTTCCTATAGTTGTCAGCCAGTTCATCAAATGAGGTTTTAGCAACTTCAGACACAGATGAAACTTCAGACTCTGAGTCAGACTCTGAAAAAGTCTCACACTCTAAAACTTCAGACACAATTTTAGAGTTAGCTACTGACTTCTGAGATATTAACTTAACCATCAAACTTGTATCACACTTAGCTGATTCACTTGCAGCATCTTCTTCAGAATCATCATCAGACCATGAAACAGCTAGGCTCTTCTTCTGCTTCTTAAGAAAAGTAGGACATTCAGACTTGATATGTCCATAACCCTCACACTCAAAGCACTGCACACCTTTAGCTTGATTACTTTTCTCCTCAGACTTGGTCTTCTTCTCATCAGTTTGTTGCTTCTTGTTGTTGAATCTGAAATTCTGACCTTTGGTTTTGGATTTTCTGTCAACCTTCTTCAGAATTTTGTTGAATTGTTTTCCCAGCAACACTAGAGCTTCTGATAAATCACTATCATCCTCATCAGACTCTTGTTGATCATCAGCATGAGAATTGACTGCAAAAGCTACTCTTTTCCCTTTCTTCTCAGGCTGTTTACAAAAAGCAGTCTCAAAGTTCAGCAATGACCCAATCAGCTCCTCAACCTTCATAGTGGTGATGTCATGAGCTTCCTCTATAGCTGTAACCTTCATGTCAAACCTTCTGGGAAGAGACCTGAGAATTTTTCTCACTATCTTCTCATCTGACATCTTCTCCCCAAGAGACTCAAAGGAATTTGCCATGTCCAGCACATTCATGTAGAAATCCTGAATATTATCATCCTCCATCATCTTCAAATTCTCAAACTTAGTGGTGAGTAGTTGGAGTCTGGACATCTTGACCTTAGAGGTTCCTTCATGAGTGGTTTTCAATATTTCCCAAGCATCCTTTGCAACAATACACTGCTTGATGAGTCTGAACATGTTCATATCAACACCATTGAATATTGCATTCAAGGCTTTGGAGTTGCCAAGAGACAGATCATCTTCAGCCTTTGTCCACTCTTCTTCTGGTTTCAGAATCTCAGTTTTGTTTCCATCTTTGTCTAAAGCTACTGGATGATCCCAACCTTTTAGCACAGCTTTCCAAGTCCTGCTGTCAATTGATTTTAGAAAAACACACATCCTGGACTTCCAGTATTCATAGTTCGTGCCATCTAGTAATGGTGGTCTGTTAACATAACCTCCCTCTCTGTCCATGCTTGCCAGAAAACACTTCCCTGGAGCTCACCCAATCACAGGCAGGGTGCCTGCTCTGATGCCAATTGAAATTCTGGCTAGGACTTAAACAAATACGCAAAACAGGGCACTAGGATTGTAAAACAGAGCACACACAAACAATATCAGAAGCAGCAATAAAACAGTGCAGAAAAATAAAAGGGCACAGATATTTGTTAACCCAGTTCGGTGCAAATGCCACCTACGTCTGGAGGATACCAATCCAGGAAGAAAATCCACTATAGGAATTAATCCTTAAGACTCAAGACACTGACCCCCAGTTCCCAGCCTAAGCAATCAATCTCCTCCTAGTTCAGATTTCTACCCAACACCTTGAGTATTAGACACTACTAACTTCATATCCAAGCAACAACCCAGTCACTTAAACAGCTTCTGAAAACTACCCAGTTTTATGAAGAACACTTCAAAAACACAAAGACTTCATTCGTACCTAAAGGCTTAGAATGAATTACAACTCAATTAGACCTAAACCAACTCAGTTGAGTGGCGTACAAATAAAACTCTAAGTTTAAAACACAAAGACTCAATTCTCTGATTAAAAACTCTTAATTTCGTAAGTCTTCAACAATGATAGCACCTCTCCTTTTATAGACTTCAGCAGCTCTCATAAATATGAATCCAATCTTCTGAATTGATATGATTCTGAATAATGAATGGCTTAATAAGGAAACACATAATTCAGCATTGTATCTTCTAAGAGATTGCATCAGAAAATATAGTTCAGCATAAACACGAGCCAAATCTTCATAAGATCTTCATCAAATCAATCAGCATTCTAGAACCCTTCATCCATAATAAATCCATGATAAATCTCGCAAAGATTCGCACAGAAATAACATAAGAAAACCCAGCGTCTGAAGAAGTCAACGCGGGTCAATGCTGGAATAGTGCGTCTGATGCACTGTAGCGCGTCTGAAGGATTTCAGCGTCTGAAGCACTGTTCCTGCGTCTGAAGGAGCATTCAGCTTCTGAAGGTCCAAACAGCTTCTGAACTTCTTCAAATGCGATTTCTTGCAACTAAAGACTTGTTATACACATGGAGACGCTTTGCTTGAACACATTGCATTTGCCAAAACATGCAGCCAACTTTAAAATACTCAACAATTTGCATAAAAGAAAAAGTAATATTTTGGTTTGCAGATTAATGGACATTTTTTTTTAGCAAAGATTAATGGACAAGTTGTTGCACTAAAGATTAGTCATTCACTCAACAGATTTATAAACAATAACCAATTATTATTTTGACAAAAGAAAATATTTTTTTCACTCATTACTAAAATAAATCTAACAAACCATTCTGAATATGCCTTTCAGCTAATGAAGATGTCATTTTGAATGATCCCTATCTCTTTATTTTATTTTTTTGACAAGAAAGTTTGACAAAGTCAATCATAGTAAAAAAAAGTATTTAAAATTTTGACATTGGCCAATGTAAAAATTAGTCTCTAATCTCTAGTTGTGGTTAGGGAATCAATTGTCCCTACCCTCCAAATCCACAGCTTATCCTAACCTTATGGCCTACATGATCCCTAAACAGATATCCAACTTGTTTTCATCCCCAAATCACTCAACATCTTTGGAAGGTCTGTGCTACTGAGAGATCCTTTTCTGTCTTTCAAATTTTCCTGTTTGTCTGCTTTCTTCACATTAAAGTTCTCTTTCCTGTTCTCCAACAATTATTTTATCACACTGTTAAAAAGTTACATAATAATAATTCAATGATTGATAATGTAGGTAGGTCGATACATTTGGTAAGGATTTAACTTATATTACACAAGGACCTGAGTTCGAATTCAACTGCCGATGTAAGGATTTTGTTGATGGATAGAATATAAATGTCTAAGTAAGCTGTATGTAAGCACTCTTCGAACTTCATTTATTTTAACTCTAGTGAGTCTCCAGACCCAAGTCACCTAAACCTTTTTATGTATCTATATATAATATTAAAAAAAAATCAATGATCAATAGTGATCAAACTATTTCTTTGAGACCAATCAAAACCCCTGACCCACATATCTAGAGTTACATCTTACCATGGGGTATGCACCAAAATAATATAATTAAACGAGCTTCACAAGTTCACTTTCATTGAAAAATTAGTCATATAAGCAATTATTAAAAGCCTAATTGTCTTCATAGAGTTAGATTTAAATCACTATTAGTTGGAATTAGAACAAAGTTCATGTATTAGAACAAGGTCACTGACTGACTTTTATTATAAGAAACAACTTAATCAAATACTAATAGAAGGTGATTTTGAGACCTCACCATGCATATATAACAGAAAAGGTTGAACCTCTTTGTGGTTTCTACCACTTTTTTTTTACTTATTTATATGAGTTGGACATTTGTTTATTTAATGCTGCTTAGTCCTTCTCAATACTTTTATTGTTATGCCAAGTTAGATGAATCATCATGATGAATGCTTAGGAAATTCATAGCAACTTCTGTCATTTGCACCTAAAAGGAAGAGAACAAAATACAAAATAGAATTTAATCAGTTTATGCAAGTACATGTTATTCCTTTTTTTTATATAAAAAATAAAATCATTCAAGGAGAACAAAAAAAGTTGTAGGATAATTCTGACAATGAAAATTAACAAGTCAGTTTATATAATATATAATACAATAAGAAAAACAAAAACTTTCATTATTATATTATATTATATTATTATACAATTATGGCATACAGATTTATGAGTTCATTTATTTTTGTGCATCATGATTACATATATGAAAGCAGATGGGATGGGACTGCAGAGCACAACCTTGCAAGCTTGCTAAATACATTTTAGGTGTCAAAGTTTATCAACCATAAGAATGTTCTGTCATGTAACAGTAGTTTTTTTCCTTTTGTATTGTCCAAATAGGTATCTCCATACAAATCATAGCACATGCACAGGTCCCATTAGATACTAAAAAAGCCATTTCACAGTGGATTTTTATTTTATTTTGCATTAGATATATTGTATAAAGCTCCATTACAATACACACTGCAGAATCTTGTACGAAATATGTTGTTAGATCTCATAAAAATCTGGTGAATGATTTGTTACAGAACTTGCTTTTATATATTGTATATTGTATACTTACAGTTCCAAGTTCCAACAACACCTCTCACTCTCGGTTAATTCCTAATTGTAGAAATTATCCTGAGAAAGATTTGACAGCAGTTAGTTTCTATTAGTCAAGTGAGTAAAATACTACACCATCAGTCCAACAATAATTGTGGAATTTTCTTATTTCACACAGATTAAGAGAAAAAATACAAAGAATTTTATTTTATCAAATTAACCTTATCAATTATCAGTATATTCACTATTACCATTAATACAAATTAAAATATATTAACTTGAAACTTGAGAGTAATGCAAATGTAATGGAACGCTAGTTATGGGACGAAGTGAGTATTTAGTTAATAGTACATAGCAAGAGACTAATTACTTTAAGGGACGAACTATATGAGTCATTTCTATTATATATCTTCGGCACGTACTTAAATCCCACACATACTTGTCTAATGCTTCCATTTTGTCCTTTTCTTCAGCCTTTGCTGTAAATCCATTACAAAAGAGAACTA
Organism: Medicago ruthenica; assembly: GCA_018208015.1. Classification (NCBI taxonomy): domain Eukaryota; kingdom Viridiplantae; phylum Streptophyta; class Magnoliopsida; order Fabales; family Fabaceae; genus Medicago; species Medicago ruthenica. Next base: position 77,487,739 of record CM031373.1, on the reverse strand, counting down.
TATATAGTTTGATGATGAAGGATAAAAGAACTGTCTACATCTTCTTCAGTAACTTTAAATGAAGATACGGGAATTTTAATATCCAACAAGTATCAATGATAGAGAAAAAATAGAGAGAGTAGTAACATAGAAAAACTAGTACTGCTGCTATGTTTTAGATGAGATAGAACAGTAGCAGATCACCAACTCATCATGTCAAACAATGCATTAAATTTTCTTATCTTGTTTCTCACTATCTCCTTGTTTCCATTCATTTCTTCTCTAAACCAAGAAGGTCTCTCTCTACTCTCATGGCTTTCAACTTTCAACTCCTCAAACTCTGTCCCTACCACTACTTTCTCATCATGGGATCCAACTCACAAAAATCCTTGCAGATGGGATTACATAAAATGTTCTGCAGAAGAGTTTGTTGAAGAGATCATAATAACATCAATCGATCTTCATAGCGGATTCCCTACACAGTTTCTTTCTTTTAACCACCTTACAACTCTTGTCATCTCAAATGGAAATCTCACAGGTGAGATTCCAAGTTCAGTTGGAAACTTGTCATCTCTAGTTACTCTTGATCTTAGCTACAATACTTTAACAGGAACTATACCAAAAGAAATAGGAAAGTTATCTGAACTGAGATGGTTATCTTTGAATTCGAATTCGTTACACGGTGGAATACCAACCACAATTGGTAACTGTTCAAAGCTTCAGCAGCTGGCACTGTTTGACAATCAGCTTTCTGGTATGATTCCTGGAGAAATAGGACAGTTGAAGGCTCTTGAATCGCTGCGAGCCGGCGGAAACCAAGGTATTTTCGGCGAAATTCCAATGCAGATATCAGATTGTAAGGCTTTGGTTTTTCTTGGACTTGCAGTTACTGGAATTTCTGGTGAGATTCCAGCAAGCATAGGGGAGCTTCAAAATCTCAAGACACTTTCAGTCTACACAGCTCATCTCACAGGTCAAATTCCACCGGAGATTCAAAACTGTTCAGCTTTGGAAGATTTGTTTCTGTATGAAAATCAGCTTTCAGGAAACATTCTTTATGAATTAGGTTCCATACAAAGCCTCAAGAGAGTGTTGCTGTGGCAGAACAATTTCACTGGAACCATTCCAGAAAGTCTTGGAAACTGTACAAATCTAAAGGTTATTGATTTTTCTTTGAATTCTCTGGTTGGTCAGTTACCTTTGTCTCTCAGTAATCTACTCTCATTGGAGGAACTTCTTGTGTCTGATAATAACATTTATGGAGAAATACCTTCATATATTGGCAATTTTTCCATGCTGAAGCAACTTGAATTAGATAATAACAAATTCACTGGAGAGATTCCACGTGTTATGGGGAACTTGAAGGAACTCACTCTCTTCTATGCTTGGCAGAATCAACTTCATGGAAGTATACCAATAGAATTATCTAACTGTGAGAAACTTGAAGCATTTGATCTTTCACACAACTTCCTCACTGGTCCAATTCCAAATTCTCTCTTTCATCTACAGAATTTAACTCAGTTGTTGCTGATATCAAACAGGCTTTCAGGCCAAATTCCACCGGATATCGGCAGGTGCACCAGCTTGATCAGGTTAAGACTTGGATCAAACAACTTTACTGGTCAAATTCCGCAAGAAATAGGCCTTCTAAGAAGTTTGAGCTTTCTAGAGCTGTCAGATAATAACCTCAGTGGATATATTCCTTATGAGATAGGTAACTGTGCTCATTTAGAAATGCTTGACTTGCATAAAAATGAGCTTCAAGGAACCATTCCTTCCTCATTAAAGTTATTAGTTGATCTTAATGTGTTGGATCTTTCTTCAAACAGAATCACCGGAAGCATTCCCAAGAGTTTTGGCGAGCTTACATCGCTAAATAAGTTGATTTTAAGCGGAAACCTTATCAACGGTTTGATCCCTCAGTCATTGGGGCTATGTAAGGATTTGCAGTTGTTGGATTTAAGTAACAATAAGATCATAGGTTCTATTCCCAATGATATTGGTTACTTGCAAGGATTGGATATTCTCTTGAACTTGAGTTGGAATTCTCTCACTGGTCCCATTCCAAAGACTTTTTCAAATCTCTCAAAACTTTCAATCTTGGACCTATCTTACAACAAGCTCACAGGTACTCTCATAGTACTTGGCAATCTTGAAAATCTTGTGTCTCTAAATGTTTCTTACAATAGATTTTCTGGTACTCTTCCTGACACAAAATTCTTCCAAGATCTACCTTCTGCTGCATTTGCCGGTAACCCTGACCTTTGCATTAACAAGTGTCATACAAGTGGAAATCTTCGAGGAAACAAGTCAATAAGAAATATTATTATCTACACTTTCCTTGGTATTATCTTAACTTCTGCTATTGTCACTTGTGGAGTTATTTTAGCATTAAGGATTCAAGGGGACAGTTATGATGGGAGTAATAGTTTTGAGGAAGTGGAAATGGAATGGTCTTTCACTCCATTCCAAAAGCTTAACTTCAACATCAACGACATTGTCACAAAGTTGTCGGATTCAAACATTGTCGGAAAGGGTGTCTCGGGTGTTGTTTATCGTGTAGAAACTCCAACAAAACAGGTTATTGCAGTTAAGAAGCTATGGCCAGTAAAGAATGAAGAACCACCAGAGAGAGATTTGTTTACAGCAGAAGTTCAGACACTTGGATCGATACGGCATAAGAATATAGTGAGACTTTTAGGATGCTGCGACAACGGAAGAACTAAAATGCTCTTGTTTGATTACATATGCAATGGTAGTTTGTTTGGATTGCTCCATGAAAAGAGAATGTTCTTGGATTGGGATGCAAGGTATAAGATCATACTTGGAACAGCTCATGGTTTAGAATATCTTCATCATGATTGTATCCCTCCAATCGTCCATCGCGACGTTAAGGCTAACAACATCTTGGTAGGTCCACAGTTTGAAGCTTTTCTTGCAGATTTTGGCCTTGCAAAATTGGTCATTTCCTCAGAGTGTTCAAGAGCCTCGCACGTAGTTGCAGGTTCTTATGGATACATAGCTCCTGGTGAGTTTAAAAACTTGAGTTTCTCAAACAGCCATTTCAATTTTGCAAATTCTCAGTTTATCACAACTTTTCAGTCGTGCATCATTTTTTTCTGTCAAAAAGATGTTATAAAATCAGTGTCTTAAGTCGTACACTTAAAGACATTCTTTTTCTAAACCTGGTAGTACTTTGTATACTAGTTTCCTGAGACCATATTTGGAAGAGAAAATGGGACGTGCACTTCCAGTGTAAATTAGTTTTGCACGGACGTCCAATAAGAATAGAGTATTTTGCAGTTACTTTTAAAATAGCGTTAGAACATAGGTTTACGTGGCAATATGATGAGTTCTAATTGGACGTCGGTATAAAATAATGCATCTCCTAGAAACTCTAATTGCAGTCAAGTGATATATGCCGCTTTACATTTAATGTATTTTCATTTTTATGTCCATTTTGGCTAATGACAGCATTATGTGTAAAACTGCAGAATATGGATACAGTTTAAGGATCACAGAGAAGAGTGATGTGTACAGCTATGGTGTTGTGCTCCTTGAGATGTTAACTGGAATGGAACCAACTGATAACAGGATTCCAGGGGGTGCTCACATTGTAACATGGGTTATCAGTGAAATCAGACAGAAGAAAAGAGAATTCACATCTATTATTGATCAGCAACTATTATTACAGTGTGGAACAAAAACACCAGAGATGCTTCAAGTGCTAGGTGTAGCTCTTCTCTGTGTGAATCCATCACCAGAAGAAAGACCTACAATGAAAGATGTAACAGCAATGCTCAAAGAGATTAGGCATGAAAATGATGATTTGGATAAACCAAATAAAGGCATGGTTGTTACTAATCCAAAAGCAGCAGTTCATTGTTCCAGTTTCTCAAGATCATGTGAACTTTTGATAGAATCATCATCATCTTCATAGTCAGCAAATTGATTATTAAACCTGTTAATTTCTTAAGTAACAAATTATTTATTTGTATAGATTATAGTATTATATATCTTATGGCAATTCCATATTACAATTGTGTTATTTGTGTAGATAAAATCTTTCACTTGAAGACAAGTTAGAGAAGTGAATAACTGTGTCCTTATCTAAATGATCTTGTCCTATAATTGTTGTCAACAAAAACAACCACTCTGTGTTGTCCAAAATTCAAGGAATATAAAAACTTGAAACAGCTCATATGTTAGCACTCTAGTCTCTATAAAATATTCTAATTAATTAATTAATTTCTTTTTCGTTTTTAAATGAGCATAAAATAATGTCCATGAAATGTAGATATGTAGAATCAAACTAATTTTTGGAGTGCACTAAAATTCAGGAAGAAAATGACGCATCTTACCTATTCATGATCCTGCTTTTGCCAACATGAGTGGACAGTAGAGGTAAACTAATCAAAAGTTCACAAAAGGTTCCAAAAGGTTAGTCATTAACTTCCCATAAGGTAAGGGATACAAGGAATGTGTGTATTATTTCAAATAGGGTGAGTGATTGTGAGGTGGCAGTAGAATATATTAAGGTCATTTCATCAACAAACAAAAAAAGTATATATTAAGGTCCTGGAAATAATTTTTGACTCGATCTAAATCATCCATTCATCTTTTTTATGAGTGGAGGGTGAATCTTATGGAATACATTTTTAAGAGTTGATAGTAGTGAGATTGTGTCTATTTTGATCTGGCTTTTTTTGGAAGTGACAAATATTAGTTGTTATTTTGTTAGTGGATGTGTTGAACTCGAGCATGGATTCTTTACGGTCGGCTTTACAGTGCAGTCGGTAGACCGTTAAAACCGGTTGTAGACCGTTAAAACCGGCAGTAGAGAATCCAATTATATTGAATTTATCACCTCCTTTTCACTCCAAATATTATGTTGTTCCGCCAAACTACTGTTCTGTTGTATTCCTTTCCTTTTGTGGCTGCTCTTGTAAGTAGGTTGGAATATCTTTCATATTCAATATTCCCTTCTTGGTATAAGTTTTGATTATGAAAAGTGGTACTTGTAAGAGGGTTAGATTCAATTAACCTTGGGAATGAATAATGACTTGTTAGCTAAGGGACCTCATAAAAGGACATAGTTTACAAGGGACACTGGGAGAGATGGACTAGAGAAAAGCAAGAGTTGATATTGTCTTCATTCGTGGCATAAGCTTCTAGATCACAAAACTATGAAGAGAAGAGAAACAAATATGGGCCACAATCTTTCACAATTATTAATGTAAAGATATATATATGTCGTACTCCATGTTATTGAAAAGATGTCTTGCTTTTATTCATGTGATAGGAGACCATCCTTGGCCCACACATAGTTTGATACATCTTATAATTAATTATATCTCTCCTGGTTAGAAAAACAAGCAACCATCAGTGTTACGTAATCACTATCTTCCCATACAAGAAACGTTAACCTCAGGAATTAATCAATTTGATTAATCAACTTCAAAGGTGATCCGAGATGCAACAAGATCAACGTCATGAGTTGATGAAGCAGAGGAGGATGGTAGTTGTGCACTTTGGCGGGGATATTGTACCTGGAAACACTTCAACACTCAAGTCAGTTTTTGAGTGAGTTGGGTGAGAGGTTTTACATAACAGAATGCGTGCATTTATCCTGGTGCATGTCCCCTTTTATAGGTAGGATTTCAAGAGAATCGGGCAAAAACTCATTTTGAGTGTTGAGAGATTCTCGACGTGATTCACTGATCAACATCTAATGTCGATAATGTGGTGATTGATGGACAAATATGCTAGGGTGTGTTAGCAGTGCAGCTTCCTAGCGTGCATCTCTGTAGTAGATTAAGAATTGAGCTTTTGTCTGGTCCGAAACAAAAAGTAATGTATGTGTCTAGTTCTTTTGGCTCAAAATATCGTGTATTTAGTTCAGTTAAGTTCATGTTTAACAGCATTATCATCATCTAATGACTTTATACTAGTATTTAACAATACAGTGTGAAGGAAAGGACAGTAGGGGCCATTTCACGTTTTCAGTGCCCAAATAAATCAATACTTCCTCCGGTCTTATATATAAGAAAATTTTCAAAAAACTTTTTGGTCCTATTTATAAGAAAATGTCACAACTTTTAAGATGTAGTTATTGTTTAAAAGACTTTTCTACCCCTAATTTAATGTTTGTCTTTTTAATATTTGTGAATGTATTTAATGCTTCACAATTTTTTATGAGGGTATAGTTATAAAAATATTTAAAAAGTTATATCAATTAATGATTGTATTGGTTTTGATGTTTTTTGGTTTTTCTTCTTATAATAAGGTCCGGAAGGAGTAACTAAAAATCTTTATTAAAATATTCCCTTTTTTAGTAAAAATTTTCCCCATTTCTTAGTTCAAACCAATAAGAAAATTGGTCAGCATTCACTTTAAATCTATTCTCAAACAACATCACATGGATGCCAAATTTATACACACTTTTTTCTTCACACAAGTGTTTCCTGTAAAAGTGGCAGCATACCAGTACAACACCCCATGAACGCAAATTATCCGGTGATGATCATAATGCAAGTAAAAAATTTATGAAAATAACAGATTGAGTGAATTAGCTTCAAATTTTATATGTAACTGTCTTCATTCACTTGCTTCACCAGAGCTAGGCCATGTATGTAAATAAGTTTTCATTTTCAAAAGGATTGCAAAATATTTCCTTATTATAACAAGTTACAGCATACAAGAAACAAAGAACAGGGGAACTAGAACCTCTTCTGATTAAATGCTTTCTCTTTACACAAGCTCCTTAATCATTAACCTATACAAGTTAATGACATGACATGTTCAGTGAATATAAGTATAACAAATTACACCATTTCCTTTCAAATCACACTCTGAATGGAAAGAAAAGAACAAACAGGTAATACAGTCATGATATTACATAAATATAGAACCGAACAAAAACTTTGGACTCACTGATTGATATCTTGAGCGAGATAATTACAATGTAAAGATCAAAACTTCTTTCATGGGTGCCACTTTATGCTGCATCCAACACTTCATGCAAATAGGAAAACATGACCATGACATTGACAGAGACCATAAACTGAAATTTTCTCAAACAATGAAAAGGAGAATTATATGTAAAAGTACCTGGGTTTTTGCTCTGATGGTACCGGCTGGCCACTCAGAACACGATCTATTGCCAAGCTCAAGTCTCTTTATAAATAAAATAAATTAATTAATCACAAGGTTATACTACTTTCAAGAGAATAAAAATGTTAAGATAATTGTTTAATGCTAATTCAGTTATACGAAACAAACCTTCCAGTTACTGGTATGTTATTATTACTTGGCCTAGAATCATCAAACTGACCGTGATAAACCAGCTCAAACGGCCTTCGACCATCCTGTTATTATTGGATTAATTAATTGATAAAAAATACAACATAGCTTGACATTTGAGGGTTTAACTTAACATAAATCAAAGCAAAACTGATCAACAGTGACCGGTTGTAAATACCTTTTTAAAAAGGTAAAATTCTGGTGTACAAACTGCTCCAAAATCCCGTGCAACATCCTGTGACTGCAATAAAGGACATTCCACCAAAGATGGGGTTTTATTATATTGTATTACTGACATAGATAACTTCAAATTTTCAGTAAATTGGTTGCTTTCGATTAACCCCATCAGGTAAAAGATCTTCTACAGTAACGATTCGATTTCAATTTAGTAATATCATGCTATCAGCTCTCAGTTTTAGGGTAAAAATGTTTATATGATTTGGAAAAGGACTAAACTTATCTATATAGTGCCATATTATGCTTTAGTTTCGTACGATTTACAATTTTGTGTACCAATGTTTATGTGATTTGGATTAACAAAGTTTAACAATAAATCACAATACCACAGTATAAATAAATTTATGATGTGTACCAATTGTTAAGTACCACTTTGATCGAGCTAAAAAAAACACCAATAAAGAGCAACAAATTTGTATAAAGGGACAACAAATATTTACCCAACGTTTGCTGTCACATTTGTTTACAACACATGATCAAATATGGATGATGTTTGATCGTGTTTTGAACAACATGGTAGATGCTGAATACACACACACACACACACAAAACCTTTAAGTGTTGAGTTCAAATAATTTTGAACACAATATACTCACTAAAACACTTCAGTTATAGCAAAGAAGCAAATTATTTTGGGCTTAGGCCCTCTTTCCTAACAAAAAAAGAAACAAATTATTTTGTCAATTAAATACTTCATTAAAGAGCAACGTTTGACTGCTACCTAAGAGAAGTTGAAGCCTACAGATGTTTTTTACCCTTTTCTTTATAATATGTTACCTTTCTACGCATACATGTTTTAACAAGGAGATAAAGTATAGATCACATATTTTCTTGGTGATGTCTTAGGCTTTGACAACTTTGTGCTTAACCCAATTGACAGATGTGGATTATAGTAGTTTCATCATATTGATATCAACGTAAAACTTGACCCACATTATAGCTAAACAGAGTATGCAATCTACTTGTTCTCTAATGGTGTGTTTGCGAGTTGGATTTTGGAGGGTTAAGTCTATATTTTCATATATATTTGACATTTTAAAAAAATTGAAAGAACAAGATAAAAAATAATGTTTACCAGATTATATATAATAAAGACATGATTAAATAGACATAGCTGTGAGGGCATCTGTTCAACCGATAAACCATGTGAATTGTGAATACTTAAAACAGGTTAAAATTTACTGAATCATACCTCATCATATAGGTATGGAAAAGGATATCCAAACAACTTAGCATCTTCTGCCATAAATTCTGGTCCATCCTGTGACGCAGAATTCCAAGTTGGACGATCATTCAATACTTTCAACGTAGCTATATTCCAGGAAATGAATTTACTATCACCTGAGGGTGTGTGGCTACGGAATTTGAAGATATAGCAACGACAGCAAGTCCTTTCTGTAGAAAGAGAAAAAAAAATTAAATGGGTCTTGACTTACGCATGTTTGGCCTGCAGCTGAAGAAAGAAATATATAAACTTTTGCCACGGTAATTTGTTTGACTACCTTCATATAGAATTCAGTAAGCTTTGCAATGACTTTTTTCAGGTGTACAACAAATGGACAGTGGTTGCATATAAACATAACCTGCATGACCACATAAAGAGGGAGGAAAGACAAACATTGTTACCACCGAGGAGGGAAAACGATAAAATCTCCACAAAAGATAAGCAACAAGAGAGAAGTCTTAATTAGAATTTCCAAAACACTCATGCTTTAGTCTTTATGCATCATAGTTCATAAGAAATAACCACAAGAACAGTCCATAAAACTTAGCCACAGACCACAAAATGGTCCATGGAGTACATTTTGCACATTGTAGCTGGAACTAAATAGCTTATATGAATGAAGACTACGTAGCATTCAGATCGAAGGCGTGTATGGTGTCCAAAGTGTGTTGGTGCCCGTGACACCGACATTGATGGTTACATTCAAATTTAATCACTCTTTGTTGTGTAAATGTCCATTGTGTCTGTGCCAGTGTCAGTGCTTCATAAAATGAAAAACACGGGAATATCATAATTAAACAGAAACAAGTATGTTATTTGAATTTTGAACATCAAAATACATACATCGGTATATGATGGAAATGGATTACCTCCAGTCAAATAGTGACTGCAGGGTGATATCAGCCATCCAATCTGTTAAAATAGTTTATATTTGATTACTGAACTTTAAATCTGTACCGTCTGCTTTTAATCATAAGGTATGCAACGCACTAACTGCGTTATTCCTGACTGCAGGGAATCCATATGTGTTTACCACTATCTCTCTTTCTTTTACCTGCTACAACTTACAAAAATACAGAGAAAAATCATTTGACACCGTGTTTGATATCAAAATTTTGATGTTCAAAATCATTTCTCAAACAGAAATGAACATAAATTACTTACAGGGTCGCATTCTACAATATCTATTTTTTTAATGAATTCCTGAATGAATATGATTTTATGAAACTCACTTGCATTTATAAATGACCGATTTCATATGAACTCATTCTTACTAAGGCCTATTTAGATTGACTTATTTGAGTTTATAAACTGGCATAAGCACTTGTGAAACTGTTTGGGAGAATTTATGTAAACAACTTATGACATGTTCATATGTTGTTTTCAGGTTATTTTCATAAGTTCTTCAAGATAGATGATAAAAACAATTTAAAGCTTATAAGAGAACAATTTAATTTTATCTTTTGCCTTATACATAAGCGATTATCATGATAAACCTTTATACTGTAACCTGCAAATTAAGTTGTTTATCTAAAGAGGGTCGTATATTCAGTGTGCCTAACATAGAACAAGAAATATAAATAAACAGTAAGGTAAGCAAAACAAAACAAAGAAAGATGATAAAAGCAGAATCCTACCAACAGAGCTGGATGAGCCTCAAAATCTTCCAATGTCCAAACCTTCCCAGTAAGAGGCTCTGAAAGCTGTATCAATTTCAATCCATCCAAACAAAAATTAAAATGTAATTATTACCATATTTAAAAGAACAAAATAAAAATGAAAAGGAGTAAGGCAAAGACTCAGTAGCACCGATACCGACACATGTGATTACATTTAATTGTGTCATTCTCTTAAATTACCACGAATGTCAATGTATCAGTATCGTGTTCAGTGTCAGTGTCAATGTTTCATAAGACAACAACCTGAAATTGAGGGGCTCTGAAACCCAAGGTGACACCTTTGGACTCAATTCTAGCAGCTTTAACAAGAAGCCTTGTTGGGTATGAGCACTTTCTTCTAGTATTGAGTTTGATATGAAAACCCGGTTTGGAAACAGAGCATGGTTGAGAGAGTGAGAATCCAGAAGAGGCAGTAGAACCTAACTGAACAAATGGTGACCAAACAGAAGTCACTCTCAGGCTTAGTGCCATAATGGGTTGGAATCGTTAATCCAATATTCACAACCTCAATTTTCCAGCATCATCTTCTTCGTTAGGCTTATTCTGTTTTTCTGCTCTTACAATCTTGGTCAAAATTACATTTTTAGTCATCTCTTTATCTTTTTTCATTTTAATTTTATTCTTTGGATTTTTAAATTTTAAATTTAATATTCGTAAATATAGATGAAAGACCATAAATTTAAAGATAGAAAGACTGTAAAAAAATAAAACAATAAATTTGAAACTCAAAAATTCATATGCAAATAGATAAAAAAGACAAAATTGAAATAAAAAAATTATAAAGGACTAACCTCTTACCCGAAATTAAATTAGAAAATTGTTTTTCCCACTTCGAAGAAAGCTAAAACACACCAGTAATTTATGTTTTTACCCCGGCGGTAGTTTGTTGCCGATGGGAAGGATCCGGCGACAGTTTATTGCCGATGGGAAGGATCCGGCGGTAGTTAGTTGCCGCCGTCCCCATCAGCAGCTAAATGCCGCTGCGATCATTACTTATGAAGCTCAGCACCCAGAACCTCCAACTTCATCTCTTCAAACTCTAAAAACTCTCTCAAATCTTCCAAAAATCTCAAAATTTTCAACCTCAAATCAACCAACACTCCAATAACAAGTAAGTTTCCATAATCAATTTCATTGTCATTTTATGTTTATATGTTACATTTATTATCTTAATTTAATTTTTTTTTAGTTTTAGACTTTGTTTAATTTTTGATTTTTTTGGCAAGAAATGATAGATTGTTTACATGGAAATGACTTATGTTGCTTAAATGTTTAAATCTTTGCATGTCTATGTTGTAATTTTTAGCTTTAGGGTTTATGTATAATTTGCACTACAAGTGTTTGATGAAATGTTTGAATGGGTTTTTAATTGGATTGTTTTTAATTTCTTATGGTGTAAATCTGAAAAAATGGCTCAAGTATACTTTCATGTATCCTTCAACGGTGGTAACCAACATTTTTTTCAAGGTTCGCGACGATGTGACGTTAAAAGAATTGAAGGATCTACTTCATGAAATCAACCAACGAATCAACCACGGAGACGTGAGGAGGATGGAATATGTTTGGTATCACCGTCCATCGTTCGACTCAGACGGGAATTTGTCGTTCACTCGGTCGGAGTTAACGATCGACGACGTGAGGAGCATGTTCTCGATATTTGCTGAGCCGAACATGATCCCCCTCGAGATGGATCTTACGTTGATGAGGTCGCCTGAAGATATTCTCAAGAGTTTGATTTGGCCGGATGAAGATGTTTAGGTAGTATTATTATGTTGTGTCATTATTTTGTTGGATTTTTTTTTTAATTCTTGAAAGTTTGCGGAAAATCTTGGCATTGAAGTGTCTTATACTTAGTGTAAAGGTTTGCAAGTCTTTTTGGAAACTCAAAAGAATGAAGAGAACACAACATGTATTCTGTCGAATCAGCTATATAGGTTCTCACATCGAATTCCTTCGTATAAGATGAGTGTGGCAAAAGGGAATGCAGTTCTAAGATGTTGTTTTGTACTTGATCATGCTCCTCTGTCAATTGAAACTTTGTCAGTTGGTAAGGCAGTAGGATTAAGTTCAAAATAATATATTGGAATGCATTTCTTTTTGTCATGACTCATCTTATATGAGGGAATTTGATGTGAAAACATATATAGCTGATTTGGTAGAATACATGTGTTGTGTTCTCTTCAATCTTTTGAGTCCAACACTAAGTATAAGACACGGAAGCATATATATGTTTTCCGCAAATTTTCAAGAATTAAATTAAAATCCAACATCATTCATGATGATACAACAAATTTAGGGATAATGTAATGTAATGTAACGCTTATTGCGTGAATTTTTAGTTCGGATCATGAAGGAATTGTTGTTATTGTTGTTTCGAAGTAATCAAAATAAACCCGAAAAAACTACGATAATGTGAATGTGCCATAAATTTACAAAAAAAATCTAACAAATGTCAACAAAAAAAACTGACAAAAGTCCTACAAAAATGTCCTAATCATGATCCTGGTCATCATGCTGCTGCTGCTTTCGGCTCCTCGACCTCCTGGACAGTATCGGTGTCATCATGTCCATGATATGGCGCATCGCCTGATATAGCTGCTCACTGCTCATCGCCTCCTGACCCAAGTAGTCATCAGCCTGGCTAGCAAGTCCACCAACCATGTCAATGGTATCAGGCGAGCCTCTCTCCTGGTGCCGCTGCTGATGGTGTGCAATGATCTGCTCCTCATTTGCTGGCCTCGAAGGAGATCCATCAATAGGTGGCAGAATCTTTGGGTGAGACACATGTACGTACAACCTCATGCATCTCTCCTCGTACTGCCATGGCTGATCAACCTCCCTACCCCACGCAGCTTGAGGAACGATGTGCACACGAAAGTCTAGGAAAGCATGTGCAACGGCCTGAAAAGGGAGAGGAAGCACAGACGTCGGAGCTTGGGGGATGTCCTGCACGTACCCGTATTGCCTTTTAACCCGCTCAGGCAAGTGACGGTAGATGATGTCACGACCACACATGATCCAGCCTGAATACCAGCATATCTCCTCAAACTCCTAGATCTCCCTATGATCCTCGTATGGCATCCAGGTAACATCATCCATCTCCAAACGATCCAGCGCCAGACGGTATGGCTTCGGATTGGCATGACCCCTGTGTGGAATCCATCTGGCCGCGCAAGGATAGTTTTGCCTGTATTTATCATTATGGTCATGTGGGTAGGCTTCTGGAAAATGTGCCAAGAACCATCCCTGCACAAACCAAACACATTTATAAGTTATTAGCAAACATAGTAAATTAAAAGGCATAGCAAATTAACAGGCATAGTAAATTAAAAAGCATAGTAAATTATTAAAAGACATAGTAAATTAAAATTATTACCATCAAAAGTGTCGTGCTTCCCCCGATCCTCTTTCTTGCAAGCGAAGAGGCCTTGGATAGAGTGTGGTAAAGGTATGCCAATGTCATTCCTCCCCACGAGTAGTCCCTCATCCCAGCAAAGGTCTTCATCGTCTGCAAGTATATCAGGTCGATGTGTTTGTTGCTCAAGTCACTGAACAACGTACATCCAAGCAGGTATAGGAGGAAACACCTCACACATGCATCCCTACACCTGGCTAGCTCCTGGAACTGCTCCTGTGTCTCAGCAAGCGCTAATCTGGTGGCCACACTCAGGTGATCCTCATAAAGCTCCTTCAGCGCCTTATAGCTAATGTAGCCACCATACTCAGTCTTGCAGTTTTTCACTGCATACTCCTGGGTGACACCTAAGTTCCTCACCATCAATTCCACCCCATCAACCTGAGACACCTTCTTCCTATGGCTCAGCATCCGTCCTTCAACAAGAACATGCAGCAGACACGCCACATCATCTAAAGTGATGGTCATTTCCCCAGTAGGCATGTGAAAGCTACTGGTCTCGGAATGCCTGTAATAACCCACTTATGCGAGGCATTTAACAGTGTTACAGGAGTTAAACGTATAGGAATGGCAAAATTGTAAATTAAGAGACAATGGATATAATGGATAAATATGAAATTATTTCATAATTATCACATTTTCTTCTTCTCTCTAAATCAGAATTTTCCCCTCCTTCTCTCTAGATTTTCGACCCACCCTATCCTTCATCCTTAATCCATCATTTCATCCTTAAACACTTGGGATTGAAGCAATCAAAGCCCTGGAAGAACTTGGAACAAGAAAAACTAAGGAAAAACCAAGAAAAAGGGAAGTTTACAAGTTGGAGTTTTGGATTGAAGCTAAGCCAGCTTGCTACCAGTTATAGGTGAGCTCATCTTGGGTTTTAGAACCCTCCTAGTGTGAGTTTTGTGTGTTATTTCATTATAGGAAAAGTTATAGAAAGTTAGAGTTTTTGCCCTAAATTCCTTGCTAGCTTAAATCCTTGCTTGTAAATGTTTTAACTGTTGTTTTATGATGGAAAATCGTTTTTACCATGTTTGGGAAGCTTGGGTAACCTTGAATGGGCAAAAATGGTGGAAAATCGCATTTTTACACATGTTTATGCTGTCATGGTCGCTATAGCGACGGGCTGTCGCTTGTAGCGACCAGGCAGGATTTTTCCCTGCCTACCCGCGCTTCAAGCGACCAGACTGGCGCTTGTAGCGACCAGTGTCGCTTGTAGCGACCAACTGGGCGCTTGTAGCGACCAGGTTCTGATTGCTGGCGCTTGTAGCGACGGCTTGGCGCTTGTAGCGACCAAGCCAGAATAGCACCACTCAGTTGGGCTGTTCTGGGGGTCCTGGTGCGCGCGGGCATGGCTTTTTGCAACTGATTTCTTATAAAATATTTTGGAAACTTAACCACCATTTTAACTCATTCTAAATGCTTCCCAATGTTTATAAAAGTATAAGAGCAAGGATTGTGCAAGCTTGGGAATGTGGGGTTTGAAGTTTATCGAATAGGATAATTTTTATAGCGGTATATGACAACGATATGCCGAACTCCTTGATAGGAAAACAAGAGTTACAGGATGAGAAATAAGTTCATAGTTTATCCACTTTAGGATACAAGGTAATAGGGATGGTTTAACAATGATAGTTTCACTTAAGTTCATAGTGATGATTCTCCAACAATTATAGGTGGCTTATGAGAACGATAAGCCAAGATATTAAAGATTACAGCTTATAGGTTACAAGGTGGTTATAGGATTAAAGTGACAATTATTATGCTTATATGTTATAGTTAAAGAATTAAAGATTAAAGATATTGGCGTGCTTGCACGTTTTACAGTTACAGGGCGTGTTCATCAGACTCCGGGATTCGCCGGATGGGACTTTTCCGAGAGGGTTGTCCACACGTTTTATAGGGAGTCCGGTGTTAGCCTGATATGATAGGAATTTCACCGGTTTATAGGGAGACGTATCTCGGGGTTGCTCCACCCGGGTGCCCTCCGTAAAATGAACTCAGATTAATTGTTTGTTCAACGCTAACAGCTAACATAAAACACCTTATTGCTTTATGTTTTACAGTTATAGTTACAGGCAGGTTATAGTTAAAGTTATAGGCATGTTTATAAGACTTGGCGATTCTAGAATTCCCCTAAATTGCCAAGGTAGGCATGGCGACCCTAGGTTCCCTGTGGTTGCCAACAGTAGGTTGGGTAGAGCTCACTGAGACATTATGTCTCATCCCATTCCTTCTGGTGCAGGTTCGCAGGCAGGATCGCACTCAGCACGCAACAAGGGTAAGGAGAAGGCTACGGACTGATCGTGCTGAATGTTATGTGTTTATAGTTGACTGGTTTATATGTTGTTGTATAATGATGTACATGTATCAAGAAGTATTGTATAAACTTTGGATTGTAATGTTACAATGTGAAGCAATATTTGTATGAACTTTTATATTGTAAATTAATGTATCCAGTACGAAATTTTAATACTCGAATAAGATCCTAGGCAATCTTATTATGGGTGTTACAATGCCACCTCTCGTTTAGCGCCTAGAGCAGAACATGATTAACAGTAGAATACCCTGTGTACAACAAATCATGCAACACACTCGCCCTTATAGGATCCCAAAACCAGAGTTGATTCATATGTGGACGCTGGAGATCTGCCACCTTCGCCCCGTGATTTATGCATCTCATCCTACGGGTGTTACGAATCTAAAATAATAATAAAAACACCACATAAATCAAAAACATACAAAAAAGCATATACTTCATATATAAAAAACTACGCGCGAACAATAATCGAAGACAAAAAAATAATCAAACAACGACATGTGTTCATGTCATTTTTTTAAAACGTTATCATATGTTTTCACATCGAATTCATATATAAAAGTTAAAAAAGAAAAAAGAAAACTTACATTATTTGCATTATACCACAACGGTAATGCCACGTGTGAAGCGTATGATGACAACAATGAGTCATCATAAGGCCCTCCAGGAAATGGAGCCACATCAGGTAACTCTTGGGGGCTGTCGCAGCCGCAATCTCATCCTCATCTAACGCAGCCGCGTCGTCGTCCCCACCCTCATCAACAACATGCTGGCCGTCATAGCCACCATTTGTGGCATCATGCAGCTGCTCCTGATAATGCAGGTACTGGGTGGGGTCCTCCACCTACGACACCTGCTGTGTCGGCTGAGAACTACCCTCGCCCCCAACAGGCCTCCGACCTCTTCCCCTCTTAGGCACATGAGGGTTTGCAGCCTGTCTCTCCCGTCGGTAACTGCTAGTCATGGGATGCTTACCAGCTTTAGTTGTCCTATCTTGGTTCTGATCAGACATATCTACACAAAAACAAAACTAAAAAAATTAGGCATAATAAAAACATCATTCTATCACAATTCCAACATTCTTACAATTCCAACCTTCTCACAATTCTATCACAATCTAAACAACATTCATCAAAATACTCATTTAGGCATTTTAACAAACACTTTGAGTGCAACATTCACATTGTCTTAATTGTGTTAATTGGACAACATTCACAACCACATTATACTTAAACATAATCTAAACAACATTCACAACAACTACATTCATCTATAACATCATAAACTAACAAAAAAAAAATTCAATTTTTACATAAACCCTAACCACATAAATCTACTAAAATTAACAAAAATAAACCTACACAAACTAACATTAATATTATAAATGATTAATACTACTTACTTGTTGTTTTGTGGAGATGATTTACTTCAATTTCGTGAAAATGGAATTGGAGAAGATTGGAGGAAAATTTGGAAATTTGAAAGGTTTATGAACTGATGCAGGTTCTGTTTTGCAGTTCTGGTTATGTTCAGATCGCAGCGGCAGTTAGCTGCCGATGGGAATGGCGGCAATTAACTGCCGATGGGTCTGGCGGCAGTTAATTGCCGATGCACCATCCCAGCAGCAATTAACTGCCGCCGAGGTAAAAACGTCATTTACTGGTGTGTTTTAGCCTTGTTTAATGTGGGAAAAGCAATTTTCATTAAATTAAGGGACTAAGGACTCATTTTGCCTAGGATTTTCATCTAAATTCTTCTGTTTTTTTCTTCATCTTCTTCTTAATGGGCCTAGAACTAATTAATAAACGAAAATCGCTCTTTTGGCCCTCTTCATTACTCATAGGCCCCTTGAAATTCTATTTTTACCCCTAATTAAGGTGTCTGGGAGTTACGAACCGATTGGTTCGAGAGGTAACTTTCATTTGGTATATAATGTTTTTATGGCAGAAATCAGGGCTTGTACTTTCACTGCAGCATGTACACTCAACCTCCACAATTACACAAAGTTTGAAAATTTGTATTCTTTTTTGACTCTTTAATCCTTGTCCTTGCATGGATAGACTCAAATGTTGTTATCATTGTGCTTCTACTTTTTTTTCTTTGTAACTGGTTACTAACCGAACTGGGTGTTGATCATGTCTGCACGGTTTTCTCTATCTTTGCTAAGTGTAATTATTTTTGGGTTTGTATGATACTTTTTGCATGAAATCTTTTTAAAAGTGTTTTAATGTATTATTTTTGCTTTTGTTTTGTGATATGTATATATATATATATATAGAGACAGAGAGAGAGAGAGAGAGAGAGAGAGAGAGAGAGAGAGAGAGAGAGAGAGAGAGAGAGAGAGAGAGAGAGAGAGAGAGAGAGAGAGAGAGAGAGAGAGAGAGATGGTTGAACCTCATGTTGATTCGAAATCGGATAATGTGGAACCAGATGTCTATGCTATAGATAATTCATAGTACTTTATTGTAGATAAGAGATATCAATATTGAGATGAATTTTTAATTGGGTTCCTTGACAAACAACAAAAGTTGGATTTATTATAAAAATAGACAAATATGATAGTGGATCCGGTTGTAGAAAGCAAACTTTTGTATTGGGTTGTGAAAGAAGCGGTGGGTACAAAGAAACAAAGAAGTTGAAACGACAAGACACATGTTTGAGAAAATGTGGATGCCCATTTTGGTTGCGTGGTATTTTTAGGCATTGAAATAATGGAATCTTATTGTGCCAAAATTATAAGGTCGTATGCAGAAGACAAGGAATATGGTGCAACCAATAAATATTTTGTCAACTTTGAAAGATACAAGGAAAGAAAATTAAATAACAATAAAGCAAGTATACAAAGCACGTCAAAGATACAAAAAGTCCATTAGAGCTTCAAGAACACAAATGCAACATTTGTTGAAGTGTTTAGATGATCACAACTATGTTTACAAGTATAGAATGGTTGGTTAGTCAAAAATTATTCAAGACATTTTTTGGGCACATTCAAAATCTATGAGGTTATTTAACACTTTTCATATTGTTTTTATAATGTATTCTGATTATAAAACCAACCAGTACGAAATGCAATTGTTTGAGATAGTTGGTTTCACCTCAAAATAGTTGACATATTATGTTGGGCTTTATTTTCTGACATATGGAAAAGAGAATAATTTCACTTGGGTTCTATATGAGTGTTTTAATCTTTTAAAGTGAAAAGAGGATAATTGTTATTGACACAAATATCATACTGTTAAATTTTGTTGTTAATATCTTTCCAACATCTAGTGCTTTAGTGTGTCGGTATCATATTTCCAAAATTGTGAGAGTCAAATGCAAGTTGGATTTCAAAGTCAAATATGCCAAAGCAAAAGAGGTGAAGTTGACGGATTTATGTAAATCGATCATGGATGTTTGAGAAGTTGTAGTGGAGTCTCTTTCTGAGGAATTATATGCAGATGTTGACGTAGAGTTCAAAACTTTTCCTAAACTTTTTCAAAATTCATGAAATTTGTTGAAAGTACCATATTGGATCATTGAAGGAAAAAATTGTGAAGGCATGGACAAGCCGTGTTATGCATTTTGGTAATACAATAACAAAGAGAGTTGAATATGTTCATGATAAAATGAAAAGAATATTTGTCAGATGGTAATAGTGATTTGAAGGAGTATTATTTCTACTATCTCAAATCATGGATGTCTACTATCTCAAATCATGGATGAAGGCATGCCCTTTAATGTCAGAATTATGTACAAATCATAAATTTTTAGATCCGTATAATAACGATGGTTTTCTTGAATGTGGATATTATGTGAAAATTATAACTTACATAAGGTATCAGAACGTTAGGTTGTTGAATTATATGATTCTCCATATAAACGTTTGAAGGTTTTTACCCCTTTCATAAAGTTTATCTGCCATTTGCCATAAAGAACTGTCGTGTGAAAGAGCAAATGAGAAAAGGATTGATTGAGATTTAGAGGATTGTTGCTTCTACTATCTATCATCATGATGAATGTCATAGCTTCCATCAAGTTACAAATTTGCATGGATGAATGTCATAGCTTCCATCAAGTTACAAATTTGTATAGAAACTTACTTACACTCTTTTACGGATATTTGCATCCTTTCATATATATATTTTTGCATCCTTTCATATGAATAACCATAAATTATTAAATTATTTTTACAAATAGGACACTTAATTACTAATAAATGAATATTATTGATTTGAATTATATTATACATGAATAACACGTGATGAGTTTCGTTGTCTTTTTAGATAGACGAAATGATAATAATTATTGAAAACTCACACACGTAGATAAGATGTGTTCAAATCTCTATCACAACGTTCAATCTAATAATTTCAACTTTTTTATGAGTTGAGCAAAAAATTCGTTTATTTAGAAGAAAAAAAAACTTTCGACGAGCTTGGTTGTCTTTTATTAATTTGTTGAAAGATCTCTATCCTAATTTCTAATGTAGCGAGTATAACCTCCACTTTCACCAAAACGAGACCAATAATCTCACACCATTTTATCTTCTCCAAAACTGCTATAGATTCGTAAAGTACACCTTCTCTTTATTTTTTTCAATTTATATGTTGTGATTATTATCTAATCTATGATATGATATTCGGTCAAATCCTTCATCTATATATATATATATATATATATATATATATATATATAGTACTATTCCTCAAATAGAATACACATAACTAAATTGTTTAAGCAAACATTTCCATGTTTTACCTAGTTAAACAAGGTTATTTTGCTTTGGCCTGAAATCCAGTCACGAGCCTCTGAAATCCGATTGTCAGTTCAATCCAATTGTTTTTCGACAAGCAGTACACTACAGCCCAATTGTTAAACTTTTTTTTTTTCTTATGAAAAGCTTTAATTTGTTAAACTTTGGATAACACCGTCCCTAGTTCAAGATAAATTGTATTTATCGTGTGAGCTGTCAGATCTGCAATACACTTAATTTTATGTTTTCAAAGAAAAAAAGTACCCCTAAAAAAATTTATTTTAATAACGTACGTGATGAATTAAATTATAGAAACTATATTTATTTTTTTTAGGGTAGAAACTATATTTATATACATATATACGCTTGGTCCTTTGGTTAATATTATATAGCTATTTTTTGGCTAAACTTAAAACTTATTTATAAGATAACGTTATTTTTTATTTAACATCTAAATTGAAACTAGTGCCGTCTTCTAGTTAACGGGGTAGAGTGTGAATAATAAACAGATGTAAAATTACTTAAGATGCTTCCAAGAGAATCTAGCACGTTCACACTTAAATGTGTATTTTGTATATATTATAGGGTATTAATTCTATTGGATGCGAAGATGAATATCTCATATATAAATTGTTGATATCAGCACTTCAGCGATTAGTTTTGTTGTGTTCTATCCAAGTTGTTTGGAATATTGATGTCATGGGTGATGAAAAAGATCATTAGTCAGAAAGTCGACATCTTTTATACACATTTGTTTATACCTAAAAATAATTTAAATTGTCGGTTGAAAACGGCGTATAAGCATGCTCAAATAGTTGAATGAAGGATGAATTAAACTAGGAATGGTTGGATATGAGTGAGTCGAATCTTTTTCAAGTCTAAAAAATCTATCACAAAGGTCGTTTGGATGTCAAAACTAGTCAAAGGCGCGTGGAATTGATAGTTAACTTCAAGGATTCGTGTTCCACGTTTATAGCTAGAAGTAAGGAAACAAATATGATCTAGAAAATGTGATCATAGACACGATGTTGTGTGGACCGGCTACTAGAAAAAGCACATAAATGGAGAGAACAAGACAAACTAAATTAAGATCAGAAAACATGCACTAGAGCTAGATTTAGTAGGCCACGTTTATGGCCAATATGACTATGTGCTTTGTCAATTTGTCAAGAAATACCACTTGTAAATCTTGTTTTAGACCCACTTAATCAATCAAACTATCACTAAACTCGCAATTTACCCATATGTCTAAATGCTTTCATGTACTTATACGTTTTTTGATTAATTTAGTAGTTCTTTAAAAACCCCAAAAATTTATACTTAACACTCTTTGAAGGAGTTAAATAAATCACAGACAAGAAACAAAATTTATTTTTTAGCGTAATCACTTGAAGAAAAGAAAATCATCGTTGAAAGTTATTAAAGTTCAACAACAATCTTCTGTGTAGGTCTTTTTTTTCTTTTCTTGTATGAGATCACCATCTTTCTACATAAGTATGCTGAGGAAGTCGACTCTCGGACAATGGATCACACATGTCATCTAGAACCACAATAGCACCATTTAGTTCCAGATTTAAAACGTCTCTGACATGAGATGCCACTAGATTGTTGTAGTAGAGTCCCTTACACATGTGCCTTTAAATTCCATGGCTACTCCACCTTCTTCTTATCTAGTCCCCACCATTCGTTCTCTATGAAAACTTCATATGTTGCATGTAATTTCAAAGGCAACTCTTTAGGAAAACCTGCAATTAATATTGTTGTCAAACTTGAAAGTTAGATAAGGATTGATTTGACTAATTGCTCTCAATTGTAAAATAAAAAATTAAAAAAAACATGTGACCGATTTTGAATGATTTGACATGTACTAACTAATAAAAGAGTATTAAGTACAGACTTTGAATGATTTGACATGTTCTAACTAATAAAAACATAAGTAAAATATAAACGAGAAAGTGTGGGCGGGACAAATTTAATATTTTTTATTAGTAAATAAAAATATAAAGGAGCGATCAAGTGCATGTAAGGTGCAGAAGAAGGCTTGTGAGCTCAGTACATAAATAAAAAGTAACAAGCCTTACACAACAAGTAGAGTTGTAGACGACAAGAATGATTACAATCTAGACTCACATACCTCGAAACAAAGTCAACCCTGCATGATTATGCAGTGTCGAAGATAGTTACTGGCCTAGGACAAGTGGCAAACATGCAAGCTTGTTGAAGTTATCATATTTTCTATAAATATAAGTGTTTTGGGGCACTCTAATAAAGACTATTTAATGCATTTAAAAATAACATCTAACACATTAACGATCTTAGATTATTTGTACATGTTTAAATATGTCATTTTTTTTTTCCTTTTCTTTGTTTGGATTTCAAGTCATTGATGTTTTCAACACTTTAATTTCTTGCACATTTACCTTTTTGGCATTTTAAGTTTTCTACACACTTATGTTTATGCACTTTCTTTTACTTGCATATTTACTTTTAAACACTTTACTTTTTATGTGCTTTACTTTCAACATTTTACATTTCTTTGTCCACTACTTCTTTTTCAAAACCTTGAACTTTTTGTAATGAATAAAGTTTCATCATCAAAATCATACTTTTTTTTGCACTAATAAAACACAAAAAAGTTCCATGTTCGGGTATTTGAAAAAAACCGTTTGATATTGTTATTTTCTCGATATATGCAAGCAACAACACAACACATATATCGACTTGTTTCTTAGCTAAACACGACGGAATCTTCCTTTTTAATTCGGCAAGAACCATCGTTTAAACATTCTATTGGTTTATCTTTTTTGGTACGCGAGCACTAACCCAAAATATCAAAATCTTCGCAACAAATTGGCATGTCCAATGAGACTTGTTTAGTAAATTATGTGTTCACAACCAGAACAAACTTGTGATTTACACGTTATGAATGTGTTGAAACCTTACAATTGAATGTTTTATCTTCAATTAAAAGACATGGACATCTAATGAAAAGGCTATGTCGTGTGCTTGCTTACACGTTATGAAAAAATACTAACGAAAATAATATGTCGTGTGGTTGCTGTACAGTGTACATGTTACGAAACATGATAACAGAATAATGATTGACTCCCTCCATAGAGGTGGCGGGTCGAACCATATCCATTGAGTCTAGACCTATTAATTCTCACCAATTTAACTGTTGGAGCTTAAGAAGATATTTAAAATTAAGATTACGAAGGATTCTGCTTTTGTGGGAGCATTGGCATCTTTGTTTAAGAATGCTAGTAGTACTCAACATGTTAATAATACTTCCTCCGTCCCATTATAAGTAAGTTTTTTGTTCATTTCACGCATATTAAGAAAAAGTGAATAAGTGAAAGATAGAGAAAAATGGTTTTGAGTGTCTGATCACTTATTGGTGCATTCCTCCTTATCATTAGGGCTGGAAATGAGTCGAGCTGAGTCAAACCTAGTTCAGCTCGGCTCAATTCGATAAAAAAATGTTAGGCTCGAAACTCGACTCGAGTTCGTTACAAACATTTTTTAAGCTCGAACTCAACTCGACTTAAGTTCACGAACCACTCGATTCGACTCGATTGGTTCGGCTCGAAAGCTCAAATGAACCCAAAAAATATACTTTTAATAAAGATTACATCAAAACTGGTCTGAAGACTACTACTAAAACCACTATATAGTTAATAGGCAATAATGACATTGCCATTCAATTATTAATTTTGATATAATAACAAACTGTATTACCCAAGTGATTTAACCGTGTTTTAGATGCTGTTTTATAGCCACTCTTGCTCACAGTTGTTTAAAAACAACCGATGTGGGACTATTATGACATAGTGGTTTGAAAGCAATTTGTTCGCAACACTATGTTTTTTTTTTCAAAGGCACGACACTATGTTATATGCTCTAATCATTTCATTCTTAATTTTTAACAAATAAACACATTCATTCGTTCACAGCACTATGCATATATATCACCACCAAAAAACAAGATCACAACCAATAAAAGCATTATGTATATATGTCAAATATTTATTATATTGTGTTCAAAATCATACATCATTCCAGAATCTTTATTCCTACATCCAAGTCAATATTATTTTACACAAAAATAAAATCATACAAAATAATTTGAATTTGATAATATATATATATATATATATATATATATATATATATATATATATATATATATATATATATCGAGCTGACTCATGAACTAACGAGTCGAACTATACATAACTCAAGTTCAGCTCATTTATTTAACGAGTTTAATTTTTAGCTCAAGTTCGGCTCATTTGGTTCATGAACCAAGTTCAACGAATTAATTACCGAATCGAGTCTCGAACTATTTTTCGAGTTTGTTCGGTTCATTGTCAACCCTTTATCATAAATGCAAAGTAGAATATATTGAATTGGGAGTGATGAAAGTAGTATTAATTAGAGTTATATTTGAAAAAAAAATAATTAATGTTGTACTGAAAAGTGAAATGGGTCAATTTTTTTGGGACAATATTTTTTTTGCAAATGGTTCACTTATGGGACGGAGGGAGTATCTATTTTTTTTTACAAGAAGAAACTTATTGCATTTCATTTAAAATAATAGTAGAGATTCAAGATGGAATCTTAATATGAATATGGAAACTAGCATGACGCAAAGCCACCCTAGCAAAGCTATGAGCGACTTCGTTGGCTTGTCTCCGAATAAACCTAACATCTGAGGTTACTAAATCAGAAGCTAACAGACGTCTACAGTCATTGATCACTGCGCTAAAATTAGAGACGCCACATTTACGGCCATAAATACTATCCACCACAGTTTTGGAATCAAGCTCAAAGTCCACAATACCCAGCTGTAAATCACGAACCCAATACAAATCTGATAATAAACCTAAAACCTCACCCAAATCCACATCAAGGAGTGGAGTCAACCATTCAGTTTTGGCTAAAACATAATGACCTTCATCATCTCGAATACACACACCAATACCAACCCGATTCAAAGCTTGAGAGAAGGATGCATCAACATTACATTTGAACCTGTCGGGAACTGTTTTAATCCACTTGAAATCATTCGGTGAAATGGGATGCTGAGGGACAAGGTGACAAATAATCTGAGCATTCCTCCAACTAGTAAGAAGAAAATCTGCACGAGCACAAATATCTTGAGTTGTTTCAGTAATATCGTTCCAAATCTTGTTGTTACGATGCTTCCAAATACTCCAAAGAGTCACACTTAATACTTGTTTTTGCTGCTGGTCCAAGTGTTGTAAGATAGCAAAAACATTTGTTTGAAAACTTGCATTCATATCGAAAACAGCCATCATATGACTCCATAAACCAATACGCTGCCAACAGAGCATGCTTTTATTACACTTAAAGAACAGATGAGTACTATCCTCACCAAAATCATCACACACTGGACACCTATCAGTACACTGAACTCCTTTGGACTGCAAGCGGATCCTTGTGGGCAAACAATTACGGCAAGCTCTCCACAAAAAATTCTTAACACGGTGCTGAACAACTGCCACATCATGGTTCAAAATATCCTTGTAAGCACTCTTAACTGTATAGTCACCATCTCTCTCAAGCTTCCAGACAGGCACATCATGAGTCACCGAAGGGAGTAATGGAGTATTAAAGATATTTCTAGCAGTGATATTGTCAAAAAAGCATTTATTACCTCCATATTCCAGTGTTTTTGGGATGTAACCATCAAGTCAGAAACAGTTATAAGTGGCCACTCCAAATGATGTGGAGTAAACTGTACAATTCGTGCAGCATTAAGGCGCCAAGGGTGATCCCAAACTGGTATGTGTTCTCCCGTGACTATACTCCACTGAAAACCACGACGAATCACATCTTTCACACTCCAAATACTACGCCAAACATAGCTGGGATTATGGCCTATGCTAGCTCCAAAATAATCACTTCGAGGAAAGTATTTAGCTTTGAGTAAACGAGTGATTAGAGACTGGAGTAGAAACCAACTTCCATGCCTGCTTGCCTATCATAGCCATATTGAATGCCTTAAGGCTCTTTACACCCATGCCTCCGAACACTTTAGGAACTGAAAGACGTTCCCAAGATAATCAATGCAATCCTCGAGAATTCGCAGAATTATGACCCCACCAAAAGGAATTTAACATTTTTTCAATTTCATTAATAAGGGATCCCGGAAGAAGAAAAATACTCATCACATATGAAGGAATAGATTGCAAAATAGATTTAATGAGAACCTCCCTCCCAGCCTGCGAGAGACATCTACTACTCCAGGAATTGATTTTATTCCAAATACGATCCTTGATAAATTTAAAAGTTGCATATTTGCTACGACCAATCATAGATGGCAACCCAAGATATTTACCTGTACCCAGAACTTGACGAACACCGAGAGTAGAAACAATGAGATTCTTGAGATCATCCGGAGTATTACGACTGCAAAATAATTCTGACTTCTAAAGATTAATGGCTTGCCCCGAATCCGCTTCATAAGTAGCCAAAATATTTTTCATACAAACAGGCTCACGTTCACAAGCTCTACAGAAGAGAAAACAATCGTATGCAAAGAGAAGGTGAGAAATAATAGGTGCAACTTTGCAGATCATAGTACCTCTAATATCATTACAACGTTCAGCTTCACGAATAAGGGAAGAAAGACCTTCAGCACAAATGATGAACATATAAGGTGAGAGTGGATCACCCTGACGAAGACCACGCCCTGGCACAATAGGACCTATCGATGCACCATTAACCAAAACCGAGTAATCAACCGTCTCAACACAAAGCATATTCCAGATAACCCATTTGGAGGAGAAACTCATTTGGCGCAGAATATCACGAAGGTAATCCCAATCTAATTTATCATACGCTTTACTGATATCCAGTTTAAGAGCAACATCTCCACTCTTTCCTTTAGCCTTTGCCTTCATATAGTGAACAATTTCAATGGCCACCATTGCATTATCTAATATGGACCTACTTAGGACAAATGCTCACTGATTGATAGATATACATTTATCAAGCACCTGTTTAAGCCTATTAGCAAGCACCTTGGCGACAATTTTATACACAACATTACATAGAGCAATAGGCCGCCAATCCTTCATGGAAGTCTGAGAATCACCTTTTGGTATAAGAGTAATATTAGTAGAATTTACATTTGGCGGGAAAGCACCATTTGCTAACCACTGGCAACCAGCCTGAAAAACTTCATGACCACAAGTATCCCAAAAATGATGGTAGAAACCTGGGTTAAAGCCATCCGACCCTGGACATTTATTTGCTTGCATAGAGAAAGCTACTTGTTTGAATTCCTCTAAGGTAAAAGCCGCAGTCAACATAGCATTATCATCGCCGGTGATTGAAGTTGGAACCAAATTAATGACACTAGCACGAGAACTTGGTGATTTTTGAAAAAGATTCATGAAATAATCACGTGATATATGCTTCAAACCGTCTTCCGACCTACATTCGAACCCATTCTCATCTTCAAGATGTTCAATTCTATTGAGCTTTCATCTAGTGGTAGCTGCTGCATGAAAAAACTTCGTATTAAGATCCCCATCACGGTACCAAAAGGTCTTAGCACGTTGTTTCCAAAAAATATCATCTTTAATTAACAATTGGTCTAGCCTATGCCGTAACATGTTGAAATACCTCACATTGGAGGCATCCACACGCGAACGGACAGCTTCAAGCTTGCGTTGAGTCTTGCGGATCTCTTGTCGAGTGTTTTGATTAATATTCATACTCCATTTAGATAAATCCACAGCACATTGTTTGAGTTTATTCACAAAAGGACGCTCATCATAATCCTACCATCTTTGAGAAACAAAAGGACCAAATTCGGGTTCAACAAGCCACACATTCTCAAAACGAAAGCGATGATTTCCACAACTAGGAGCGGGTTGTGGAGCACAATCTAGCAAAAGGGGTAATGATCGGAAGAGGTGGTAGTAAGACATTCAAGCTTTGCATTCTGAAATTTATCAAACCAACTATCATTTGCCATAGCTCTATCCAATTTTTCCTCCACAACTCGATCGGTTCCTAAACTTTTAAACCAAGTGAAATCGTACCCATCCATATGAATATCGGCTAGTCCAGCATCTAAAACAGCTTGCCGGAATCCTTGAATAAGCCAAGGTTGACGATCAGACCTGCCTTTATTTTCATCAGCTGATAAAATATCATTGAAATCACCAATGATGCACCAAGGAAGTTGGGAAAGATTAGATAAATGCTGAAGTAAATTCCAAGACTCTCTCCTTCTACCACCTTCTGGCATACCGTAAAATCCAGTTAACCTCCATCTGCCCCTCAAAGAGTCATTAATCTCCATATCAATATGATTTTGGGAGAAATTCATAATGGAGCAATTAAAATTCTTTTTCCATAAACACGCCAAACCACCACTTCTACCAATACGGTCAACAGAAAAACAGTAATCAAAAGCCAACATATATTTCAATTCTTCAATTTTATTAGACGTTGTCATTGTTTCAGACATGATTATTGCTTCCGGTTTTATAAATCCGGACTAGGTACTTTAAATTAGGAACTGTACTCGGGCTACCTAAACCCCGACAGTTCCACCATATTAGACTCATTTCCCTTGGCGGGCCTGGGGTTCAGGTCCCGCCATTACTTTATTCAGGTCCCGCCTTGGAGTATCTATTTGATTATCATATATAAATATAGGATTTTTTTAGATGATTCTATGACTTTATTTATAAGATTTTTTTAAGGATTTTTCTATCATGTGCAAATTTGCACATGTTAAGGAATTTAAAATGGTAAGTTTGTCTTGGAACTTGTATATTTTATATTAAATATATCACGTTTAAATAAATAATTGGTGTTTTTTAATAAAAAGTTACTACTTTTAGTTACTTTAACATGTGCAATATTGCATGTTAGACAAACCTTTTTTTAAATACTAGTAAAAGACATGTGCTTTCGCACGGATCACGTAACATTGTGATAATTATATAAAAAATTAGATTTTTAATATTGTAGAATGTTTATAACTATTAAATGAAAATTATGAGTATTAATGTAATGTTTCTATTAAATATTTTTCTCTTATATATACAAAAATTTGTTAAATAATTGAGTCACACTAGTTATGGATTTTATTTGTTTATATATGCGTTAACAAATTTTTATGTAGATATATGAGAAAGTTGATATGATATAATTTTGAAAATTCATGTCTATTTTCAAAATCAAAATTAATTTAGTGTTTCTTTAAATAACTTTTTATTTTAATATACAAAAGACTGTTCAATGTTTGCACCGCACCCATTGCAGATTTTATGTACTTATATCTGTATAAACAAATTTTTATATACATATATAAGAAAGTCGATATGATAAAATTTTGAAAACTCATGACTATTTTCAAAATCAAAATTAATGTATTGTTTTTATTAAATAACTTTTTATTTTATATGCAAAAGACCGTTCAATGTTTGTACCGCACCCGTTGCGGATTTTATGAACTTATGTCTGCATAAACAAATTTTTATATACATATATGAGAAAGTCAATATGATAAAATTTTGGAAACTCAATACTATTTTCAAAATATCAACATTAATGTAGTATGTCTATTAAATAAATTTTTATTTTATATTTAAAACACCGGTAAATATTTAAATCGCACTTATTGAGGATTTTATATGCTTATATATGCAGAAGAAAATTTTTATGTACCGATGTGTGATAGTCGATATGATAAAATTTTGAAAACTCGTGACTATTTTTAAAATATCAACATTAATGCAGTGTTTCTATTAATTAAATTTTTATTTTATATGCAAAACACTGTTCAATGTTTGCACCGCTGCCGCTGCAGATTTTAAATGTTTATATCTGAGAAACAAATTTTATATACATATATGAAAAAGTCAATATGATAAAATTTTAGAAACTCACGACTATTTTCAAAATATCAACATTAGTGTAGTGTGTTTGCACCGCTGCCGCTGCAGATTTTAAATGTTTATATATGCATAAACAAATTTTATATACATATATGAGAAAGTCAATATGATAAAATTTTAGAAACTCATGACTATTTTCAAAATATCAACATTAATGAAGTGTTTCTATTAATTAAATAAAAAAAAATTATATGCAAAACACCGTTCAATGTTTGCATCATTCCCATTGCAGATTTTAAATGTTTATATTTGCAGAAACAAATTTTATATACATATATGAGAAAGTCGATATTATAAAATATTGGAAACTCGTGATAATTTTCAATATATAAACATCAATGTAGTGTTTCTATTATCTTTTTTATATGCAAAACATTATTCAATGTTTGTTGGACAATTATATAATTAAGGACGATTATGAAATTTTGCAAAAAAATTTTTGACAAAAAAACTTGTTACACTTGTGATGACCATTATCCGTAATTAATTTTTTAAAAAATAAATAAATTAGTTTCATAATTATCCATTGAAATTGATTACACTTGACCATTATCCGTAATCAATTTAAAAATAATAATAATTAGTTTCACAGTTATCCGTAAAAATTGGTTACACATATGATGATCATTATCCTTGATTAATTTTTTAAAAAACAAATAAATTAAATTTTGTAAAATGACCATTATGCACATAAAATTAAGGAGATCATGAATTTTAATAAGGACAATTATGAAATTTTGCTGAATTGCGATTTTTATATATTGTTAGTAGATATTCATTAATTTTGAGCTGTTAATTTACTCCTATAACGAGAAAAAAAAAACACATCTATTTGTTTTTTATTTTTTAAAAAAAAATCAACTTCCACTATTTAAGTCACTTGAAGTTAAATGATAGTTTTGTCGGTTTCACTTTATCCTCCTAATTAAAGTGGATATTATTGTAAATTGCAACATGAAGGGATCATTTTTCTCTTGGTATGGGAAAGTTTGTTTTTGGTTCACTCAACTAATAATGGTTATATGTTTCGACAACTTCTAATTTTTTTTTTAGTGTGTTTTTAATTTCAGTTTCAATTTTTTTTTTCGTTTAAATTCAATTGTAGTGTATTGACTAGGAAAATAATTAAATTAGTGTAATGTTTTTTTAGTAAAATAAATATTGTATACTGTATACAAAAGTCAAGTGGAATTTTGTGATTATTCAGAAAAACTGGCCTTGAACAAGGTTTTTTGTTTAAGAAAAAAAATATAAGGAAAACATTTGTAAACATTGGCTAGTACTTGCAGCCTGAAAATTTTACTGAAATTAAGGGGACATGTTTCTCATATTTTGTTTAAAAAATACAGGTAAAATGAAATTTACAAATTATCCTTTATTTAAAACAAAACTTAAATAGATAGAGTTTGATTTTTTAATAAAAAAAAACAAGTGGATGTATGTTGTTAACTTACTCCTTAAATTTTTAGGTCAAACTAAGTTAACAACCACCATTAATTTGTTAACCAACATTTAGATTCTTCGGTCAAGAAAGAAAACATTTAAAGTGAACATTTTGAGTTTATGGAAACTAAAAGTGATTCAGTAAAATTAATTGTGACTAAAAATTTATTAAAGGTAAAATGATTTGTATTTGGATACATTCTTGTAAAAATGAGTTGAACTACTATAAATTTGTGCGTAAAAATTTATTATAGAATCAAAACCTACAAATTTTAGCTTTGTAAAATCAAATTTGAGGCCGAATCAGTTTTACTTAAAAGCAACTATACATTTGATCATAATCAATTCTACACATTTAAAATTAATAATGGCCTTTATAAGAATGGATGTACGTAGAGATTATAAGGTTAGGTTGGCCTAAAACGAATCCAACCAGTATTATTCAACTATATTACTTTGTAAGTTTGTCGTGGGCAATTGCTAATAGAGGAAAGATGAATCCTTGCGAAGAGGTATGACAATGAGTACCTTATGGGTAGGGTATTATAGGACCCCTCCCCATATCTGTGTTTGTAAAAAATGCTCGTACCCGAGCCCGTATCTTCGTAGGCAACAACTTTAGTGCCTTTCTCCATACCCTCTAGGCACCTAAGTGCCCATATCCGTACACATTACCCACACTTAACTATGAAAAGACAATAAAAAAAGATCACAATTGAAATATAACTATGATCCAAAAAAATTCAAACAAATTAAGCAGTTTTTAGGCTTATGTTTAGACTTAAATAGTTAAATAAATTAATTAATTGTACACTAAAAATAAATGAATTATTTATCATATTATATAAATACGTATATGTGGGTTTGCATGGCTGGGTAGTATAGTGCACATACCCGAGCCCATATCCATTTAAATTTGTGGGTAATTACTCGGACCCAAGTCCGAACCCATGAAAGCAAAGTTTTACTCTACCGATTGCAGGTATTTTTTGTGGGTGTCCATCGGGCCTGGGTTCAATTGCCATCCCTACTTATGAAATTATTCAACACATTTTTCGACACATTTTTACTAATAATAGAGTGCAATTAATCGACACATCTTTCGACGTACTCCATGTGAGTGATCCATTTTTTGAAAATGCTAAACGTCATTATTTTTATTTTTAATTTGTAAACCCTTTCTGGAAATGGGTTAACATTTTTTAAGGGTTTTGCAAACAAATGTAAAGACATTTGTTAAAGATGTAAAAATAAAAATAATTGGTAAATTTTATGTAGAAAAAATTATTTTTTAATATTTCAATGTGTTGAATGTATCATTGGCAAAACAAAATTTCTTTTCAAACTTCTTAACAAATGTCTTAAAGACATTTGTTAACATTTCCCTTTTTTAAAATGGAATGAGCACAATAACATGAGAGAAGCTACTTTGATTTTGAATTTATGATCATCGATCAATTTTATTTCTAAAATAATTAAGTCATTCCTCAATTTACTTCACGTCTATCAAATGAGTAGTTTCTCTATCAAATCTTAGCTACAATTTTTTTATGGGAAAAAAAATCTAGGAACAAGATGGGATGTACTATATTCTAAAATATTAAAATGAAGGTAAAACCTCAAGGGGTCGGATGGAGTATGAAGGTGAGTCTAAAAGAAACTATTATCATGACCTAAGTTGGTCATGAAATAAGCAGAAGTGTTGGCATCTCTATAAATCTATGCAAGAGAGACAATTCAATTAGAAGCACTAAGCAATGTGAAACACATCAGCAAGGAGAGACCAGAACGTAACTAGCACAAAAGATGTTATTGCAAAGTTAAGCACAGTCAGTCTGGGAATCAACTTCAACAAGAAGAGAGGAAATGCAGAGCTGGCTAGCGAGCTTTAAGCCATAATAAAGACTCCACTTCTCACCATGGACTACAAACAATGGAGGTTCCAATATTGTAATGGAAACCTTGAATGAAATGACCACTATGATCTCTAAAAAGACATTCACAAGCTAAATAATGATCAAGACAAGTATGAGACCCATCAACATTCAACTTAAAAGAGGGAATACATGAGGGCACCAAGCAATATGATGTTCGGTACGTTGCCAATGTCAAGCAAAAGAAAAAAATAGAATCAGTATGAGACTCGGTGGAGAGGAAGGTGTAAGTTGATTTGATTGAAAAATCACTATTACTAGTCTGCGACCAACTAGAATCTTGCATATATTTATTATTTTGTTTTAAATGCACTTTTTATAAATACGTTTGTTTCAAGGATTACAATCATAGTCTTGAGTATAAGTGTACGATTCAAACCAATGATTTGATAAACTCGAAGATGCAAACCGAACCAATTAAATTGATTTAGTTTTTTTTTCTCTTCATGTTTGTATCCAAACTGAACCAAACCAAATCACACAAATCAAACCCAATTTCTACTGATTTTTTGTATTTTTTTTTACGTAAATCTATTTTAAAAAATATGTTATATTCATGTATTTTTAATCACTATATACTCAATCCGTCTCACATTAGATGTCATCTTTCTTAATTTTCTTTGTTTCAAATTATTTATCTCTTTTATAACATTATCATCCGGAGATATTATTCTTATCAATGTGTATGATAAGTAATTACATAAAATTAACTCGGTTGATAAATTAATGCACATCAAAAGCGTTTTAAGAGGACCATAGTTCAAATCCTATAAACTAACATAACCACTAAACTACTTGCATTTGGCTAAAAAAAAGTAAGTAAATCCCCAAAAATGTTTTTAAAGATAAAATAAAATTAACATACTGTGGGAGTGAGAAAGTAAGCAACAAGCCATGCTACCATACAGTTACTCCTTTTGGTCTTGAATATAAGCAACAAAAAAAAACACATATTTTAAAAAAATTAGTTGGTGTCATTTATTTCTCTCAAAGTTATAAAAAATACAATTGCAATTTCTAAATTACCCTTCATGGGAACTTGTTCCAAGAAAAGAAAAAAATAAAATCACATTAATTGAAGGGTAATTTAGGAATAGTAACATTAAATATGATAGAAGTTGTTGCTTATATTCAAGACAGAAGAGAGTATTTTGTTTTTCTCGTATATACGGTGGGCCAAAAGAATGGTTAGTCGGTCAATGAAAAAATTTATTCAATATAGATTGAAAGTTGCTATTTAAGTATATAGCAATTGCTCACGGTCACTTCAAATTAATCAAAATACTCTTGAAGACAATTAAGTACGGTTCGGAGAGCTTTTTAAATCGATTGCACCGATTTGAAATGTCCTGAAGGGTAATGAATTACTATTTAACAAATGATAGTTAATTTTTTTTTTTGAAGGAAACAAATGATAGTTAATTGTCGTTTAGTTTAGTAGATACGTGTGTGAACAATTGTTAGATACATGCCTAAAGAGAAATCCCCAACAATTTAACGCAACTGGTTAATGGCAGTTCAGGATAGAAGGTTGGTTAAGATTGTTTGGCCTGTCATGTCCAGGCATGGGACATACATTACATGGATTTAAACATTTTTCTATTGTGGTTAAACGTATATTAATTTATTTTATTGCATTGATTATAATTTTTTTATATGTAACACAATCAAATAAGTTTAGCAAATAACAAAATTAACTGATATTATTCTTATTTTAGTGAGCTTGTTCTATTTCTACAAGATTTAATTCAGTTTTAATTAAAAAATTTAAAAACATTCGCAAAAAATATAAAATTGTAAATACAATATTTTAAATACAGAATATGATTGAAAGAAAAAGTATTACACCAAAACAAATATTCATTATATATTTATGTATAATGTTTTATTTCATTAATAAATAAATATGAGGATAGCCAGCCTGATAGGTGATGGGGGAGGGAGATTGATGATAACTACAAGGTCAAATATATTGTCACTATCAATGACCTACATAAAAAAAATATTAGCAGAATAATATTACTAGCAAAGATTAATTTACAAATAGAACGGATAGAACCCAAAGAAAAAAAGAATTTAAAATAGGAAGGAGCTAAGTTATACCATATGTGAAGAAACAATTAATAATTGGCATGGTTCCTTATGAACTTCTCTCTCTTTCTATGTCCAAAATATTTGAAACAATCAACTACACTAGGAAAAGTCAATGCTATTTTGCTTATAAATAAGCTTGGTGAGTTTTGGAAGCTATGTTTGTATCAGAGAAATGAAGAGGAGTCGAGATATAGAGAAGAGATCAGAGATAAACTCTGCCATTGAAGAGCTTTCAGTGCTTGTTATGGTCAAACCTGGAGAAGATCATGAGCCTGGTGCACACATCCCAACAAAGCCTTTCCTATCTTTATGTTACATGGTTCTACAAGTTCTTGGTTAGTACTAACATTTTTCTCTTTATTTTTAATCATGATAGTTATGTAACACAAACAAATTGTAACCATGTTTTTTATTGATTGATTGTCTTGCAGATAAGGTAGGGCCAACAATGGTTGTTTTGAGACAAGACATTCACCAGAATATTAAGGTAACCAAAATAAATAATAAGCTATGAAGTACTCACACACACATGACACTGGTTACACCTCGACACATGTAATAATTTGAGAAAATGATATAGTTGAAGGTAACCACATGTGTCGATGTTGTCTCAGTGTCGAACACGAGACACATTTTTAATTTGAAGTTACTTTTTTCAGTTAACATGTAGTTAGTTACACATTGGTCAAACAAATTAACATGCAGTTATTGTCAATGTGCTATTGAGTTATGTGTCATTGCATTGCAGAGGTTGGAAGCAATACATGAATCAAATCCCTTAACCAATTCAAATTTGGTTGAGATATTCAAGTCAGAAACTAGCAAAGGCAATGCAAAGAAGAGAGTTAGCGGCAGTAAATCCTTTGTTTGGCTCACTAGGTGAACATATATCAGCTCAAAAAAAATTTAAGAAAAAATAAATTGCGGAAATTATGTGTTTGTATAATTTCCATATGAATAAGTTTTCTGTTGTTATAATTTTCACCAACAGATGTGCCACTCTGCAGATCCCTGGATTTCACATCAGCGTTGTTACAAGCACTACTAGTAAAAGATCCTAAAAAGAATATGGAGCAAGCAGTTCAAGAGTCTTATGATGCAACTTTGAAACCATGGCATGGATGGATTGCATCAGCTGCTTTTAGAGTAATAATACCCATTTCTTCCCTTTTTCCACTTTTCAATAGTTACCAAAATTGAAATTGTGACATTGAACCGTTGAGTATGGCTCATAGACATAGTTACTAATAAGCAGGCAAGTCGCTCCAGCTACGGTCCAGAGGTAATGTTGTAATCTGGACCGTAATACAAGTTCTACATTGTAAATCCTAAACTCGAAATAATAGAAAGGTGTTGCAGACACTATGTTGTCGGAGACGTAGGCACAATTGGCCGAATTTCGTTACCAAACACTGTGGTTCATTGTTTGTAGGGGTTGCTATTCTAACATGAACTAACAGAATTAGTACTGCAGGTGGCTATAAAACTAGTGCCTGATACAAAAACTTTCATGGATCTCCTCAGGGAAAAAGACGAAGACTGTGACACCCTAATGGAAAAAATGCAGATTTTAGTTTCTTTGCTTGTGCCTTTTCTTGAGGATATCCATTGTATTCTAGTAAGCTTGATTTCATTCTTTCTGATTTAACATCAATTGGTCATGCTCATTGGATTTCCTGTCATATACTTACCTGATGAATATTTATTTATTTTGCAGAAAGTGTATAACTTGGACAGGCTTAAGTCAAATTGAAGTTAAGATAGAAAAGCTGATGTAGAATTTTACTTAGTGTATATTGTATATAGTTTGGTTTCCGCTCCTGCTGTTTTCATGTAAATTACTTGTACAGTAAATTTTGTATCAACTCAGTTCTGTAGTTATACAAGTTTGCAATTTTGCATCCAGCTGGTCAACATCGCTGTTTAAACATAAAAAAAAAATTCAGTTGATTTTGATTTTATCTACATAGAGGGTCTAATTCATTGGTCCAGCTTCTCTAATGCGAGCAACTCAATTATATAGTAAAGTGAGTAATGTCAATTGTTGATGAACAAATCATTAGTTGATATTACATGTGAGACTCATTACATGTACATGCATAACGAATTAGGGAGATTAAAAATATAAACTCTTGAAATCTTTGTGTCCCCTAAAAATTTAAAATGGTAGAGATTCAAGAGTGATTAATAGTAAAGTTTAAGTAGAGCACAACTGCTTGGTTCTTAGAGTTGAGTAATTTATAGTGTTCATTGAACAATCATGCCTTCATTGCATCAAAATCCTGAAATAACTGAACTTTACAATTGATGACATGAAAAGTACCATTTAAAAATTAAATCCATCAAATTATTGATGATATGAGCCAATGAAATATATTTGCTATAATTATAGTTGTCACACTTCCCTTTTTTTCCTACACATATCCTCACAATTCTGTTCCACTAAGAGAAAGTTGATGTAAGACTTTCAATAATAAATCAAGTCCATTCCCACAATGAGTTTTTCAAGTCATGTGAATTATTAGAAGGATCTTGAAGTGCAATCAATGCTGCAACTAAGCCAGCATTGCTTGCTATGGTTGGCTCCGTGAACCTTTTGTTGCTCCTCTGATCAGTAAAATGATCATTTGTGTCTGGCCCTCCTACCATGGCTCCCAAAAGAACTTGTGGGTTCGGATTTTTCGAGTTCAGCCATGTCTTACCATCATCGCAATTGTAGTGCCGTTTATCCCAAGGGATCGATGCACTTCTATGATGAACTTGGACTGGAAACTTATCACCATATCCCACTAAATAACTCATTTTCATAGGATTTTGCCCCAAGATGTAGTTAACCTGAAACACAAGGAAGCAAAATTTAGACCATTTCCAATTCATGTTACTAAAAAAAATGGTCAGGACTCAGGGGGCTAGGAATTTACCTGAGAGCTAGCGAAATCACGAAGCATTGCAACTGAGAATTCATCGGTTTCACATCTTGCACCAGATATTTTGAGATGATCAATGTAATCACTATATAATTTACTGAGAAAAGATGCTGTTGCAGCATACTGGAGTAATGGCCCATTATCAGGTTTTGGAATAATCAATCCACCTACAATTATGTTTAACATGAATCATTTATTTAGATAAATCATAATGTAAGTTTCATTTTATAATAGAATTAATTAATTACCAGGTGTCCTGCTCATATATTTTTTGAAAAGGTAAGAGCACACGAGAGAGTGAGTAGAATTTGATGATAGTTTCAACACATCTTCATATGGAAAGCCGGGATCGCGGAAATATCGAATACCAGTAAGCAAAACCTGCAAATATTACATTGAAAACAATTATA
Organism: Medicago ruthenica; assembly: GCA_018208015.1. NCBI lineage: Eukaryota > Viridiplantae > Streptophyta > Magnoliopsida > Fabales > Fabaceae > Medicago > Medicago ruthenica. Next base: position 77,448,089 of record CM031373.1, on the reverse strand, counting down.
CTAAGATCCATTTTTCTCAAATCCGTCTAAAAATTTAGCTTGAGTGTCGGATTAAAGTTACCGCAACAGCATTGAGCTTGTTATTCCAATAAAACACCCCTTTGTCTAAATTTGTTTCATCTCTCTTTGCTGATAAAAAAAATTGAGTTGCATTTGCAAGATAATCAGTGCTTTTAGTAGCAAGAAATAACCAAGTTGCTCCCCAAGCCAACTCATCTTTGTAACTAGATGAGTTATACAGCATTCTTGCTTGTTTTCCACAGGAATTCACAGTGGTGTAGGTTCCTTGCTTCTTAGGATCTTCCTTTGTAACTACCTCATATAGGCTTTCTGCTGCTTGAACTAGTTTCCCTGAGTAATCTTTGTCTTCTTTGAATACCATCGATGCCGCAGATAATGCTGCCACGATTTCGCCAGCTAAATCTGTAGCTGAGCCATCACAAACTGAAACCAGTCTCCCATAACTCATGTCTTCAGGTCTTTGCCAGCAACTTATATCATTTGGTTCATTATTAGTACTAATGGTACTTCCAACCTAATGAAATTGAAAAAGCATGCAGCAATCTCTATTCATTAACTTTAATATCTGATTCTGAATAGCAACCAGTTTGGATATACAATTTTTATAACAAATTAAGCACTTATAAAATAAGTGCTTCCGTATAAACCATTTTAATAACAAAGATAAAATAAAGTCAAACTGTTTTCATATAAGCTTAAAGCTATGTTGAAGACATTATCAAATAAGATAAAATCAGCTTATTGGACAAATCATAAATTGTTTCCATAAACTCTCTCATACAGTTCATAGGTGATTATATGAGTAGATAAACTCAAATAAGTCAATCCAAACAGACCCTAAATATGATACAAAAATTTATATCTTGCCTGGGAATAAAGTGTAAGGTTGGATCCATTTGGAGGAATGAACACCTTGAGCAAATAGTCAGTACCCCATCTGATGATATCCTTGACATGATCAAGCTCATCAATATCAGCATATTTACTTTGATATTCCATTGCAGTCCAACTCAACAAGGTCATAGTATAAGCTGTGGTGAATGTAAACTTAATGTTGTTGCCTGAATCATAATATCCACCAATAAGATTAGTCTTTGCTGAATTCCCATCTTTTAATCCAGAGTCTCCCCTATATTTCACTGGACTGTTCCGTGGATAGTTCCCAGCTGCAAATTTATTAAAATTAAAATTAAAATCCCCTTGTTAAGAAAATTGAAGTGATTGAATGTAAGTACACGCGTCAGTGTTAGACACTTAACATATGTGTCAGACATCGAACACACCTATAATCTGAAGTGTCGGTGCTACATAGAAGAGACGTAAGTAGTACATTTTTGTGCATCATAAAATGTTAGAGCTTGATTTATTGCCAACTTGAGATCGATAGACAAGTCTTGATGTTTGTGCTTCTGAGGTAAAAAGTGCACCAGAAGAGCCACTGCTATGACAGCAAGAAATATTGATACTGTAACAAAAATAAAAATATGGAAGTGTTTCTTATCAGTGATAACAAGATTGCAGTCAACAGATTTTGGATATTGGGAAGGGATGAACTCATAAGAAGCAGAAGACTTAGGAGTAAGGTTGAAATCAAGTGCTATGGCGTTCCAGCGGCTTGATGAAGGGAGAAGTCGACCTGCTTCTGAAACTGTATGCATATATCTCACAGGATTCTTCTCTGACTCTGTTGGTGGCATCATTGATGAAATTTATTTGATATACTTTGGAAGTGTTGAATAACAAAATGGATCATACACTATTCATAGTTTGATCCTGTACGTATATTTGGTACATGTAAGCAAACTATGCTATTATTTTGCAGTGTTTCAGGTAATGTCTAGTACCCTACATATTATTTGATAAAACAAGGTATTTTGATTAAGAAATTTATGTTACACATGATTTTTGTTGTTGGTTATTATGCGTTAAATTAGAATTGGGTTGATATTCCAAAGCATAGGTTTGTCTTGTGGTTGCCGTCCAAATTGTAGCTTTAGATGGAATGCCTAAATGTAAGTCATACAAATAAAGGCAAAAGTTTCCTTATTTCCTTGTAATAATAATTGGAAAAATGCTGACAAACGCCTTTAAAATGGCACTTATTAAGCAACCTAATATAATACTTCCTCCTGTCCTTATTATAAAAAAAATTAAAAAAAAAAAATTTGGTCCTATTTATAAAATGCCACAACTTTTAAGGTGTAGTTATTGTTTAAAAAACTTTTATATCCCTCATTTAATAGTTCTCTTTTTAATATTAGTGGATGTATTTAATGTTTCACAATTTTTTATGAGGGTATATTTGTAAAAATATTCAAAAAGTTTCATTAATTAACGATTGTATTGGTTTTGATGTTTTTTTTTTGTTGTTTCTTATACTCCCTCCGTTCCTTTTTAATTGTCACTTTTGAAGAAATTTTTTGTTCCTTTTTAACTGTCACTTTCAAAGTTCAATGCAACTTTAAATATTGTTTTACCAATATTATCCTTAGTTATTTATTACGGAGAGAGAAATATATGAGATGATATATTAAATGAATAAGGTTATTATAGTAAAAATATTAGTTATTGTATCAAAAGTAGTGACATTTATAGTTTGTCTTGGTTTGTGTAAAATGTCAAAATGTGACAATTAAAAAGGAACGGAGGTAGTAATAAGGACTATAGGAAGTAGTATTTTATTGAAAATTGTGTACTCATCTTTTAAAAAAATCTAGGAAGTTCTCTTTTGAGCATAAAACTTTATCTTTTTAGACTCCTTAAGAAATATCCTTGAGTTCAAAAGTTGACGCAGAATGACTTAAGCCAAAGTAGATCAAGATCAAAATCAATTGATGTTGCAAGATGTGTGTGCGTCTTCTTTAAGTATAGGAGAATATCAGAATGAGTTATTTCAAACCCTTCATCAGGGATATTGGTATCATATGATGTTGTAAAAAACTGATAGACAAATCAGTATTGAACTGAACATGTCTTGTGTGAGCCAAACCAAAGTGATGGCTTCCTAGCCAACATTGGCCACTATAGTTCCTTTACACTAGACTATTTTAGATAGTGCGGACCGGTCCTTAGAAATTGGGTGTCAACCAAATCGAGAAAATGATGAAATCTGATTCAGTGTCAAGAGAATTCCACATTCACACGTTCTAGTCAAGAGAATGTCACATTCAAATCATATATGGTTGTCTGATCAAAATGAGATTATCTTAGTAAAATAAAGATTTATATTTTATAGTATAATATTTTGAATTTGAATATGAATTGTCTGGACCTAATCAATCGGCCATGTATGTAACAAATGTGTAAATGCGGCAAATTTTAAGTGTAGGGGAGCTCGACCCGAAAATGATGTATTAAGATAAATGAGTGCAAAATTATTTAATCTATTTTATGACATGTTTAATCACACTAATATATTTTAATCATTCTAATTTAAAAATGTATTTCAAGTAAAGGCAATAGTAATAAGAATTGTTAAAGTTATTTTGTAAGTTGTGCATAGGTTGAAAGTAAACATTAAAAATTTAAGAATTTAGGTTGAAGCCTGACAATGACATTAAAGAAAGGTAAAAGTAAATCATATGTAAATTTTTTAAGTTTTTTTTTAGCCATAAGTTATTCTCTGTCTTAGACTAAATGATAATGTCTACACCTTAATATTTTTTTTGAACGACACCCTAAATTTTATTCTATAACAAAAATTAATTAAATATCTTTAGTGTATTCAATACGGTGTTGTATTTTTTTTTTACAAACAATATTGTATAGTTGTTAGATTTTATGCTAAACAAAACACCTTTCTCTTCCCTATAAAAAATACCTTTCTCTAATATTATATTTTCATATGATCTAGAATGATCAAATTTTCTATTAAATGAATCGAATGTTTAATATCATGTGTAAAAATAATAAAAGTTAAAAGGCTACTTATATTATTTAGAAAGAAACAAAAATCAAATGTCAGTGAAATGAAAATAATTTAAACCAAAATGAATAAACACCGAATTGGACTGTAATATTCTTTTTCTTAGCTCTCTGTCTTGTTCTGATTTTGTTTTGGCAATAAAGAAAATGCATCGTTGACCGAATGAAGAGAAGTTGGATTTGGATTTCGATTTTTGAACCAAAAAGTTGAAGTTGAAGTTGAATAATAAGAAGAAGAAGAACAGCAACAACAGCATACTGTAAACTAGAGTGAATAAAAAATGGGTAAGGTAACAGTTCCATTTATTGGGATGATAATTGCAGAATGCATTCAAGTCGCGTTAATCATATTAAGCAAACAAGTCATGTCTCAAGGAATGACCAGTTTCATTTTCATTTTCTACTCTAATTCCATCGCTGCCCTCATTCTTCTTCCATCTTCTTTCTTCATCCACAGGTTACAAAAATAATATTCCTTTTTTCTCTCACTTAATTATCATGATTTTAATTCCAACCTTTTTTTTTTTTTTGCAGATTTCAACGTCCTCCAATCACTTTTTCCACTCTTTCTGGATTCTTCATTCTTGGACTACTTGGGTATGTATTATTATTATTACCAGAAGAATAATTATGTTTATTTATGTTTTTTGTTTGTTTTCAGTTATTTGGCGCAGGTTTTTGGATATGCTGGGATTAACTACAGCTCATCAACACTTGCCACTGCAATGCTTAATCTTGTTCCTGGTTTTACTTTCATCCTTGCTGTTCTTTTCAGGTTCATTCTCTGCTCTGCCATTATGGAAACTTCTACTCTAGTGCCATGTTTGGATATTCTTCTGTTTTTCATTTAAGGCATTGCTGTTTTTTAACTCTCAGTATAATGGACCGATGACACTACTACTACTACTACTACCACTACCTATGTTATAGTCTATAGAGATGGAAGTAGTGTTTTGTTAGAGCTATATGTCCTCAATTGAATATGAAGTATATGATTCAGTTAAATTGCAATTATCTTGACAGACAGACAGGTGCATAATAATTTACGATCTCACTAGTATTATCCCCATCCGATTTCATTATTTTTGTGGATAGCTTATTTCCTTACATAACAAATTGAATCAAGTGATATAATCTTATCAATTTTATAGGATTAACTTTTTAACTTTTTATAGACAGCAAACTCGTGTAATTTGTAAAGGTCAACTGGCATACAACTTCAACAATTCTCCATCATTAGCTTGGATTTTCCTGTTATCAAGTTTTGCATTAAAACCAAATTAGATTATCTTGTTTCATTTTGAAGAGAAGTAAACTGAACAAACAATGTCATTCTTAACAGAAATTTCTCTATTGATCTGATTGTAATCTTGATTGCTTTGATTTAATTTTTCTCACAATACCATTTTCATCAACCAGCATACATAAACGGTGAGGCTAAGCATCAAATTGTGAGAAACCATTAGCCCTTGGGCCATAATTCTTGTATTGCTTAAATTCTCTCGTCATTGATTCCAGAAATTAAAGTTCATGCATATCTAAAATATAAACATATATCATCACATGAAGAATTTAGTTTGATTGATGAATATTATTTTTTATTTTTTTTGCAATTCTTATAAAATGGAAATAACTGCCCTGGGTTTTGAAAGCTTTTGCATGTCTTATTTAAATATAAAAGACTCGCCAAATATGCACTTTATTTCGTTTTAGCGAGAAAGAGGACATATTTGTTTTCTCAATCACTTTTTCACTGCTATAGATCTGTCTAAACTCATCTCACTTTCTGGTTTCAGAATGGAAGAATTAGATTGGAGAAGCCCTAGCAGCCTAGCTAAAGCATTGGGAACAATAGTATCAATTGCAGGTGCTTTTATTGCAACTTTGTACAAGGGTGCTGCACTTCTGAAGGGACCATCACCTGCAAACTTTTCTCAGCAGCCACTTTTCTCACAAGATTCTGATTGGATACTCGGAGGATTATTTCTTGCAGCTGATTGTGTGATGGCTTCATCATTTACTATAGTACAGGTGAAGTTGACAAGCAATAGTAGAGAGATTTCATGATCTTCAATTTCTACTTGCATAGCATGGCACCCTTACTTTAGGATAAGTTAGTTATAATTTCCTTATTGTCCATATTTCAGGCTTCTATTCTTAAAAAATATCCAGCAGGGTTGATTGTTGTATTCTTTTATTGTTTCTCTGTGGCCATTCTATCTGCTGTGACCTGTTTGGCTGTGGAAAGAGACATCAGTGCTTGGAGCTTGGATCCCAAGCTGAGGTTGCTATCAGTTTTATACTCGGTAATCAAAATGTATATATGGGTTGACATACAAGTTACAGCTAATAACTAACTTTGTATTATCGTTGTCTTGAATTCTGAAATTTCACTGGTAAACATTTCTAGGGAGTTTTTGGCTCTGCCTTTCAAGTTGGTGTGACTACCTGGTGTTTGCACCAGACAGGACCTGTTTTTGTTTCCATGTTCAAGCCCATAGGAATTGTCATATCGGTTGTTATAGGTGTTCTCTTCCTTGGTGATGCATTCTATCTTGGAAGGTAAATTCTGTGCCTCTCTACTGAACTGTGTTTGGTGTTACCGTTGACTTTATTTATCGAAACACAAACTTTAATGTTGTCCTTCAATGCAGTTTGATTGGTGCTACTGTGATTGTTATTGGGTTTTATTCTGTACTGTGGGGGAAATCCAAAGATATTGAAGCGAGAAGCTTGGAAGCAAGAGGCGACCAGACCCCCCTTTTGAAGTAAAACAGCACTGAAGATATACGAAGGTGTTGGTTCATTTAAAAGGATGCTACAATTCTGCAACGAATTAGACCGTTTCAGTTGTTTTACTCGGAGTAAAGGAAACAACTCTGACTCTGAGAAGTACATAATTTTTCTCTTTTAAGGGGGCATGGATAGTTTTGCGATTAAAGCTATAGGTCAAATCATCAAGAACTACTTGAATTCAAATGGTTTAATAATAGAACAGAACCCAACCCCATATAGTGATAAAAGTCTTTGATTGTTGTTGTCGGAAAAACTTCGAAGATTGTTGTTGTTGTTAGTGTGGGTCTAGGAGGGAGGGAATAGTGATCACCTATATATACTAGTTTGAAGGTGAGTTGTAACCTTTTTTGTTTGCAAAATCTTGAAGAAAAACTATTGTTGTAATACTATGCAAGATATGTACAGTTTACAAACACTCTGTTTGATTACAATACAGCTGGGGAAGATATCAATCTAAAATTCTTGGGAAGTCTTTGAAAATTATTGGTTAGTCTTTGAAAGTTCTTAAATACAGGGAAACATTTCTGTTTTGCTTGGAGCTTAGAGATTCTTTAAAGGAAGAACACTTGCATTGCACCACAAAGATGGGAATGGACCTTTGTTCACTGCCCAGAACAAAAGTAAGCAAAGGAAACCCATTCTAAGCAAAGTGCTTGTCCGCCCAAGCAACAAAAGTAATGTTGTAATTTCCTTTTTGTCATAAAAATACACCATTTCCTTAATATAAGAGCAGCATGATGCATCTCAGAAAATAAACAAACGTAGAAATTACTTTTAACAATATATCTGAAACGAAATTCCTACATTATGCTTTGATGACCTCTTGTCTTGTGAAAATGATTGCTCCACAAACTACAAAAAATCGAGGGTGATTGTGTGAACAATTTTGACACATTTGTTACAGATATTTTGTAACGATTCAGACTTTTTGTTGTACAAATAGAAGTTTGAAGAATAATGTTTTCCCATGACATTGGATTCCACATGGTCGGTGCTTTCTTGCCGTCACCACGTCAGTGTGGTTGTCTGATAAAGTCCGATCTTATCGGATGGCTCATGAAAAGAAGATTTAATTTTTATTCTAAAATTTAAAAAATGTTTAGTTTAAATCAGAATCGTTCGTTCTGTCAAAAAAAAAAAATCGTTTGATATTGATCAGAGAACCACCTACGCACGATTGCGGGGATTTGGTGACCCCAGCAAATCCGAGTATGTTTTCCATTGTTGTGGATTTTCTTTCCTCTTAATTGCGACAATACTTGAGTAATGAGTCTTATCTCCAATTCTATGCAAGAATTTTCAAGTGTTTATAGCCTATGAGTTATTTTGCCTAGATATCTTTAGTTGTTAGAGACTACAGATAGAACCATGAATAAAAGTGTAGAAATAGTCTTCTCCATATAAAATATAGCTCATATAATTTCTGCAAATACAAATGCAAAAAACTTCAACAGATCGCAATTGCGGTTAAAAACCGTAGTTATATAGATCATGATTTGCACAAGGGATGCAATGTGATAATACACTAAACATTGACGAAAATTATCATAAATTGTTCATTATAATCGTCTAGCTTTATGTTTGGTACCTTTTGACTATGTTGGTATTCGCACGACAACAATGTCAATCATGCTCAAAATGTAGCTCCTATATCTTTTTGTCCAAATATAAATGAAGTTTATTATAATAATAATAAAGTAAACTCCTTATCTGATTTTGATATTGAAAATTGGATATTGAAGGAGAGTGCTTGCTTAGGTACGTAGATCGTGATAGTTCCAATTACCTGGCTAAAACACTAGCATCAGAATACTTGGTTATATGTTGAAAAAGGTTTGAATATATTGCTTATAAAGTTGGACATTTTGGTGAACTGCTTTGTCAATACAATAACCAATATATTTCTGCAAAAAATAATTAACCAATATTTAATGATAATTCAAAGTGATAAATCAAAATGAGAAAATATCGACTGTTAATAAGTTATTTTAAATTCTGTCAAAATAAATAAGTTATTTTCAATATGAGTTTAGTAAATAATGAATTGGCTAATAATTACAATTGTTAGCATTTTCCATCTTTGATATATATTTTCCCACCTTTTCCATGATTCTCCCCCTTTTTTTGGAGGGGAATTCTCCCCCTTTTCTTAACAATGTCAAATGCTATTTTATATTATCTTCTCTTTTCTACTTCAAGTGAAAGAAACGTGCTAATTTCTTGATTTTTAAAAATCTCTAAGTCGTTAAGGAATGAGTTCAAACTTGCGTTGAGGAAGCAAATTTAAGTCTTTATCCACCTTTAAAATGTCAATTATATAGTGATGAGGATATTATGAGTCAAATATTCTAATTCTATATATTCATACACAAATAAATACTAATTCTATTCAAGTGAAATTATGTAAATGGTTTGTTTATCTAAAAAAAAAGTTACAAGTGCATTCTACTAATCCTAACATCAGTTAATAGCATGAATCTATATATATGATGAAAAAAAATCAATATATAATGATCATTATTGGAATTGTAATGCTATATTCTATAAATACTTATCTTGTTCTTCTTTTATTTATTTATTTGTTGACATGTAATGTGATGTTTTTATTTATTTAAATTCTCAATTTCCCCAATAATCCCTATACTATACTAATAATCAAAACTTTAGTGCTGGCACATTGTGGATTAGACTGCATAAAAAAATTTGTGAGGGACTCCAATACTAGAAACTGAAGATTTCTGTTTTCTTTTTTGTCAATCTTAGAATAAAGAAAATAAAATTTAGTCTTCTCCTCTGTCTGAAAAACCTTTCAAATAGTGAAGGAACAAAATTAAGCAACAATGTTATGGGCTCAATTTGTTAGTTTACTTTCACCATTCTATTGACTCTGTCACACATTAGCCTTCATCCACAGGCCCACCAACTTTGCATGCGCATGAATTCAAATTTCAACCAAACAAAAAAACTCAACCAAGTTGAGTTTGATCCATCTCTATCTTGACAACTATAGGAAGATTCAAAAAAAAAAAGAAGATTCCACACAAAAACACTAATTTTCTTTAGATTCCAATCTAGTCTTTCTTAGTTACACGCAAATGGGTAGGTAATAATTAAATCAGTAACGCCAAAAAAAAATCCTATAATGGTAGGGCCACAAACAATGTGGTCCACTAAACCATTTACAAACATACTAAAAAGCTTCAAGTTATTGGTCCTTCATCATTCATTTCTTATTCTAAGGTTAAATCACCACACTATATACATATAATAACACAAAGAGTAACCAACAAATAAATAGAGAACATGTGCACAAGATCTATACAAAAAACAAAAAGAGTAAAATGATTAAAAAATTAATGATGTCATGTTTTGGTCAATTGTTTAATTAATTTGGGACACTCGAGTTGCAACTTCTCCAAAGTAGCTTCACAATTCTTTGAAAGGTTGCTGACATATGCATGGCCCTCATTTCTTCTCTTCTTTATATTTGGAGCACAAATATTGCTTTATTTCACCTCAATACAAAGAGAGAGTCTAGTTGTGTTTTGTGGTTCTTATTCAAGCTCCAACAATTGAGGAGCACCACACCAAGAAACACATATAGCTAGCATATACTCAAATTAATTCTCTGTCCATATATATTACAAGGACTATTACACATTTACATATATATTAGAACTTTGTGATAAAAAAATTAGGAAAATTAAATGGAGTCTAAGATTAAGACTTTAGAAGTGATTCCATTTATAATTATGGTGATTATGGAAGGGTGCACAATAGGACTAACTATTTTAGCAAAAACTGCAATAACAAATGGAATGAGTCCATTTGTGTTCATTGTTTATGCCAATGCTTTGGCCACTATAATTTTGTTTCCTTCTTCTTTTTTATTAAACCACCAAAACAGGTAGAAATACTCTTTCTTATTATTTATCCATGTGTTAGTGTGTGTGTGTTTATGTTGCTAGCTTCATGCATGAAGTTGTTTGCATGGATGATTAATTTTATTCCTAATCTTTTTTTCACAGAAAGGAGAAGCCACTTTTTACTTTCTCTTTGTTTATGAGATTCTTGTTTCTGGGGTTTACAGGGTAAATATTCTTCTCTGACTCACTAAATATAATTTGTTACATTAACCAAGAAAGGTGTCATAATATTTTATGTACCAAAATATTTTAAATCTAAATTACTAAGACCCTTTGAATATATTTGAATTAAAATTTAAAGCCTAATTTATGTAACATTTTTGTTGTGATTGATGGATTTTGCAGAATAACTATGACTCAGACACTTTTATTTCTGGGTCTAAGCTATAGTTCTCCAATACTTGTATGTGCCATGAGCCACTTGATCCCAACCTTTGGTTTCCTACTCAATATCATTCACAGGTTCCTCTCCAAAACTTTATATGTGATTATGTAAAAATAAATAAAATTATGTCATTTATTTTATGTATTCTTCATTTTGTTAGATTAATACATAAATTTGATGGATCAATTTTTTTCAGAAAGGTAGAGTTGAATTTAAGAAACTCTGGTATCCAAGTCCAAATAATTGGAATGATGGTATCATTAATGGGAGCAATAGTAGCTGAATTTTTCAAAGGGCCACTTATAAGACCCTCTTCTCACAATCTTAAATACACTAAGCAACTTTTTTTCTTCTCATCAACACCTGAATTTTGGGTTTTTGGTGGCATTTTGCTTGCTGGTGCTTCCTTCTCAGTTTCAATTGCCAACTTTATTCAAGTATTGCTCCTTAATTTTCTTATCTTTTTTAAGCACTTTTTCAATTTTGCTTTTGAATATTTGAGGTGAATAATTCAAGTTTTTTCTGCTCTTTTCATGCTATTAGAAAGAAACTGTTAAACAATATCCAGAACCAATGAAGATGGTTTCTTATTATACCTTGCTTGGGACAATTCTTAGTGCAATAGTTTCATGCTTATTTGAGAGAGATTTAAATGCTTGGATGCTAAAGCGTAACATGGAACTCATTCTCATTGTTCTAACCGTAAGCATCAACCTTATATCAAATTAATTCATAGAGATGATCTACATGATATTATAAACTTTTAATTCAATGGTTAATTCTGTAAAACATGACAAAAAAATATATGCTGATGATAAATATAAATATGTGAATATTTTAGGCAATATTTGGGGGTGTGATTCGTCCGAATATTCAAGTTTGGATGAGCAGAATGAAGGGTCCACTTTATGTACCACAGTTCAAACCTTTTGGTATTGCTTTTGCCACCACTTTTGGAGTTTGCTTCTTTCCTAATAGCCTTCATTATGGAAGGTAATACTTGGATTAATTCTCCTTCATATTTCTCACTTATGGTTATATTTTTATAAATTGTTTTTTAAAATAGTAATTATTCATATGAAATATTTTGTTCACTTATTTGTTATATCTCTTAAAAAAAATGTGCAGTGTGATAGGAGCAAGTGTAATTGGAATGGGGTATTATACAATATTATATGGAGAATTCAAAGGAGATGAAGATGAGAAAAGTAGTGACGAAAACTCAGATTCTTTGTACAAGAAGATTCCTCTTTTGCAAGAAAATATGCAAGTGTAAATAAATTAGTAGCTTCAAAGTGGACCTCCAGAAACTTCCACTATTCTCTTGATCCTTTGTTGCAGATTTTTTTTTTGTTACAATAGAGGGTTTGTTGTAAATATTCTTTTTATCATATATTTACTGCAACTGTATGTAAATCACCAAACATTCAAAGTGATACGTTGAGAAAAAGGTGTAATTTGAGATCTCTGAATTTTCCTTCTATCATAAAATTTGTAACTGTATATACTATATAGTATTCCCTCTTGTCCTAAACAAAAGAAATTTTTTTTTTTTAAGTTTATTGAATAATTAATGTATTTGATTTTGAACCATAATATAAATTAAATATATTATTTATTCAATGAATCTGAAAAATAATCTTGTCATATATTTAAGGTAAGAGAGAGTAATACAAGTATCTCATTGCCATATTGATAGATGCATCCACATATTTATTGTCAAGTGGTTCAAATATCAAATCAAAGTTAAAAAGAACTTATATTAGCTAATTAAAGATTTGAAAAGGCATGTATCGTAAGGGAGGTTAGGTGATTGAAAAATCAAATCAGCATACCTTTTACTTCCTTTTGATAGAATTTATAATTCATATATAATTATACTCTCTGGTCTCATATATAAGAAAATATTCTTTTTTTAAATTTGTTGAATAATCAATGTATTGCTTAACAATGTAGACCAGATACATTAGTTATTCAATAAATCTAAAAAAAAAAAAATCCTTATATATGAGACTGGAGGGAGTACAAACGAATTAGGTAACTGAATAAAAAATGAAATAATTTTATATTCATAGTATTTTGAGCAAAGTAATGTAAAAAATGAGAAGTTCCAGATATTTTGTATTCATAATCACATTGTGAAGTGAGTCATTTCCTAAGATGGATGAATAAAGTTGAATATTGGTGAAAGTTGTCGGGCTTCCGATGATATTGGTGATTGCGGTTTACTTCGTGACAACAAGGAAGATTGGCTAGCTGGCTTTTCTTTTAATATTGATCATCAACAACTTTATATTCACATGTTATTTGTGAGAAATTTTTTAAAAATCTTTTCATCTTGTTCTACATCCGAATAACCAACATATTCATGTGTACGCTTCTTCGTTGATGGAGATTTTGTGTTTAAAGGAACATATTCGTAACATTCATTTCCAGCACGTGTTTAGAGAAGGCAACAATTGCGCAGATTTCTGGACAAACCTCGAGTGCTCTTGAAAGCTATGTGTGACCTTTTAGCATGTTCCTCCACAGAGGTTGGTGTCTATGTTAAGGCTTGATACTCCAAATTGAGCTTGTTCCTATTATTTTTTTTTCATTCTACCATAAAAAATCGATTTCTAGCAAGTGGAAACGAAGTTGGTACCCTTTATATTATCTATCTACTCAAAATATATAAAAATCAAAGTTCAGCAAAATTTCATAATCGTCCTTATTAAAACTCATGATCTCCTTAATTTTATGTGCATAATGGTCATTTTACAAAATTTAATTTATTTGTTTTTTAAAAAATTAATTACGGATAATGGTCGTCATATTTGTAACCAATTTCCATGGATAACTATGAAACTAATTTATTTTTTAAAAAATTGATTACGGATAATGGTCAAGTGTAACCAATTTCCACGAATATATATGAAACTAATTTATTTGTTTTTTAAAAAATTAATTACGGATAATGGTCATCACAAGTGTAACAAGTTTTTTTTGTCAAAAAATTTTTGCAAAATTTCATAATCGTCGTTAATTATATAATCGTCCAGCAAACATGGAATGATGTTTTGCATATAAAATATATTTAATAGAAACACTACATTGATGTTTATATATTGAAAATTATCACGAGTTTTCAATATTTTATCATATCGATTTTCTCATATATGTATATAAAATTTGTTTCTACAGATATAAACATTTAAAATCTGCAACGGGAATGGTGCAAACATTGAACGGTGTTTTGCATATAAAATATTTTTTTCATTTAATTAATAGAAACACTGCATTAATGTTGATATTTTGAAAATAATCACGAGTTTTCAAAATTTTATCATGTCGACTATCACATATCAGTACATAAATTTTTTTTTCTGCATATATAAGCATATAAAATCATCAACGAGTGCGGTCTAAATATTTACCGGTGTTTTAAATATAAAATAAAAATTTATTTAATAGACACACTACATTAATGTTGATATTTCGAAAATAGTATTGAGTTTCCAAAATTTTATCATATCGACTTTCTCATATATGTATATAAAAATTTGTTTATGTAGATATAAGTACATAAAATCTGCAACGGGTGCGGTGCAAACATTGAACAGTATTTTGCATATAAAATAAAAAGTTACTTAATAGAAACACTACATTAATTTTGATTTTGAAAATATTCATGAGTTTTCAAAATTTTATCATATCCATTTTCTGATATATGTACATAAAAATTTGTTTAAGCAGATATAAGTACTTAAAATCTGCAACGGGTACAGTGCAAACATTGAACGGTTTTTTGCATATAAAATAAAAAGTTATTTAATAGAAACAATACATTATTTTTTATTTTGAAAATAGTCATGAGTTTTCAAAATTTTATCGTATCGACTTTCTCATATATCTGTATAAAAATTTGTTTATGCAGATATAATAAGTACATAAAATCTGCAACGGGTGCGGTGCAAACATTGAACAGTCTTTTACATATAAAATAAAAAGTTATTTAATAGAAACACTAAATTAATTTTGATTTTGAAAATAATCATGAATTTTCAAAATTATATCATATCAAGTTTCTCATATATGTACATAAAATTTGTTTACGCATATATAAGCAAATAAAATTCATAACTAGTGTGACTCAACTATTTAACAAATTTTTGTATCTATAAGAGAAAAATATTTAGTAAAAACATTACATTAATACTCATAATTTTCATTTAATATCTATAATTATTCTACAATATTAACAATCTAATTATTTTTTATATAATTATCACAATGTTACGTGATCCGTGCTTCGTACGTTTCTTTTACTAGTTGTGGGTTAAAAATCTATTCCTCATATTAAACGGTGATCCACGCATATTGTGTGGTTGCGATGATTATTCTTGTTTATTATTAGATTTTAAGTTAATAAACTACTCTCTGTAAAAAAAATAATAATAATAAACTATTTAATTGTCGTATTCGTAAATACATCACTTGTATCATAACTTTTTCAAGTGCATAAATTAAGGAAACTACAATAAATAAATTGATGGTACAAAAATGAAAATAATAGTACATCACACTTTCAAACACGTTGAAATTCATGTGTCCCATATACATTTATGATTTATGTACGATCAATATAAGATGTAGGCAAACTGGCGGCACGTATCAAAGATAAAGTGGCACACAAGAAAAGATCCCTTGAAATAGTGCAGATTTGGTATCCGGTGTCGGAATGACTCGAAATATACCTTTTCGGAAAGCCCCGGACCTCACGAGCAAAACTTATCGCTTTGTCATGACGTAGTGGTGAATTTAGTCATTCGAGGTCGTCTGAAAGCCCAAAATCGCATTTTAATATTTCAACATATTTTGTTATTTTTTATTTCAATTTGTTATTTTTCGGCCCATGAGGGTTTGTTATTTCTCTAGTATTTAAACACAACTTATGCAGCCTAGAGAGACACTTTTGATTGAATAAAATTATCGAGACTTTTCTCAAATTATGGTGGATTCCAGAAACCTTTATTTGATAGGTTTGTCGCTTGCAACCTGTCTATTTATCTTTTAGGTTTAACGCTTGTTAATCTTTACTTCCGTTCTGCATCAATATAGCTCAAAGAGATGTATTGGAATTTTATTTTAACCGATAGAAGTAGTGTTTGAAAAATGTATATTAGAGAGTAAATTGCCAACATAACTCTAGATGATACAATACTTTTCAAAAGAGAAATTAAGGAGCAGATTTTTACCGTAAATTAAAAGGAAATATTTGTCGTAAGCATGGAATGGTAATATAGAAGGCACATCACAGTTGTGGTTTTTTTTTTATTGCGTCACATGTGGCTTCTATTAGCATAATTGATTGGTGTACTTGTGTTACTACCGTGATTACTCTATAATCTATATAATTGATTGCAAGAAATATGAGAAGGTAAAGAGAGATTTATAGGTAGAAACCTCATAATCATAGGTTAATAAGATCTTTAGGAGTGAATCGGCGTCAGAATGTTAGTGATGTATCGCAAGTCCATCACCGATATACACTCTCTGGTCACTATTATAAGCAAAAATCAACATTTTAGATTCATTCATTAAATGATGTATGTGGTCTATAATAAAGACCGTATACATAATTAATTGAATGAATCTAAAATATTGATTTGTGCTTATAATAGTGATCGGAGGGTGTATATTTAGATAGTCAACTTCAAATTTCAAAACCATGAGCTGAGGTCAATTTGGTCAATGTAGTTTACCATAACAATTGAAGCATTCAAAGAAGAAGAGTAATTACGCCACTATCTTGTCAAGTTTTAGGAGGACATTAGCATACGTGAATAACAATGCCAAATTGAGAAAGAAAAAGTTACCAACATAATCCATAGAATTGAGCTCAAGTGGTTAATAAGGTCCACCAAAAAACGAATCGTTTCAGAAAACTCGAGTTCGAAGTGCAAGAGAGTATTATAGTATGGGAAATGTTGAATGTCCCGAGAGAAACTATAATAGTTCACGAAATGCTGCCATTGGCTGGTTTTACCTTAACTGCCGTGAGTTCCACTAAAGTTAGAGTCAAATAGTTTTCTTTAATGCATAGTAATATGCCTCGTGATGTTTTCAGAAAAAAAAAATAGTTCGCTATACTTAGCATTGCTCTTATAGTATTCCCAAAGTCAAAATTCACCAGAAATTTCGCATTAAACTCTTAAGCTCAACTCCTTTGCACTAAAACTAGTAAATGTCAAGATAAGTGCATTCTTGGAGTCAAAATCCACAAGAAATTTCGCACACACTTGGATGATATAGTATTGAATATGCATGGAATCTCTCGGGTTATTCAAAATGGTCTCAGAACCAAATTCCAAAAATATTAACCTTGAATTATAATTGGAAATTTACGAGAATTTTACTTGGTGGACATGACGGTACCATTTACGAGAATTTTATTTGGTGGACATGACGATATCATTAGAGAAATTTTATGCAGAGATCAGTATTGCTGACGTTGGAACTTTTTTAGACAAGTCAAATTCTTTTTTGCAATATTTGCTACAGAATTCAAAAACATCCCTTCCGGCTATTAAAGGCCTGTTTGGATTAGCTTATTTTAGAGCTTATATAAAACAGCTTATGCAAATAAATAAGTTTTTATGTATTATTTATAAGTTTTTAAAGTAGTTTATGAAAAAACAGATTACGAAGATACAATTTTCGTTAGTGAGAGCTTATAAATTAAAATAAAAACTAATTTATTTACATAAGCTATTTTTAATAAGCTCAAAATAAACTCAAACCAAACGGGGCCCAACACTCCTATCTAGAATCCAACCAATTTAGAACTCTGAATGGGAATACTAACAAAAACATGAAATTTCCCATTTGAAACCTGATATTTGCTTGAATCATGTATATTGTATACTCCCAATAGAATAACAGGGTTGATACCTTTTTCTTGGACAGAAAATGTCTTTTTCTCTTCCCAATTCATTCAATATTTCAAGGGTTGGGTAGACAACAAAATCAGTCTCACCCTTGACATAACCGTGGGAATTTTTATCAGCCCTGTACATGACAATATCTCTTCCATTATATTTACACGTCTTTAAAGGCTCGCCAGATTGTCAGCTCCCTACATGCTCTATTTTGAATTTTCTACCCTACGCAAAATCTATTAGAATTTTTCTGTGCAAAACTATAGGTTGTTGAAGTGATAGCATATTGAATACTATCTTCTCATCCTGGAGGCTGATGCCTTGGAATGGGTATGTCTCTTTCCATTGGACAAACCACTATCACTGACACTTCCTTCAACAAGTTTGTCGTGAACATCAGAAAATTCTGTTCTCCATGATTGCAGGGGAACGAGGTAACTATCATCCTTGACCTTAGTGTTTCTCTTCCTCTCTTCATCATGGCGTTTTACATTTTCTGATATCTGATGGAAGGTTTTGTTTATCTTTGCAATGCCCCTTTCAACAGGTTCTACTACATGTGAAACTGTGAATTTCATGTCATCAACAATCTGAAACGGAAAGACAGCAAGCAAATAACAGCGCAGATGAGTTTCACATAAAGATGTAAGAGAAAATTAAAAAGTTTGAAGCTGAGTGCCATATCTTACAATTTCACCACTTCCAAGAACCACATCACGAACATTATGCGTGAACTTCATAGGCTTCTTTTCTTTCTCCTCATGGCGACCCAGCCGCGTTCTAGTTGAGCGCTCACAGTCTCGAACCTCTGCAGGATCAGGAGGTGTTCCTAGTGATGCATAGTCAGCCATCACTGCTGCATTGCGGACACACCTCTCTCCTCTTTTGTAAGGTATTGCGGGGAAGACATAAAGGTGCACAACAGCAGCAACGCCCATCTGTAAACAACGTTAATCATTTAAAAAACGCCGACCCATAACTTCATAATTGATTGAAAGCTTTTTCCAAGTCAATGACAGAAATTCCAGTTTAAATAAGCATCACACAACATTTAACAGAGGAGAAAAAACCAACGTAAGATGCTAAACATAAAACAGATGACTCTGCATAGCTTAATACTAAAATGTGAGTCCCTGTCCCTGTTCTAAAGCATAGCTGGCATTTATCTTTTTCAAATGTTCAAGATAGAGTGGAGAATGATCATCTCATGTAACCAAGCATATTTGTCCCTTTCTCTCAACCTCTCAGTCTCTCGACCTTACATGCAGATTATATATATATACAACTCCATAATAATGCAGTATTAATAAATGACAGACAAAATTATCAAAAACTTTTGATGCATAAATCAGTTTATTGTGTAATTTCAACTGTTTAAGGAAACGTAGGTTGAACTATTGGCCTGCATTAGTTATATATTAACAAAAAGTGAAATATGTGAACACAAATAACACACCTCTATACAGATGATATAGTCTTGTATACGTGTTCTCAGCTCTTGAGCAAGTGACCCTTTAAATGCTCCCACAGAAAAAAGAAATGCAACAGCCACTCCTTGCCACCATGTTAGAAAGACTATTGATTTAAATGTTAAGAATTTGGCTAATGGTTTGATTGGCTCCAGTTTATCTTTAATGACAGAATAGAATTGTACAAGGCAATACAGGGCCCAAGTCTGACTAAAATTAAGAATACTTGCCAAGTAGGGATACCTGCAAGCACAAGAGAGAATCAGGCAGCATTAAGAGTTATGAGAAATCTAGATATGGAAATAGAAAAGTAATAATATATGTAGTGATATCAATCGGTACTCTGAATAAAGAGTAAAATTTGATCTGAGTTCAAGAACGTTTTTTGTTGTTAAGAATTAAGATCACATATTTAGTATCATTGCCATTGGTTTTCATATATTTATAATATCATTGCCATTGGTTTTCATTATAAACATGCTCATAATCGAAGGCATTGGCCAATAAAATCTTACCCATATCTCCATTCAAACTTCCCCTCTCCATAAACCCCAAAAGACTGGAGGATCATTGCCAGCAATGCACAGATCATTTTCAGTATCATCTGGAAATGTTGGTTTTAGTAAAAAATAAGAAAAGACACAGATTCCACTTTCTCGAAAAGAGAGAGCAGGGAAACAAAAGCACAAGTCACCAAAATACAACACATACATATTGTACAATGCCAATTTTCACAGCTTGATAGAAGTCAGGGCCAAGATACCAATCTCTTAAGAAGCAATTTAAAGGAAATGGATGTTCAACAACTCCATATGCATATGCTTCTTTCAGGAGAGGAGTGCTGGAGTCTGCTGTTAGGCTCATACTTTCCATAAACTGAATTGTTTTGTCCTCACCACCTAAAATCAACCATAGACAAATTTGTACATAGAGCGTGACCAATCCAACATGATTTAAATTTCAGAAGATGTATGAAATCTTTAAGCCATGTTTAATAACATTGAAGCCTCACAGTTTAATAACACTCAAGCCTCGCAGATAATCTCTTCAAATATCCGAATCCTTATACTTTCCGCATGTGGCAAAAATTATATGTGAATAATAACTACAACTAGTGATATTATAAAGATATGCAATCCATCTGACATACCTAAGCAAGCTATCAGGTATCTTTCAAAGCAGTATAATGCAAAAGCCTCATAGCAGTCCCGGATGACTTCACAGTTAAATGCCGCACTGGAATCCAATAGTGACAAAAACTGCATCATATAGACATCAGAACATAACAATATACTATCAAAACTATATTATATACACGAAGGCACACTGATACTAATGTTAGTTCCAAGTCACTACAGAATACAGATGGTCCTTTCAGGAAAATATAACCCAATCTTTTTCTCAATATAAGTTAAGCAAAATTAAAATATGTGTTACAAATCCAAAGAAGGCTGTTTTCCTTTTCAGTATCAATTATCAATAAGATATCTTAAAGATCACTATTAGATAATGGAAAACTCTCAAACCAACTAACCCAACATAAATATGCATGTGAAAAGAGGAGCAATTTAGTCTGACTGTGGAAGACACTGACATAACAATTCATTAGAACTAATAGACCCAAAAGTAAAAGATGCTGTTATGATATATAATGAGAACAGAGAGTATTTGACCATTTACTTGGCATCTCTTACCGATTCCAATGCGTAGACAGGAACCATTAAAATGAGACCAATCAAAAACTTCTGCTCCTGATTAAAGAAAAATATAAAGTATTAACTTCTGCTCTTAAAAATTAGAAAGCATTATGAAATGAAAGGAAAGCGTAATACAGGCAACGTATAGTCAAATCCCTCAAAGGATACAACTATAGTAAGCACTAAGAGAGTAAAGGTAAACATTGCATAAATAGTAAGTAAATCTATTGGTGCAGGAGGAAAAATAAGCAGGACTCAAAAGTCAAAAGTAAAGGAACGCGTGTACCAACCTCGGGTTGGTTATAGGCAGCTAAATGCTCGAAAATTAGGTACATGGAGAGGACAAGGGCAACAAGCACAAATATACTTGCACTGAAGACTGTCCAGCTAACAGTTCCTGTAGACTCCATGCCTACGTTGTGGGGCCACATACTCCCTGATCTGCTAGTGGACTCAACAACCGTAAAAAGAAATATGGAAGAACACAGAATATCTATCAGACCCATTCACCGGAAAATTAGAATTGGTAGTAAAATTAGTCTTCCCTTGATTTTGATCAACTCTATGCTTTGCTATATTCCAGACAGTATTAAGGGTCTCCACTCCCACAAAACCTTCTATTTCGTTTGATTTTCCCTCTTTCTGTATGGAAAGTGGAAACTGGGACCTTTTAAGATATAGTATATCACACCATCAAATTTAACACAGCACGCAAAACCAACAGTCCGTCAACAGCAGCCAACGATGTTTCCTTTTGACGTACGTAGAAAACCTGAATGGAGATAGGACATCTATCATGCATTGACAATTGAGTTACCTAAGAAATAGTGTTTACCTATTAAAAAATATGCATTCCATGTTTGAAACAACTACAGGTGGTTCAACTAGTAAGCATGTCCAAGATAATATAAAATTTATTTAATAACAAACATTAAACACATAAAATACAGAAGAAGAAGAAGAAGAAGAAGAAGAAGAAGAAGAAGAAGAAGCTCCAATATTGTCATTTGGACCAGAAAATCCAAAATTGAAAGCATCATTCAACCTCTACATGTCAAGATATCAACAACTTAAACTATACATAGTTCCATAGTTTGATACAGGGAAGGGATATAGAAAAGGCAAATTATCAGAGAACTAAGAGCTGGTGTTCCATTTTTTATGTGTATAGAATTTGTTGAAATTTGGGGCCTAACTCATCCTTACAAAACCGGCTTGTAAGGTGAGGAGTGTCTCCTCTTTATGAACTCTTCTCAAGAGTCTTATCTATCCGATGTGGGACTAAATCCATCCCCTCAGAGCCAACACAATGAAGGTGTTGGAGGCTGCAATGAAGGCAAACTAAAGGCCGCAATTTAGGCGACTAGGAGGGGACCGCAATAAAGGCGGAATTTCCAACAGAATTGTTGTCGCAAAACAGTTCACAAACTTCCATACAACAACAACCAAGTCTTATCCCACTAAATGGAGTCATCTACATGGATCAAATTACGCCATAATGTTCTATTATAAACCATACTTTGGTCCAACTCATTAATCTTCAAGTCTTTCCTAAACAGTTCACAAACTTCCATGCAACTATTTATCAACTACAGTACTACCTCCGTTCCTTTTTAATTGTCACCTTTTGATATTTTACACAAACCAAGACAATCAATAAATGTTACTACTTTTGATACAATAATTTATACTTTTACTATAATGACCTTATTCATTTAATATCTCATTTTATATATTTCTCTCTCCGCAATAAATAATTAAGGGTAATATTGGTAAAACAACATTTAATATTGCATTAAACTTTGAAAGTGACAGTTAAATAGAAACAAAAAATTTCTCTAAAAGAGACACTTAAAAAGGAACGGAGGGAGTACCATATACTCTCCTAACTACTTGCTTATTGCAATTGTGTCAATTACCATTACCTACATTATACATATGTGATAATAGGGCACACATAGACCCACCGAGACAAAACAATCACAACAATCTCATATTGAAAGTTGATCTAAACAATAAATTGGACACATAATCATCAGGCGACAGTCATTCGATTTGATCATAAAGAAGGGAAGTCTACGAGAAACAAAATAACAAACTCTTTCCATTCATAAATTATTCAGTGCAAGACTTAGTAATACTATCATAAATTATCCACAAATCCAAGATGGTCATATAATCATATTAATTATCATATCTTATTTCATTGCAATATTTCTGCTATGCAATGAAGCAAAGATACAGTCTACTCAACGATTCTTTTCTTTTTAGGCACGAGACATTAGAAGCAGAAACAGTCCAAGGGGATTTCAAAATACATACAAACCGCCAACGTCGAAAAGAAACCGATAGACAACATGTGCATTCATTAACTTAACAAAACGTGTTAGTGACATTGGTACTAGAAGACAAACATCACAAAATAAAGAATCACTAATACAGACACAAACACATAATAATTTGAGAAAATGAATTAATTGAATGTAATCACATGTGTTAGACATAGCTATGATCAAAAGAGGTGATCACATACATATACTTCAGCATAGCAAGGTAAACTCAAAAATCGATTATAATGAATTGAAAAACAATCACAGAGAAATATTTAACCCTTTTTCACATTCCATAAACAAAATACTCTTTATCGGAGACAAGAAATTCATTCAACAATGAATCAACGATTTTCAATACAAATAATACAAATAATATATAAAAATTGGATCATAAGGAAGTCGAAAATGCCAAAACCCTAGACCTGGGGTATATGCAAACGGGGAAAGGAAAAAAGCCATGCGGCGAAACGAAAATCGGTGCGATAGGAAGAATAGAACGATGGGAATGCATCGCAGAAAGCATTGGAGAAAAAATTAGGGTAGAGTTCGAACCTGTGTTGAACGTGTTGTGATTTTCCCGAGAAAATCGATTATGGATATTTTCCGGGAGAATAGAACGCAAGAAAAAGAAAAGGAAGAACCAGCGGAAAACTATTACTCCATCCAGTCTTTCTCAAAACAAAAAAAAAATAAAAAATACATCAAAACCAATACAATCTTAATTAATATAACTTTTTTAATATTTTTACAATTATACCTTCATAAAAAATTGTAAAGCATTAAATACATTTATAAATATTAAAAAGACAAATATTAAGTTAAGAGTAAAAAAATCTTTTAAACAATAATTACAGTTTAAAAGTTATAATATTTTTTTATAAATAGGAAAAAAAAGTTTTTTGAAAAATTTTCTTATATAAGATCGGACGAAGTATTTAATCATTAATAATTAACTAAAAGAAAGAGAAAAAAGGAATTTTGCTTCGGCAGTTGGAAAACACAAATCTCGAATAATAAAAAACTAATACGATGCGGACACGTGGACGTTGTGGTGAGAGATAGAATCAGAGTCGTCCATTGATATGTCGGTTTTTTCAATTTGGGGTTTTGTGTGAGGGTCGTGATCTCAAAGCTTTGAAAAATTGGGAAAGTTTGAGTTTACACGTGCGTGTGTACATGGAATGGCACATGAAGAAGAGGGTGAAAATTTTGGATTGAAGGCCTCTACCAAACAGTCAGAGGTAGAGTATATTGTTTGGTAGTGCAAATATTTTTGTTTGGTACCTGTCATTATAAAATATTATTGCCTTTTGAATTTAATTTAATGAATGCACAATGACTTCTCATTTTTGTCAATGGTCATTTTAATTAGGGAGTTTCTACGTTGTCCTCTTAAAAAATTGGATTTAAATCCGTCTTTTTAAAAAAAAACACTTAAAACACTTTTTTATTAAGAATAGATTAAAATAATACTAACTACATTTTTTATTAAAATCACTTCTAATTTATTTTTAATATTGAATAAAAAAAAATCATTTTTTTTCTTTGGAAACTTTCCTATTTGATTAAATACAAATTTTAATCAAGGTTTTTAATATCCCCTAAAAAAATCAATGTTTTTAATTTATATATGATTTTTTTGTATTTAACTATAATATGCACAATAAACTCAAAAAAAAATGTTTAAAATGATTTTATGAGCAAACAAAAAGGTAGTTAGTGTCATTTTATTTCATTCTTAGTTTTCCTTTTGAGAAATTTTAAAAAATAAAATATTTAAATTGATTTTCTAAAATCAAAGTTTTAACGTCAAATATATACAACAACATGTAGAATTTGCCTTTTAATTAATGTCAATAATATTTTTCGGTACAAAGTCAATAGGGTTCCCAAGCACTTTTAGCAAAACCCTTTCAATTTCAAGAATTAAGTTTTAATGTTTTAAGTTATATTTTGTAATTTCTAATTAGTTTAATTTGTATTGTTCGATAAATTTTAATGGTTTAATGACGTGGAATAGAGTTTAAAAAAATTGACACATCATCAATTTAATTGTCCTTCAAAGAAATCAATTTAACTGCTGCATCATTAAAAAGTAATACATCATCGCTTTTGGGGCCAAAATATGGGTTGGGGTAAAAATTGGAACAAAAGTAAAAACCAGGGGCTAAAACATTCGATTTAGAAATAGGGAGAACATTTTCGTGAGAATGGCAAAATAGGAGGATCAAAAGTGCAATTAAACCTAATCATTTCCTTTCACTTTATTTTAATCGATAAAAAAATTAACACCCAAATTTATTCGGTGAAGACAACAAGTAAAATGACATTAATCAACAGTTATCCTCTTTACAAGACAATCCCCGGCAGACACATAATGCCATCAACGTTGCAACTGTGCATTACATAAAATGACATGTTGCAACTGTGCATTACATAAAATGACATCAATCAAATTTCAGACACACAATCTGAACTTGAAAATTATGACGCAGTGAATCTACAAATGGAATGTCTTTTAGTATACAAAAGAATGGGGCATTTTATACAAAATTGTTCTTTCATCAGCCAGTGTCAATAAAACCTGATACTAGATTAGCCAAAAGATGATGGAAGACTTAGCAAATCAAAAGGTTTCTTTCATTGTACCAATATGCTTTGCGTGCACTTTTTTCCCGAGAAGAAAAAAGAGGGACGAGACATGGGTGGCTTGCTCTTGAATCGCACTCAATTGCAAGGAGCCGATTATCACCTAAATTGATCAATGGTTGGTGATTGTCTTCTAGATCAACAATGGATTGAGTACTGAGTCTATATCCCAACATCGAACTCCTTTAGCAGTTTTCTTTATACATATGCATAGGCCCAAAACTAACATTCCCAGCCTGAAGCTGTAGAAACTATATCTATATGGTCCTCAGGATGCAAAATATGCCAGGATATACTTCAAACAACAGAGGTGCTAGAACGAGCTACCCTCTGAGCTTCTTCCAAGTCCCTGAAAAACCTGCAAATTCAAAAAGTAAACCTCTGTTCTAAGAATCCAAAATGCTACCTGTGCAAAGCAAATGTTGGATGTTTTTGCTGCTAACTAATCAACCCAGGACCAATCAATAAAAAAACAAGTGTAACAAAATCTTTCAATCTGCAAGGAACATCGAAGACCTACGCAATAAACTTAATTGCCCAAACCATGACAATGACTAACTTCATACAACATTCGAAACAACTAAGAACTTATTTGGGTTGAAAAACGGTTGTTTTTATTTTATGATTTTTCAAATAATTTTAAAAATGTCACAGTTTTCATTTGTTTACTGTTTTTGAAGTTTGTAAAAGAAATGGTGAAAACAACAAAATGCCATGCCATTTTACCATTTCTTGTATAAGTATTTGGAAATATGAAAAAGTGCAAATGATGTGACATTTTTGGAACTAGCAGTAAAATTGTAAATAAAATCAGAAAAAGCCTCTAGTAAGCCCATACCATGACTACTTCAAATTTTGTCAATAGCCTGGAACTATCAATTTCCAAAAATAAATATCATTGTTGCTAGCATGCCAAAGTGAAAGTACCATTTGAAAGGAAAAATGAACATTTTCACTAATCCAATCTAAATTATCTTTATGAGTTAATCATACCTTTTCGAATTAAGAACAGAAGAGCCACCAAGTATAAACCGAACACCTGTATTACTGGCATTTTGTAGAGCAACAGACCGTGACTCTTCATATGTTGTTCCACCAACAATGAAGATAATTACGTCCTGGGGCCTGGTTTTCATAGTCACCAGTTTCACAACTCAGATTATTCCACAGTTCTATGATAGTAATAAACATGGAGAAACAGGCAACAATGTAGTGGCATCACGAATTTGGATATAAATCATTGGTTTATAAAACCACAAGACCTCTAGAAGTTCACAAATAAAATTACAATGAAGAGTTTATATTTCATAGCAACAAACCTTCCTTGTTGAAAGTGATTCCCAACAAATGGGTAGTCTACATCTCTCAACCGTCCTTTGACAATGCTTTCCATGATTTGGAACAGAAGCGGCTGGTGCTGGGTGTAAACATTCTCAACACCCTGCAGCAAAACTCAAAACAAGTATTTTGAGATTCAAGACTCACATCATCAAGCATATGATGCTAGAGTAGTCATAATAAATAATTCGATGATTGAATATGGTTTTGGTCCCTGTAAAGTTTGACAATATTGATTCCAGTCCCTATACAGTTTTTATACCTTTTTAGTCCCTAAAAATACAAAACTTTGCACTTTAAGTCCCATGTAAGGGGCCAGTGAGGGACTAAAAACACACTATTTTTCTCAAATATAGAGACAAAAAACGAGTATTTTTTTTTTGATACGGATCAAATCAAATTTTACCAATATTATAAAAATAAAAAGCATATTTAATTTAATGCAGACCTTCAGTCCACGAGCCATGTTACGCGCAATGTTCATTAGATCTCGATTTCCATAAAGATCACCGGTTCTCTTGTCAACACCAGCCTGCTTCAAAAGAAACTGGACAAGCTGTTGTGCCACAATGAAGATATCAATATCAGAAAATTTCTCATGTAGCCATATCAAAAGCAGCAAAATCATCCATCTAAATGTTGTTCTTAAATTAATCATTCTCATTGAATCCAAATTTCTACTTTATAACCCAAAGCCGAAGATATGACAAGACAACACAGCCCAAAATAATTTCACCACCACTACTATTTATCTAAGGTTTAAAATTGGATAACATCCGTTAAGGATTAAGGGACGTTCAGGAATTCATGCATAAGAATATATGGATTTAAGAAGAAAGACAACAGTTTAAATTTACCCCAGGTTTGTATTTGGCAGATCTGGAAGCCAGTTTGTTGAAAAGCTGCATCAATTGAACAGAGCTCTCCTTCTCGTATCGCAAAGCATATAGCATGACCAAACGCAGTCTGTCCATATCTGATATGCTTTCATTGTTTAGTAGATTGGTCACCGCCTGTAAATGAGTACATAGAGACCAAAGTTATCACTTATCACTCGATCTTATGTTAACTTCATTATTTTAAAACTGTTACTACCAGTACATATAACAACAATTAACAGGGAAAAATAGAGTTGCATTTTTACATGTCGGTTGGATAAAAATAAGACTGCTTCACATAACAAATAATTTGTTGTGTTAAACATGGATTGTTAGTTGAGTGAAACTAATAACAGATATTATTCAGGGATTTGTTTACTCTTATTCTTTGTTGCGGTTCCTTGTCCTTAACTCATATTGCTGGAAATTCATAGTGAGTAAAACGTCCCGCCTCAAAAAGAAAGAACTAAGCGAGAACAGAGTAGCTACAATAACTCATCTAATCAAAATATTAAATTCCTAGGAACAATGTAGAGTTTCCGAAGACAGATAACAGAATAACTACAATAAGGATGGCATATCCTTTCGAACAAATATCAGCACTGAGATGAAAAAATTACTTTAGATTAGCTTTCTATTTTCCCAGAACCACCCTAATAAATGCTGCTACAGCAAGTACCATGTGCAGAGCACGCGAAAAATAAGTTACAAAAAACATTGCAAAGCTTAAAAGGATTCTCCCATTTTTTCTGTTCCTTCAAATGTTTTTTACTGGTGGGGTAATAATTAGATATAATCATGTAAATTTCAGAAATTAGACAGTATGCAATATACATAGTGACATTACCGACATTGGTACTAGTAAATAACTAGTATGTTTCTTAGTTTATTTGATGGTCATAAAAAAACTTGACTTTTGAGAACAGCCAAAGGAGAATTTCAAATATTTAAGACTGATATATACCTCAAAAGCAGCTCCTTGCCCTCCATTGCAAGCCAACTCTTGTTCTGTTTGTGAAACTAACATAAGCTTTCGCTCTTCAACTATCTTGCTCATTTCTGTTACCAAAGTCACATGTTTTGTCACATTCCCATGCATTTTTCTGTACTCAGGGTAGTTGTCAACAAAATTGGCCATGTCCTCTGCCAATAGTTAAATCATGAAATCGGCAAGTGTTAAAACCGGCAAGTGTTAAAACCATGTATTATCATGTATAAATAAGTTTTGAAGTTCATAACTGTAACAGCTGAAAGGATTTAAGTACTCTGAAATGTGAGAGAATAAAAAGTACAAACCTACTGTTTGGATGTTCTGATTACTCTTTGCCACTTGTTGAAATTCATCAACCAGTCGCTTGATATTCATACCAATATCTCCGAAATTCTCATACATGTTAGCTTTGAAAAAGGAATCTTGTTCCGATGACAGAACAACCTCCTGCGACAAGAATTAGTAAAAAAATTACTTTTCAATGAGCACAAAAACAAGACTGCGATATGCTTCTGACATATTACCCAGTGCAAGAAATGTATCCAACCTCCTGATCCTTTGGAAATTTACCAATGGATTTGACGTCCACTTTGTTGTCTTGGATTCCTATCAGTTCATGAACCATAGCCTGTACAATATAACCCCACAAATGAGCATTACCTATATGCATAATTTTTTTTATGAACTCACTCAGCTGTAAGCTTGTTAGTAAGCACTAAACTTGTGTTAATTTCACTGATACCTGATAGGTCCATTGATTTAGCAATGGGGTTACAGGATCATCCCTCCTGTCAATCACCAACAACAACGGAGAAACTTCCATTCGTCTAAAATCGAAAAGACCACTTTCCTCTTGGTACATCAGTTTCTGTTTCAAGCACAATAAAGTAAAGTAGTTTCACAATGTATGCCAGCACAATCATTAATGATATAAGATGGCATGTTGAGGTGCACAAATTGCCAGCCAAATAACAAATAGATTGGATTCAAGTATGCATATACTCAGAGATACCCCAATGCATTATGCAATTCAGAACCATAGATATGATGGAAGTATAAAAGCTTAAACTTGTAGAAACCATCGACCAAGTAGCTAAAATGCAACATCAATTATTTAAAATAAACCACAAAGTACAAGTTGGACAAGGTGGCTTGAACTCACAGCTGCTTCATGTGCTATTCTTTTTGCAATGTCGGATGTTCTTTGATATCTAATAACTGGTCTCCGTTTTAATGTCAAAAAAACAGCAGCAAGACCTTCAACAACCCGATCACTGAAACGCTGCAATGCTGAAGGATCTACGACAGCTGGGAGCATATAAATGTAGTTTGAAGGCATGTGGAAAGTGAAATGATAAGGATCAATCGCAACAAAGTCTGCATAGTACTCCTGGATGATCAGGGCAACAAATGTATCAGAATTAAACTTTGCAACACAAAACCCATCATTTGAGATTGCAACACAAAGGGTAGGGGGTCCAAAGCTTCAAGCTCAACAGTGCGAAAAGTCATTTATCAGATAAAGAACCGGACAGTAAATAGAAAAAGTCACAATTATGAGGAGTTAGAATACCCTTCTATCCGGAACATGTTTCATGAGAATTTATAATATTATTTTGATACTATCAACTGGTTTTTATTATCTGTCACTTTAAAATATCGAGAAAGCATCAATTACGTTTTTCCTATAATACCCTTATTTATTTACAACTCCACTACACTATATTAATAAGAGAAATGCTAACTTGTGCCCCCAAGACACAAGTTAATGAGTTAAAAGTAGAAGTATTTTATTGTAATTAATGCATTTGAATTTAATTTTTTTTACTTTTGATTAATTGAATGCACAAAATTTAAGAAAAGAGAAATGCTCAATGTTACGAAAACGAATTGCAAGAATGCCTTTCCATGTTTTTAGCGAGAACGGTTATGGGGTCTATTCAACTTCTTATGAAGGGATTTTGTGTATTTCTTGCCTTTCGTGTAGCATGCTTTCGTAACAAATAGCAAGACTCTTAAGATAAAGTTTCTATTTTTGGGTTGCTTAACATGTGCCCTAAGGGCACAAGTTAGCATGACCCTAAACAATAATAAGTCATTCCACCAAACTCCTACTACAATACGGACAATGTAGTCAAAGGATATTATTTTACAATAGAAACGAATGTAATTAATGATTTTCTTAAAATGTGCACATCACCTTAATTAAACGACAAAAATAATGAGACGGAATATATAAGAGTTGGAAAAGCATCTACTATCACAAAATTAGTGAGAAGTTTAAATATCATAAAATGGTTATATCAAAGTTCATAAGTCCATACAGACTACAAACTTTAAAATTAGAGTGTGCACCCCATAAGCAGTTACCTGAACTTGCTGGACCATTTCCTGTTCATCCGAATCGGCAAGTAAGTGAATATGATGGTCCTTCAATATGTTGGAGAAAACTGTAATTTCAGAATGGATTAAAGAGAGTCTTCAAATGAATCGATGACAATCACTATTAACTTAGAGAACTTAGAGAAATTACAAACTCAATTCATAAGGAAGAATTGTACTATATCTTATCTAAGAGTCAAGCAAAACAATTAAAGAACCTACATAGGTGATACTCTCCAAATCTAGGACTAGCCAGCTGACGACGCATATATTGGATATTCTCTGATGTAGGTCGAAGGAAGTAAATTGCCTTGAGATGTGACATTGGTTCGCTTGACTTGGAAATTGAATCAACCAACTCTACCAAAAATACTTCTTTCTGAAGAAGCTCTGATTGTGAATACACAACACTCACAATACTTACCTGCAAAAATTCGAGGGAAAAAAATGCATTTCCTTATCAACAACAACCAAAAATCAAATAATCCAGGTACCACCAAGTTGCTATGGTATGTTGATTCATGGATTTGTTGAAGTAAAACAAAATTATTTGGCATCTTGCCAGTATAACCCACAGGTAATAGCTTTACAAGCACATATCAACATTATAACTTAATAATTGATCGACCCATTATAACTAGCAAAATTAAGAAGCCTCGTAATATTTTGGCCTCTTCAAAAAAAAAAAAAAAAAAGGAGCCGCAAAATATTTTCTCTAATCCTTTGAAACATAAATGGAAAAAAAAAGTCCATATTTTACAGAGTCTCGCCATACTGTACAGTAGTTTAAAACCTGCAACCTCTTGCCATCCATTGTCGAAAGAAACCAATGTAACATCAGACGCAATGAAGTTCCGTAAGAAATTAACGAAGGCAATGATGTATTTTCATCTTTCAGAAAACATTCAAACCTACTCACAATGATAATTTACTAATGACCCAGTAACAACAACCAAATCTTATCCCACTAAGTAGAGTCTTCTGCATGGATCAAACAACACCATAATGTTCTATCATATATCTATCCAACTCATTAATATCTAGATCTTTCTTAATAGTTACTATTATAGTTTTTCTAGGTCTTCCTTTATCTCTAGTGATTTGACTACTCTATATCTGATGTACTCTCTGACTATAAAATCTACATGTCTTCTCTCAACATGCCCAAAGTACCTAAGTTGAGTTTCCACCATCTTTTCTACGATGGGTGCTACCCCAACTCTCTCTAATGTTGTCATTTATAATCCTATCACATCTAGTCTTGCCACACATCAATGCAACATCTTCATCCCTGCAACGCTTAATTTATTTTCGTGTTGGTTCTTTACAAGTTACAATCCAACACTCTGCCTCATACAACATTGCCGGTCTTTCAGCTTGAGCGGTACTTTGATATCAAATAAAACACCCGAGGTCATCCTCCATTTCAACCACCAGCTTGAATTTGATATTTAAAGTGGTAACTTGTGGTATTGATAATGAGATTAGACACAATCAAATTCGGTAAGAAATTAACAGAGGCAATTATGTGTTTTCATCTTTCAGAAAAGATTCAAACCCACCCCCAATTACAATTTACTCGTGATCCAAAAGAATCATAATTCAAACTACCATAAGTGAGACTTGATTGTGAATAAAAAAAATAAGAATGAAAAATTGATAGGATTTGATAGCATTGTGGAAGATCGTACCGTTTGAGAATCGAGGATGAGAACCTTCATGCCAGATATGTCTTGTAAGATGCGATTTATGTAATCACGCACAGATGATGTCAGCGTCATCTTGTGAATCGATGAGGAAGTTCAATTGCAGCGCGTGCGAATCGAGAAGAAGAAGAAGAAGACGAAGAAGTGTAAGGTTTCAGAGTTGAGGAAATTAACTCGCTAATTCAGATCCACCACCAGCGACCGAGGACGACAAGACCTTAACGCACCGTTTTTAGACTTCTTTGCTTCTTTTCTTTTTCCTTATTTTTTTAGTTAGATTAATTTACTTGTTAATATCAATACTTTTTTAAATTAATTTACACTCATGATACATAAATATTAAATTAAATGTATGGAAATATCATGGTTGTATAATTTAAAAAAAAATCACGATTTTAGTATATAAAATAGTTAAATAATAAGAGTGTTAAAAGTTTTTTTTTTAAAGGAAGAGTGTTATATTTAAAAGTATTGCCAAGTCATTCTAGTTCATCCTACATACATTACATTACACTCATGATTCAACCAAATATCACCACCTATCGGTGAAATCTTAGGAATGAGTGATAAGATGTCACATCATTGATAGAAACAAAATATATTGAAGAATGAATCATGAATGGTGAAGAATGCATCTTACCAAATCAACGAAGATGGCTCAATGGAGATACACTATGACAAGATTTGACCTCGCTAAAGCTTGAAATTGTCATGGTTACTCAATATTTAAGGTATAAAATGAAGAATCTTGAAGGTTAGAGAAAAAAGGTTTCAAACTTTCAATGCAAACGTTCTCGCAAATTTCGTGTGAGTGTATTAGAAAATTGGAAACATCTGCTAAAATCCTTGAAATACTGCTTAGATATGAACGCTATTGCACAGTCGAGCAACTTGTGTCACCAATATGCAATGTAAAAAAACATGTGTATCTAAATTTGATACATGTCGCCAACGCTAGTCAATCGCATCGTCGTGTGAAACAAGTAGAACTTCACAAATCAAAATGTCCTCGCACATCTGATGCATCATAAGTTTGAGTTCTACATTTTTTGCTCCATAAGATATATTCCTAGAACTAGTTAACGTGTCCCACACTTAACCCCTTAGTCCAAATTATCTTTAGCACACAATTTAACGTAGAAACAACATATGAGAGTTGGGGTGCTACAGTTAACATTAAAAATTCAGAATCCATTATAATAGATGTAAAATACTTCGCTTCAAAGACAAGATCCATGAGACAAAACCCTCAAAAAAGTACTCCCTCCGATCACATATTGAATAACTAATTAGAAAATTTGTAACAACTATCTTCCCTTCAAAAATTTGCTTAAGAGACTTAAAAACTTTTATTTATATATAACATATGCGATCATTTTCTAAAAAATTAAAGAAATGGCAAAAAATTAGGAATGATATTTGCAACAACTTTTTTTGCTCCAAAAAGTTGTCTAAGAGACTTAAGAACTTTTGTATATAAGATATGCGATCATTTCTAAAAAAAATTAAGAAAGGGAAAAAATTAGCAAGGAAATTTACAACAAATGTTTTGGCTCCAAAAAGTTGTCTAAGAAACTTAAGAACTTTTATATATAAGATAAGATATGAGATCATTTTTAAAAAAAAAACTAAAAAAAAGAGCGAAAAATTAGGAATGAAATTTGCAACAACTTTTTTGGCTCCAAAAAGTTGTCTGAGTGACGTAAGAACTGTTATATATAAGATAAGATATGCGATCATTTTCTAAAAAAAAATAAAGAAAGAACAAAAAAATTGCGTGGAAATTTGCAACAAATTTTTTTATTCCAAAAAGTTGTCTAAGAGACTTAAGAACTTTTATATATAAGATAAGATATGAGATCATTTTTTAAAAATTAAATAAAAAATAATTAGGAACGGAATTTGCAACAACTTTTTTTGCTCCAAAAAGTTGTCTAAGAGACTTAAGAACTTTTATATATAAGATAAGATATGAGATCATTTTTTAAAAATTAAATAAAAAAATAATTAGGAACGGAATTTGCAACAACTTTTTTTGCTCCAAAAAGTTGTCTAAGAGACTTAAAAACTTTTACATTCGCAAGAGCGTGTTGTGATGCATGTTGCATCACATCGGTTTGCAAATTGCAAGCTTAAAATGATATGCATCAACAACCTCAAAGTTGTGCATGAATCACCTTTTCCAGCGATGGAACGACCATGAACTAGGCAAAACCCTAGCACAATCTCTCTCTCTCTCTCATATATATATAGTACTGAATAAAGACCAAAGAACAAATAATACACCAAATCTTGTTATTTTTCCTCTATTTTAATAGATTTTTAACTTATCAACAAAGTAATACGAACCATTTGGACTATAGAACATACACTTTAGTATGATATATAGATTTGGCAGACTCATATCCCATTTATTCATACGTAATTTCATCAATAATTTAAGGTCGCGCGGGTTGTTTTTGGCAATCTTCTGCCACGTACAAAGGAACTGAATAGATGCAATGCTTTAGAAGGTTGCCCATAAGGTACCATGTGACCTGCTCCTCTTACAGTGGCGAAAGTCAACAAATTTCCATACTCAGTTACCCAACCTCCAACCTACACATACATTAATTTGGAAAATAGAAGTGAATAAAATTTCAAAACCATACTAATTAAAATAATTTTTCAATATGTAGAAAATGGTTAAATTGTTACTAATACACACACTAGTGCGCTCACAAACACACCTGGCCTTTGTGGAACCAAACTCTATATGAGTCTGTAATGTTGAAATTCAGGTCATGAGCTAGTTCACGAATGAGTCTTCGAGAACCTAGTAATGGCACAACTGAATCTTGGTCTCCACTGTCATAATATTAATTTAACATATATAATGAGCTACCTACCAAAACGTATAACATAAATCATGGGCAATGAGTCTCATTTGTTAAAAGTAAGAGCGAAGGATACTTCAATTACAATACCCGAGAAAAACTATGATATCCAAAATTGGTTCTTGAGATTAATAACAAACAACTTTCAATCCCTAAGGAAAAAAAAAGGACAACTTAAAACATCTACAATTGGGAACCCCATTTTGTGGGTACTAAAGTGTATTACACGTGTATACACTCACTACACACCACTCATTTACAACCACTCATTTACAATTTTTCAATGACAATAGTACATAATTAGCACCTTATCCCTTTAACCAACACCAAAAAAAAAAAAATTAAATGGGTCTCACTAATTATAATCTTATGTCATCTATCAATAATCCATATCATTTATTTTGATAGTTTAACATTAAAATTGTGTGGGACCCACAAAGAGAGAAGGTTTGGTAAACTTGCTCTTATTTATAAGTAGAGCAATTATAATCTGGACACAAACTCAAATCAATTTTATTTAGGCACACACCAACAATGAAAAAAAAATTAAAAGATAAAAGAATTAAATGATGTAGTTAAACAATTTTTCTTTTAGTTTTTTACATTTGTATGTGTGACCCAAATAAATTTGATTTGAAGTTGTGTTCAAGTAAGAATTGCTCAAATAAATATTACTTTTGTTTTCTCTTGTATAGTAACAAGACTTATGAAGCTAAGTCTCCCCTATCGGGGATGCTCTTGATCCGTACACGAAGCACCGTAATAATAAGGGACAATTAAGCCAATCGTAACAATAATTAAAAGGAGACAATTTAGTCTTGATAATATTTAAAAAGACATATTTTATCCAAAAATAAATAAAGACATAATTTGGTTACAACTTATAATGACACTAAAAAATTCCTCTACAATAAACCACTCACTTTTGTTCTTTTTATTCTTTAACATTCAATCAACCACCATCTACTACAATGGTATGTCATTGTAACTACGCAAAAAATAGCATATTTTTGTTTTTGGTACACCTTTGGTAACATTTCTGGATATGTTACGGATCTTTTTTAGAATTGCTAAGTGTTAAATTTAATATCGCCGATCGTTTTAAATTGCAACTTTGAAGGTAATATCATGGATCTTTTCTTCTTAAAAAAAAATATTGTGGACTTCCTTAATCGTGGATTTTTTATGTTTTTTTTTTTGGATATGTTGTATATCTTTTTTTTATCATAGAATGGCTTTGTTTGAATGATAAAGAATAAAATAAACAAAAATAAATTATTTATTGAAGAATGGGTTATTTAGAGACTTTTTTCCTTTCTTTTTAATTATTATGAGGATCAAATTGTCCCTTTTTAATTAGTCAAGGTTTTTTTTGAAAAAGTATTGTCAAGGGGCTTAATTATCTATTTTGCCTCACGCAGTTTTTTATTTTGCTAAGGACCAAAATTGTTCGCATAGTTTTTTTCAAAGACTAAGATGAGTTTTCACTAAAAAGTAATTAGGGGCTAATTAATTAAATGGTCTCTATAAATATCTATAACGTTGTTTTTAGTCTCTATTAAAAACAATCACACTTTTTAGTCCTTGTCAAATTTTCCGTCGGCATTTTTAGGTTCTGTAAAAAATTTCATCATCAATTTTAATCCTTGTAAAATTTTCTGTCAGCATTTTTTATTCTTAAAAATGATAAAGAAAAATGTTACAAGAACTAAAAAGGATGATTTTTTTTTGTAGTGACTCAAAACAAATTCTAATATGGACAATTTACTTAATTAACCCAAAAATTAATTACCTATACACCCATATTGGAATATGGTTTTGAACTATCCGTTTGAGAACTGGAAGCATATTGATATCGTGATCTGCATCATTGTAATTTAAAACACTACAACAATGAAAAAGTGAATATCAGACATTTGATTAGTAATAAAAAAACACGTTTATTTACTATAATTATAGTAATCAAGATCTCAAATAAATTTTAAAAAATTCAATTAATAATACTACTTTGCCCGTCAATTTGAAGATTAGTCTTAACTCAATCCCACAAAATCAACATGTAAGGCGACGATTGCAATTATTTATAAACTTTATTCTAATAATGCATCTAGTTTAAACGACTTGAGTTTTGCCAATAATATTTATACCAAAGGATGTATTATATTTTATTTATACTCACTCACTGCACATAGACCATGGATAGGGCAAATTGGTACGGTTAGCATGGAGAGCCTTCTGAACCTCCGGAAGGTTAAGATAAAAATAGATTTCAGAGTCCATACAAATATCTACACTTAAACTTATTTTAGTAGCCTGAATTAATGAAATAACAAAATTAATTAGTTCATAAATCTATTATTAAAAATAAAAATATCATCACCAAAACAAAACAAATGAAAGGCAAAGAGTACCATTCTTTTCAATCTCAGTTCTTGTTCAGCTATGGATGGATAACAAACATCGAGAATCACATCATAGTTGTCTATATAGTCGCTCACAATATCTTGAGCATCAACCATGGCATCTTTGCATGATTTCGATAAGTTATCATAAGATGCATCAAAATTGCAATCATTCATAATGGTGAGGCCTATTTCATCGGAAATCATTCCATGTGACCAGTAATATTCGTATGTTGCTTGCGTATCACGACTAATTTGCAAAAGTGGATTTCCAATCTAGTAAAGGCCAAAGAAAACTGTTACATAAATAATCAATAACCAAATGTACAACATTGATCCAATAGTGACACAAATATAAAGTTATGACGTAAACTAACAAAAGATGTCACGTGAATGGAATCTTACAGCAACTCCTTTTATATTGAATCTGAAACCAGTTGAATGATGAGCATTATAATCAAGAATAGCGTTAGCTAACTGAGGTATGAAATGCCCTAAATAATAGCATTATAAATGTTAGCTAGAGAAAAAATTGTTCAAGGTTGAGATCAAAGGCAGAAAAACACAATTAACAAAAATAAAAAAGACAAACAAAAAAAGAATGAAATTCATTTGGATTTTCTAGAGTAAAAAAACTCACTTTAAAAATTAAAATAGTTAAACGAACAACTAATGTAAAAATAAATTGGGTTGATAATTTTATAACACATACTCCCTCTGGTGCTATTTATAAGAAAAAAGTAGTGTATTTGGACCAAATTTTAGACCAAATACATCAGTTTTTGTTGACTCAATTTTTTCGTATATATATGATTGGAGGAAGCATATTGCAGATAGGAATGATGATATAGGTTTTGAAATTTCGAGACGATAAGTTAGTTAAAATTAGGGTTTGATTTATAGTTTTATTGAACCTGCATAGCTTTCTCCTGTCAGAAACAACTCCCTTGATCTATAGGAAGGAAACTTCTCGTACCATTTTAACATGAACAAAAGCGTATCATTAGCTGTCAAAAAGAAATTAAGGAATTATATATGTTCATGCCTAGTAAAACAAATAAATTGCATGTATAAATTTTCTCTTCTTTTGCATAGATAAACACTGCATAAATTAGTTCCCATAAAGTTTAAGTCAATACCTGTGGAGGCGTCATCATAGTTATAATCAGAAGTTGTATTTGAGTATGACCAACCAACTCCAGCAGGAGACTCAACAAAGAGGAGATTGGAAGCTATAAAAAGAGAAGGGAAGACAATATGTGTGTGTGAGAATTAATTTCTCCAATATTAAAAAATGGAAAATTCTTGTTTACCCATCAATAAAAGGTGGGTAATACCCATGTTGAGTTGGTCCAATCAAAACAATGTATTTAAATAACATTAAAAATAATAGAAAACAAACAAATAACTTTGATTGGTGTCAACTCAGCATGAATTGTGTTACCCACCTTTTATTGATGAGTACCCAAGTTGTCACCTTAAAAAAAAATACTCATATAATCAAACACATACCTCTATTCCAAGATTTTTTATTTCTTCGTAAACCACGTCCATCACCGGTAGGATAAAATGGACCCAATTCTGTAAAGGCACCTCCTCCAATTGCGGAACATCCTGGACCTAAAAAACATTAAAAAAGGTTACATTTTTTTACGGGAAATTAACAAAGGTTGCTTAATTTCTCACCATCAAATGACAATTTATTTATGATCCTTATAAGATGATATGTATACGGTTTCATTCAAGTGTGAACTGTTAGAATAGCCATAGTAATAGAACAAACAAGAATAAGCAAACTAGAGACCACAATATTATAGTATATGAGTATTTTGTATTTTTTTTATCAAAAGAATGTTTTATATTTGAATAAATTATTAGAAGTGGATTGTATTTTATATATGTTGTTGCGATAGAATTGTGGAAAACATCGTAATAAAAGGGATAGCTGCAGATCTATATGCTCTTGAAATAACCAAAGGTGAATGCAATGCATCGCAATATATTTTTTTTTTTAAGGAGTGATCAATGCAATGCTTAGATGTGAGACAATGACAAAATCTTCGGGAACATAAAGGTTTATTTATCATTTTAACTATAAACAGGAGACTATATTGATCAATACAAACTACACTGTTATATCATATATATAGATAGATAGAAAATAAAAGATTCTGCTGTAGCCTGTAGTAACCTCCCATTGGGCCAGGCAGGCAGCCATGACCACGACAAGGTATTGAAGAGTTTGAAAAAAAATTGAGTTAATTTCATAAGTACCCAATAATAAGGATTAAAAGGGGTGGTGTATTATAATAATTAATCAATTATTTTGTCAAAAAATAAATAAAATTAATCAATTATTACCTCCATTGAGCCAAAGGGTGAGGGGCTTTTTGTGAGGGTCATGATCAGCCTCAACAAAATAATAGAAGAGGCTTCTCCCATGCTTTACATCTATATCAATATAGCCAGCATATTGTTTGAATTCAACCTTAGGTTGGCCTGGCAACTTCACAATGAAATCCTCAATTGGGTACCCTTCTAACCTAATAGTAGTCTCGAGGAAGCACCCATAACCCACAACAATCAACACCCAAGAAAACCAAGACTTAACCATTCTAATAACTCAATTTCCCTCTCAAGAAACACAGCCCATATATCCATTCATTGAGAAGTCGTTTAAATAATGTCATATTTTTATTATTTGTTAGACCAGGAGACACAATTTCATGCAAGGTCAGAATCATTAACCTTGTTTAGTCTTTGCAATGAAATTATTTACATAAGTATTAGAATTGCATAAGGTAATAGTAATAAATAACAGCCTAACCTATCCCCTCAAAAAAAACACCCTAACATTCTAGCCGATAATTGCTGGTGGCTCTACAAACCTACATCAATAAACATTAATTATCGCACAAGATCATTCAAATCTCAATTTTTACATTAAAAAATATCCAATTAAAAAAACGTCTAAATGAGTAAGTAAAAAAAATCTTACAAAATTAATTACTTACTTTTTTAAGAATTCAAAATTTGAATTATTTAAAATTAAGAAAAAACTGATTTACAAAAATCTAAATGTGAAAATCAATAATTACAATCTTAAAGTTCCAACTATATAATTTTCAATAATTACATTATTAAAATTTATCATACATTTCTTTATTAAGAAAGTAATATGAAACAAATAAGTTTTTAACCCACAAATTTTGAATATGGGCCTTATTCCAGTTCACATACACACGTAAATTGTAATTTATAAATATATATAAAAAAAGAAGTCTGGTGAATGGTGAATGGTGGTAATAATAGCAACAAAAGCAGATTAACAGGATTTTATTTATTTGTAATCGAGCTTGTTGACCAGGTAGCTTCTTCTTTGGACTTAAAAAGAGGGAAAGTAGAGATTTGTCGTCAGTGGCAAGTACGGGTGGGAATAGGCTGGACTGAGTTGGGTTTTGCTTAAATAGGTTGGGCCTGGTTGAAAAAACTAAAACATAAGTCTGACATATTAGCATGTCAAAGACTTTATTTTTAAGTCTGGTCTGACCTTTTTAAAAGTCTGGCCTGATCTATTAGCATATCTAAAAGTATAATTTGTACTAACAATTTTAAATATAACATTTGACCTATTTATAAAAAGGCTAATAAACATATACTTTTTAAAATGTTAATAAGTCAGGAAAATTTTGTAAAGCATGTACATCCATTTTCTCCAACTTTATTAGCGCATATATTATATATATATATATACATATATATATATATATATATATATATATATATATATATATATATATATATATATATCCAATAAAATTTTGTAGAGTTACCATATCCATTTTGTAGAGGCTAATACGCGTGTATTATATAATGTATTTTGTAGAGGTTAATACATGTGTATTATATAATGTAGTATATATAATTACACATATATGGGCCGGCCTGGTAGGCCTAGTATGTTTTTTATAAGTCTTAGCCTGACCTATTTAAATTAATGAGCTTTTTAAAAAAGTTTGAGCCTATCCTATTTAATAAACGAGTTAGGTCGAGTCGGACTTTAAGTAGGCCGGGCTATAGGTCCCTGGCGGGCGGCCTGGCCTATTCCCACCCCTAGTGGCAAGATCAAAGTGGCTCAAAAAAAGCGACCTGAACACGAGTTTCTTCCATGCTTGTGTAAAGAGTAGAAAGAAGGCAACTACGATAGTGGCACTTAAAAAAGGCGGGGGTGGTTGTTGCGGCGAAGCTAGCCAATTTTATATGGGATGGCCAAATATAAAAAGAAAAAAAATAAATTAATATATTAAATTTAATTCATACGAAAAAAATTACAAGAATTTTACTTGTATAAAATGTAAATTAAAGTAACACCAAAAAAATAAAATGAACAATAGCTATTTATTAAAAAAAATGAGTTCAACAACACTTCAAAGAGTCAAATTCATCTAGAATTGACTTTGTCTATATTTTTTTGGTGATCGACTTTGT
The DNA here is from genome assembly GCA_018208015.1 of Medicago ruthenica. Lineage (NCBI taxonomy): Eukaryota > Viridiplantae > Streptophyta > Magnoliopsida > Fabales > Fabaceae > Medicago > Medicago ruthenica. Next base: position 77,404,908 of record CM031373.1, on the reverse strand, counting down.
CTATATTTACAATGTAAACAATAATTTTATTTTTTAGTTTTATCTGTACAATTTTCATTGCTGAAATGCTCTCTTTTTAATTGTTTAAGATACCAAAAATATCAAAATAAGACAATAAATCTATTAAACAAATGATAATCTTATGAGTATTTTATTTTTGTTAGCTTTGCACAAATGATAATATTTTGGACATAGTACTATTTGTACTCACATCCATCCCCTATCTATAAAATTATTCAACTTTACCGCTAAAAAAAACTATTGACAACTGAAAGTTTACCACCCAGCAAATCAATAAATGCAACTCTGTATAAGACTCAAATTTAAATAAATTTGAAGGAGTGAATAAAGTGTATATTCGCAAATGAGAGTACAGACAACACCCTCTTGAATACACACTTTATAAGGGACTCTTTTATTGGAGTTCATACGGATCCCACTAAATTATATGAATCTCATATAATTTGATGAGACCTATATAAATTTTAACCGATAAACAAGATTGTGTGAAGGAACAAGTCTTTCATGATCACAAGACTATAGTCATAAGTCTTAGACACACTAGAAAAAATATAGAACCAATATTTTGATTATTTTTTTAACAAATTAAAAGAAAAAAATGTAGAATTAATATTTTGTGAGCGTGCCTGATAGATGAATATTTGCTACTGTGACTATACAAGAATAATCCGTGTTAAAGAATATTTGGTCGTACCTTGTATCAGAAAAACATATCTAAATTGATTCTGAGTTCAAGGATAGCACAATTTAGTTTGGCTTAATATCTTTCATCAAAGTTCCATAGGAAATACAGGTCGCATACCGTGGTATGTTGCTGTTTTCATTTGTGCAAGTGGTTAGCTTGTTTGAGTTGTTCAATTAGAAACACTCAATACTTTTGAGATAGAGGGAAGGGGAAGAATATGTTTTGCAGTGACCCAAAAAATCACATATTTCTATTATAAATGTAGACCAGGGAATTTCTTTCAAAAAAAAAATGTAGATAAGGGAATTACAAACACTAAATTCAAAACTTACCTGCAATCTGTCCTTTTAATAAATCAACACAGTAATTTAATGAATGGAATATCTTCCTGCTTAAACTCCATTACCACATAAAGTAATCCTTCTTGGTAACTTTACAGTAGCACATATAATCCCATAGCTGTACGAATGCCTAATTTACACCTAACATAATATTCGACTTATCTTAACATCCCCACTCAAGTTGGTACCTGACTTTTCGAATGTGCAGGTTGTAGAAATAATAGCAAGTCTATGATGAATAACAGCAGCTTATGGTATGTCTAAGTTGTATTAGATAGAAGAAAACATAAAATTAAAAGGGCAGCTCGGTGCACTAAAGCTCCCGTATACGCAGGGTCCAGGAAGGGGTCCCACCATTTTAACAAAACAACAAACAAAATGTGAGATCCTTAAACGAGTGTACATATACAGACACATAGACGAAGATCTAACTTTCAACTGTCAAGGAAAATAAACCATTTAAATGTCTGAGTGCAACCGTACAAAAAGTAACGAATCAAAGGGAGTACTTAAGCGCCATTCTCTTTGCTTTTTATTCAGCGGTCTTCCTTTCCCTGCTTTCTCTCTGTTGACTCTCACGTCTGCTAAACTCCAGGTGCAATATTCTGTTTCCATGTCGAAGGATTCAAGCTTGAAGACACCATCACCTTCTGCAGGTGGATTATTTTCATCGTCATCAATGACATATTTCACATACATTGCTCTCTCCTTGAATCGGTCTAGGTCATCTGGAATCCTAACGATTCTTTCAACACCTGGAGACGACACCTGAAGGAATACAACTACGATATAAAAACTAATAGAAACAATATTGAGCCACATAACACATCACCATTTAAATCCATTAGCATTATCATTCAAAATCAAGAGGGATATCATTATCAATATAACCTTGGACCCCTGACAACATATGGTTCATTTGCTCTAAGATTTAAAAACATTATTAAAAGCTTCTTGTGGAATGTGGATAAGCCTAAGCCACAAGTGAAACCAATTGGACGAAAGAGTACGTCAATAATTTGCACTCTCAAATGTCGCTCATTGTGATAATCACGGATTATATCTCTACCTCAAACATAAGAAGACAAAATGCAGTAAGATACTTGAATAGGTACCTCCAAGCTTAAATTCTCAGGAACGAATTTGGCAAGTTCTGCTTCATCCAATTTTGCTCGGTAAGTTGTTGAAAAGGATTCAATATCTTCCATGGTGGGGGATCCAGATCTATTGTACATGGAAATCAGAATTCATAAATTAAGTATACATCCATTGTATATAATAGCAATTTCAGATCAGCAGCAGTTTATGCAAAAAAGAAATAATTGCATTAGGGAAACACAAAATAATGCAGATTATTGACCCTTGATGAGTGCCTCTGTTGTTACATGCCAGAAATTCACTCATTGAGCAAGGCATGAAAGCATTTACTATTTTTATCTACAAGGTAAAAAGTCCTTTCAGGGTCACGAAAAAAGTCTGCACTCAGAATCTGTGATAAATCAGGCACCAATCCAATGCAGCATTTCAGAAATTGTGACATAATTTTAAAAATCTCAGGACTTTTTCTTACTTCTTAAGGAGGGAAGGTGCCACAGGACAATAGTCAGTTTCTTTCCGTAAGCTCAACAGAACTTAAATTACACAATAAAAAAGCTTCTTCATTTCCTTAAAAGAATACCATATACTAATAACCTGAATTAAACTTCAACATCTTTTTTCTAGTGATCGTACTTTACATATAAAATTGCAACAAAATCCCACATCAGGATCAAATGGTTCTAAAGTCCGAAATTTAGCCTAATCTTAGTATACGAGTACTAGTACTAGATATGAATGAAGAAAACAATCCTCAAATTAAATATTAACAACAAGAGCCAATTACCTAACAAAAAGATAGATAAACCTCTATATAACAAATATTTCATCACCTATCACACGTGCACACATTCACACACATTATAACCTGCTTACTACATCCGTTCATACAAATTCTAACCTACACTTGCTAAAGATTCATCAGAAACCGTTCAGAAATGATATGCATTTATTTATAATGATCATCAAATAATAAAATTAATGAAACTAGCCGAGTGTTTAAGGAAAATCAACTATCTGAATCATGTAAACATTCACAAACTGAGAGACATATCAACACATATGGCGAGGTAGTGGTAACCCCCGTTTGCTTGTCACTTAATCTGATAAAATTGATTGAATTTGATTAAAACAGCATAATCTACAAAGTTCCCCTCCAAAACATTATTACCTATCTTAATAAATTAAGGGTTAAATAAATTTTTCATCCCTAAAAATATAACGAATTTTGATTTTAGTTCCAAAACATACAAACGAGACATTTTCGTCCTCCCAAAATTTTCAGTTTCATTTTTTGTCCCTAATGGCTAGTTTATGTTCATGTTAATGTCAAGGCTATGACCCCTTTTATCTTCAAGATGTTTCCAATTTATGTCTATCTACTATGTCCAATCCAAACATGTCCATATTATGATAAAAAATGTCAATAACATGTCAAAATTATGCCTATTAGGGATGAAAAAAAAAAACAAAACAGAAAATCTTGGGAGGACGAAAACATTATTTTTAGGGATTAAAATCAAAATTCGCTATTTTTTGGGAACACTAAACTTATTTAACCCTAAAATTAATTAATCTCAGAACTTCTACTCTACTCATAATAATAACTAACAAAATGATGCCTTACTTGTTTGAAAGCTTCTCAATGCGCACTTGAATGGTGGAATTAACCAAAGTTTTAAAGGCATAAATCTGCAAGTCACCATCAAAAGACATAGTAACCTCTTTAGCAATTGCTAATGCTTTTTTATCCCACCATGTTCCGGCAAGGGAAATTCCACCACCTGCACCGCCATCACCTGCCTTCAAAAACAACCAAAGTCAGATTCCTCAACAAAATTTAGTTTTTTTTTTTTCCTTCGTAAATAGCCTAAAGGCGAAACTCATACACACTGAATGGTAAGAAATAAAGATTTGCGGGTAAAATATCTTTTAAGTTTTAACATCTTATCGCAAAATTGAGTTTTCCAACAAAACTTACATAGGGCACACTATCCTCCTCTTCTTCTTCATAGAACTCGACGCTATCCTCATCCATTTCGGTCTCTGTATAAAAAAAATCTATTAAAGTTTATCGAAAAAAAGTAGTTGAGAAACTCATAGTAGTTCTACCTACCGTCTTCAAATTCATCATCCTCTTCTTCTTCTTCTTCTTCGTCTTCGTCTTCTGATATTTCTTGAACAATGGTGGGTTCTAGAAGGGGTTCAAAATCAGAATTTTTGTTCTTGACATGAAGAATAACAAGGGGATTTATTGGAGTATGTGGAAGAGTGCAAAACTGAGAAGAGAATTTGGTTGTAGAGTGAGAACTAGAAGGAGCATAGAAGCAATTCCTAGACCTAGTAATGGTGGAAAGTGGCGATGATGAAGGAATCCGCCACGGTTGGACGGTTTGAGATTTAATCAAATCCATTCGGTTTTATTTCAGAAAGGACATACATAGTTGTGATGTGATATGAAAATATCACTAATTTATACTTGGAGGGAATACATATGGGCCATCCAAATCAATGCTAAGATAATTTCTTTTCCCACCTCCTTCTCGCGCGCACTTTGATTTCATCATCTTATTCCCATTTGGATTTTATAAGTCGAATTTTATTTGACTTTTTTTTTTAATTATAAAATCTGAATTGTATTTATTTAGTTTTTTCAGATTCGACTACTTTATTAAAATTACATGATTTAAAATTAACAACAAAATTTAACAATTCAACACAGTTTATTAATTGAACATAATTTCATAATGCATCTTTATATCTTTATCTTTATAATACTAAATGTTAGGTAGTCTTGATCTAACTTATGAAAAACAATTCCTGCTGAGAGTTGAACCCCAGACCCAGTTCTGGTAGATCACAACCGTTACCACTAGATCACTAAAGTTTTTTGTGACTTATAGTTGCTTTCATTTTATTTATCTAGCACAAATGCGAGTTCACTTTAAGTCATTCTCACAACACTGAATTCCAACATCATTTACCGTTGCAACTGCCACTTCAACAACACATGCCGCCGTAACTGCCACCGCCGGAAAATCACTTTCTCTTGAAAAAAATTTATAAAAAACAATTCTTGCTGAGAGTTGAACCCCAGACCCAGTTCTGGTAGATCACAACCGTTACCACTAGATCACTAAAGTTTTTTGTGACTTATAGTTGCTTTTATTTTATTTATCTAGCACAAATGCGAGTTCACTTTAAGTCATTCTCACAACACTGAATTCCAACATCATTTGAACACGAATTGAACGTCATTCACACACATCATGCGATTCAACTTCATTTTCGCCGCCGCCGGTGACCCCAATAACAACATCCCGCCACCGTTGCAACTGCCACTTCAACAACACATGCCGCCGTAACTGCCACCGCCGGAAAATCACTTTCTCTCATTGATCCACACACATCACGCCGCCGTCGCAACTGCCACCTCACCAACAACTGACTGCCGTAATGTCATTGCCGATAACTCACTTTCTCTCACTGATTCACACCATCTTTCATCGAATTGACAAAAAATTATGACCAATGTTGATATTGATGGTCTGAATTTTGTTAATTTCGAATCCTTGACATTAGGGTTTGAAAATTATTGATTTTGTTATGTGATTGTGTGAATTTTAGCTTTTTCTTCATTATTCTTTTTTTCATACTAAATGTTAAGTAGTGTTGCTCTAACCCTAATGATTAGCCCTACTTTTTAGTTATAATAATTTATGAAAAAAACTTCGGATGGGGATCGAACTAGGTACCACATGCTTTCAATTCACAACTCTTACCACCAAGGTACTGATGTTTTTTATGACATGTGATTGTTTCAATATTGTGTATTCAACACAAATCTCAGGTCCTCTTTCTTTCAATCTCACAATTCCTAAATCATTTCTCACTCACTTTCATCTCTCTCACCATCTTGCAATTGAACCTAATAACCATAACACCACCCTTTTTGACGGACCTGATTAATTTTTATGAAAAAAAAATATGCAAGGAATTGAATCAGATAACACATAAAAATGTCATTTTTTTAAAAGTCACTAACGCCATTGCAATTCCTTTTTTTATAGTAGTTCCTTTTCATTATTAGCGGTTCCTTTCTATTATTATTATTTTTTATTTCAATTACCACGTAACGTTCGTTTTTATTTTTTTTCCTTTCGGTTACTAAATAACAATTCCTTTTCATTATTTTTTTCTTTCGATTAACAACTTTTGCGGTTAGGATCAATTTCTTGGTGCTAGCTTTTGTATATATTTTTTCTTTTGATTTGTCATTTTTATTGCAGTTCATCTTTTATTTTTGTTACTTTTTGAGATAGTTTGATAACATAATACTGAATATAACTATAAAAGTAATAATATAGTCATTTGATAGTTATATATGAAGCTATACAAAACCCGTGCATCGCACGGGTTAGAGTCTAGTACATATTAACATAACACTATGTAGTATAAAATGTTTGACAACTAAAGCTAAATTTGTTTGCACAAAATAATGAAGAGAGACACAAGAAAAATCATCCCTATCGCGCCCCCCTCTAAAGAACTTAGAGACACAAGATGATAGAGCATGAAAAGGTGGAAATTAACCTGAACAATCACATATCCAAATAGATCTAAAATACAAGTTGATGTGGGACAACACCATTTGATCAATCGTACTAACCACATAACTACTAATGTCAAAGTCTCTATTGAGCCTTTGTAAGAAAGGCCAACAGTGAAAACCTAACATCATTACCCCACCCCAAAAAAGAAAAGTAAGAAGTAAAAATGAAGAAGGAAATAAGTTGATGTTTAAGAATGAAAAATATAGAAGAAAGAAAGGGTATTTATACCTAATTAACCCAAACTTTCCTGACCAACAAAACCTCGTCTGGAACAACTTTATCCACATTCTAGACATGTTTCATATTACATAATATGAATACAGTATTTGACTAGTTTGGATTATATAATTTGAAAATGTGTCCAGACATGTGGAAAACTTGGGCATTGGAGGGTTTGTCAAGTTTCAAATTATATAATTCAAACTCGTCAAATACGAGATTTTTTTGTGGTCCACACTGCACCAATAGTTTATGTGGTCCATAACACACAAAACCTTCTATAAATTGGTGTGTTTGGTTCGATTGCAAATACACACCACAAAACTATAAACGTTTATCCTATATATAATATGAAAACGAAGTTAGCTGCAATGTACTACAATCCGGAGAAACCTAATCGGTTTAAGGCCTCTGTTGATGTCACACTAGTTGGCATGAAGGATCGACTATACCAAATTAACAGTTGTCTTAACCACATAGACACAGGAAGAGTGATAGTGTTCAGTATCGTTGTCCATGAATCGACTCAGATGGAAGCGTCGGGTTCACCCAAATGAAGCTCTGCAACAACGATGACGTGAGAACCATGTTTTTTATATTTGGTCAGTATAGTTCAAAGGGACCGACCGATGTTAGATGCTTCCTTGGTCAAATCTTTTCATGATATTATGGAAAAAATTATTCTGCCTAGGACCTATGAAGAAATAAGGGCTTGCATGGATATACCATATGATGAATTTAGTTTGATTGATCCATGATCTTGTTTGTGTTTCCTTTGATTGTAGTTACATTCTAGGATGATGATGTCTCTATAAATAGTTTTGCATTATTCTCCATTTTCATTGCAATTATCGTCTTCTTTCCTTTTCTTTTTTTCTTTCTTACTTTTCCTTTGGGGGTGGTTATGATGACATGGTCATTGTAGAAAATGCATACCTTATTCTCTTTTCATTCAACAGAGGCCTTTGTATCATTTATAATATGTTTTATGAATTTTTACAATATTCCGATTATAAAATCTGAAATAGTCCAATAATGCTTCAGATTATATAATTTGATTAAGGGGAAATGAGAATTTACAGGGACATGCGAGAAATGAGTAGGGTGAGAAAAGAAATTCTCATTATGAAAGGGAGAAAGTTTTAGAAGTTGAAACCAAGTGATTAAACAGTGGTTAATGAGCTCCACTAAAGAACGAATCGTTCGGGAAGAATCCAAGTTTGATTATAACAATCCTTGAACAACTGTACTTACTTCATGACCAAACTTCATATTATCAAGATCATTTCCCATGAAAATTGAAGGGTTATCACAACAAAAAAGTTTTAGAAAGGAAAAATCCCACTTTGTGGTCTTTTTTTTTTTATACAATGCAACCCTAATTTATATATATATATATATATATATATATATATATATATATATATAGGGGTTTGCTACAATAGACCCACTTATTTTTATGAAGGTCTATTTTAGCAACCAACACCTTTTCACTTGGACCAAAAAATCCATGGTTTTGCTTTTTGAGAAAATTAAAACTGAAGGGCACAAATGTAATTGTCATTTTTTTCCTTTTCTTTTTCTTTTATTTTTACGAGAACTCTAAAGTCCCCCTCATTTTCTTTCTTCCTTCATTTCTCTGTTGCTTATTCCTTCTTTTCCCTCGTCCATCAAATTGGGAAATCGACCCATCAGAAAGCCAAAGGACCAAACATAAACACCAAGAACGTCATCATCCTCACCGTTCTGGTATAATGCCAAACCAAGCTTATAATTTGCTGATGTTCACAACAACTCAGGTTTGAACAGTATAGGAAGCATATGACAACAAAAACATATGGAATTTTCTAACCATAACAGAGCATTTTCAAAACATAATGAAAAAACATATTGCATTTACAAACTAGCTGATTTATTAGAGTGCCAATACCAAATTTAAATATTCATTTTCAAGATTAGCACGCATCCTCTCTTTTCAATGGTAATTTGATAGATGATTGTCATAATGCAATTGATATATCATGACTGTCAAAGAATAAACTCTACAAACATAGCGAAGCATATATTCCTTCGTTTTTAGGAGTTATGACAGTGACACGTGGAGAAAGGAAGAAAGTTGCGTTTCTGATCGGTGAAACATATTCCTGCGGCGGCGTCGGAAACGTTACTCATGGAAGTGGTGAGGGAAAAGAAGGGATAAGCAACATAGAAGTGAAGGAAGAAAGAGAATGAGGGGGACTTTATAGTTCTTGTAAAAATAAAAGAAAAAGAAAAGAAAAAAATGACAATTACATTTGTGCCCTTCAATTTTAATTTTCTCAAAAAGCAAAACCATGGATTTTTTGGTCCAAGTGAAAAGGTGTTGGTTGCTAAAATAGACCTTCATAAAAATAAGTGGGTCTATTGTAGCAAACCCCATATATATATATATATATATATATATATATATATATATATATATATATATATATATATATATATATATATATGTATGTATGTATGTATGTATGTATGTAAACACACACACACACACACACACACACACACATAGGGACATGATCAATGCATACCAGATATCATAGTATCAAACTTAATATATGACATCTCCGATAATTCTTTACTGAGTAATCGTTTTATAAAATTGATATCTGGGAGTGAAACATATTATAATATAGATAATGTCTATAAAATTTGACATTAATCATAAATCTTTTAATATTTTTTTAAAAGAATAAATCATTTGATATGTCAATGAGATACATCAAATTAACGTCTCATGAACTTTTGAAAAACAAGTTGATTTTGATTTATCTTATTGGCATATTAAATGATTTTTGAGCATTGTCAAATTTTGCAGACATGATCTATGTTATAATATTTTTCATTCCAATGGTTACATTTATAATACAATTTTCCGACAAAGAATTACTGGAGATGTCGTATTATTAAGTTTAACATCATGGTGTCAATCGATCGTCACTCAGTTGTAGCTGCTCCGTAATAACTTTTCACATATTTCAAGTTTTTTATAGTGTTTCAAATTCAACTTAGACAAATGCATCTGGCCTAGAGCTTGTTTTCCGGTCGCATCCTCACCCATAACCATGTTTTATACAGTCTGGTGTCAAATTGGTGTGGGGTAAATGAAGTGGAACAACCTGAAAGATTAGGAAACATCAGAAGTTCTTCTTCATTAAACTCGAGGATAAATTTGGACACAGTAAATCATGAAATTAAAGAGTTTTGTCAGAGAAACACCAACTCTAGAAGCTTTGTAATTCGTAAGCTTTCAAAGGAGAATCAATGGAGTAGGTTTGATAAAAAAAAGTAGGTTTGCTAAAAAAAATATGATGGCCAAGATTCATTTGATGATTCTGATGGGTATGAGGGATGACAAATGGACACATACTCTTTGTAGTAAAAATTAGTCATATTCACAGTTAAAAGCATCAATTAATAATCAACATATAAATAAAATCATCAATTAAAATAATAACAATAATAAATGAGAGAGATAAAGTAAATTTATCGTTCCTTAAAAAAAACCTTATCGATCCTCAAAATTGTGGTAATTTGAAGTCGGCAACTGTGAAGTAAACAAACACAAAATCACATAACCTGCAAAACAGTAAACCGTTACATAAACTTGTGGCGTGACATATTCACTGTTCTTAATGATTTATCTGCCTCATAAGCGCATATCCTTTCGTGATACACCATGTTCTTCCCCGGTATGAATCATATTCATAGGTGACAAAACATCTCAAATATGATAAACATATAGGAAATGTAACCCAAAAACTCAGTGTATTGGTAGGAAATAAATGTAGTGAGGAAATTGTTATGTGTATCGTATGGGCTTGTTCATGTTTTATGTACTACTAATGGAAGGATATAAATACACATGTGTTTCATGATCAACATAAAGATATCATAATATAAAGAATGAACATGGTATACAAGTTGTTGGATATTTGAAGGTTGGCTACATGTTTGGTAAAATCAAAATGTGCAAGCAATGCGTCTCCAAAAGCTATTTATGTCTTCAGAAGCTGGAAATTGGATTTTAGAAGTTTCAGAAGTTGTTAATGTTCATCAGAAGCTGGAATGGTCTTCAGACGCTGGTACTGTTCATCAGACACTGAACTGGTCATCAGACGCACTGTTCAGACGTTGACTTTGGTTGACCTTCAGAAGCTGCCTTCAGACGCTGACTTTTTGTTGACCTTCAGAAGCTGGTTTCTGCGTCTGAATTCTGTTATTTCTTTTCAGTATCTTTTGAAGATTTGTTGAAGATTTATCAAGGCTGATGTTTCCAGAAGGCTGATTATTTCGTGTGAAGATCTTTCTTGCAGATTTGTTTATTTTATTGATGAATATATTTTCAAAGGAATCTTTTCAAAATATAATTCAGAAATATATTTCCTTCGATGAGCTTCTAAACAATTTCAGAATTGTATCTTTGAAGAATATATGGTTCAGAATTATGTGAGCTGATGAAGACTATATAAGGAGGACGTGCTGCTTTGAAGAAAGTTGATTGAGTCAAAAACAGTTATTATTATAAGAGTCTTTGAGTTTTTGAGTGTGTAAGCTTTAGGCTTTGTTTTGTACACCACTCATCTGTTTGAGTTAGTTTAGTTTGTTTTGAGTTGCAAATCACTTAAAGCTTTTAAGCATAAGTGATTTCTTTGATGTCTTGAAGTGTGACTTCATATTTCATAATTGTTTGAAGAGTCTGATAATCACTGGGTTGTGGTTACGTGATTGGGAAGTAAGTAGGGTTCTTATACCTAGGTGTTCCTGGGTAGAAGTCTAGACAGGTAGAGATTAAGTGACAAGACTGGGAACAGGGGTTGTGTCTTGAGTCTTAGAATTAATTCTACTTAGTGGATTTCCTTCCTGGATTGGTATCCTCCAGACGTATGTGTTGTTTATCACCGAACTGGTTTAACAAATACTCTATGTTCTTTATTTTATGTCCTTTATATTGCCATTTATGAACCTGTGTTTAAGTACTCTATTTTGTGTTTCTGGTACTCTGTTTTACGTTCTGATTCAGTACCTGCCAGAATTTCAATTGGCATCAGAGCAGGCACCCTGCCTGTTATTGGGTGAGCTCCAGGGAAGGTTTTTCTGGCAAGAATGGACAAGGAAGGAGGTTTTGTTAACAGGCCACCTCTGTTGGATGGTTCCAACTATGAATACTAGAAGTCTCGTATGTGTGCTTTCCTGAAATCCATAGACAACAGAACCTGGAAAGCTGTCCTGAAGGGTTGGGAACATCCAGTTGTATTGGACAATATGGTAAGAAGACTGTTGTTCTGAAACCAGAGGAAGAATGGTCAAAGGATGAAGATGAATTGGCTCTTGGAAACTCCAAAGCTTTGAATGCACTATTCAATGGAGTGGACAAGAACATGTTCAGACTGATCAAGCAGTGTACGATAGCCAAGGATGCCTGGGAGATACTCAAGATCACTCATGAAGGCACTTCAAAGGTTAAGCTATCCAGACTTCAACTACTCACCACAAAATTTGAAAATTTGAAGATGTTGGAGGATGAGAACATTCAAGACTTCTATATGAATGTCCTGGATATGGCTAATTCTTTTGATTCTCTTGGAGAGAAGATGTCTGATGAGAAGATTGTTAGAAAAATACTCAGGTCACTTCCTAGAAGATTTGACATGAAAGTGACAGCTATTGAGGAAGCTCATGACATCTCTAATATGAAGGTTGATGAGTTAATTGGATCCTTGTTGAATTTTGAAACAACTTTCAATAACCGTACTGAGAAGAAAGGAAAAGGAGTTACTTTTGCAGTTAATTCTGAAGCTGAGGATCAAAAAGAGATTGATGAGGATGATGAAGGCTTATCAGAAGCTCTTAGGTTGCTGGGGAGACAGTTTAATAAGATTCTGAAGCATGTTGACAGAAGATCCAAGTCAAAAGGTCAGAACTTCAGATTCAACAACAGTAAGCAACAAAGTGATGTGAAGAAGACCAGGACTGATGAGAAGAGCAATCAATCAAATGGTGTTCAATGCTTTGAGTGTGAAGGTTATGGTCATATCAAGTCAGAATGTCCTACTTATCTCAAGAAGCAGAAGAAAAGCCTGGTTGTTTCCTGGTCTGATGAAGACTCAAAAGAAGATGTAGAGAGACTCAAAAGAAGATGTAGAGAGTGAATCTGCTAAGTATGTTGTTGCCCTAACTGGAAGATACAAGTATGATGTTAAGGTTAAGCCCTCAGAAGCTCTTTCAAAGTCTGAAGCATTTTTTAGAGTCTGAGACATTATCAGAGTCTGAAACACTATCAGAGTCTGAAGTTTCATCAGAGTCTGAAGCCAGAGTTGAAAAATCATCTTATGAAGAACTGGCTGACAATTACAAAAGCCTATACATCAGAAGTGTAGAAGTTTGCAAGCAACTTGTGGATCAGAAGAAGACAATCTGTCAACTGCAGGATGAGAAAAGTGAACTCTTAGTGCAAAATTCTGATCTCAAAGATGAAGTGAGTCAACAGAATTCTCAGCTTGAAAACATGAAAAAGCAAGTCAGAATGATGAATACTGCTACTGATGTGCTGGAGGAGATATTGGAGAATCAGAAACAAGGGAAACAAAGTGGCATAGGATTTGTTGATCAGACTTTGAACATCAAACAGAAGAATCCAGCTAAAAGGTTTGTTCCTGCTGCTGAAACTTATGATCCAATGATAGGCACATCTAAGAAGGAACATCACAAGCAACCTCAGAAGTCTAAAGAAAAGAGGAGAAATCATCCATGGGTTTGTCATCATTGTGGAAAGAAGGGGCACATTAAACCATTCTATTTCAAGCTATATGGTTATCCTGAGCATTTTCAGTACAGAAAAGTGGAACCTGCTGCATCCAGAAACAATGTCAAGAAGGTTTGGAAACCCCAAAGGTAATACTGTTGGCCTCATATCTCATACATCTTTGAGAGCCACCTCTAGGGAAGATTGGTATTTTGATAGTGGTTGTTCCAGACACATGACTGGTGTGAAGAAGTTGTTAAGTAATTTAAAGCCATATTCCAGAACCTATGTGACTTTTGGTGATGGAGCTAAAGGAGAGATTCTTGGAATAGGAGACTTAATCAGTGATGGATTACCAAGACTAGATAATGTGTTGTTAGTGAAAGGGTTGACTTCAAATTTGATCACCATAAGCCAGCTGTGTGATCAAGAGTTGAAAGTGAATTTTAACAAGGAAGAGTGTCTGGTAACTGGTAAAGAATGATAAGTGCTGATAACGGGCTGCATATCAAAGGACAACTGCTATTTGTGGATGTCTGAAGAAGAAACAAGCCTGTCCACTTGTCTCATAAGTTCAGAAGAAGAAGTCAGACTCTGGCACCAGAAACTGGGTCACTTGCATCTGAAGGGCATGAAGAAAGTCATGAATACTGAAGCTATCAGAGGTTTACCCAAACTGAAGATTAATGAAAATAGTGTTTGTGGTGAATGTCAGATTGGTAACAAACCAGAAAGTCTCATTCCAGGTTGGATCACAAGACAACAACTAAAGTACTTGAATTGTTACATATGGATTTAATGGGACCTATGCAAGTTGAGAGCATTGGAGGAAAGAAGTATGCCTTTGTGGTTGTTGATGATTTTTCAAGATTTACTTGGGTAAGCTTTATTAGAGAAAAATCAGATACTTATGATGTGTTTAGAGATCTGTGCACTCAGTTACAAAGAGAGAAGGATAGTGTCATCATCAGAATCAGAAGTGATCATGGGAAGAAGTTTGAAAATAAGAAGTTTTCTGAATTTTGTGCTTCTGAAGGGATCAAGCATGAGTTTTCAGCACCTATAACACCTCAGCAAAATGGTGTAGTTGAGAGGAAGAACGTAACCTTAGCAGAATCAGCTAGAGTTATGTTGCATGCTAAGAATTTACCTTATCTGTTCTGGGCAGAAGCAATGAATACAGCTTGCTACATACACAACAGGGTGACTTTGAAGAAGGGAACTACCTCTACTCTGTATGAATTATGGAAAGGAAGAAAACCTACAGTCAAGTATTTTCATGTTTTTGGGAGCAAGTGCTACATTTTGGCTGAAAGAGAAAACAGAAGAAAGATGGATCCTAAGTCTAATGAAGGAATTTTTCTGGGTTACTCAGTAAACAGCAGAGCTTATAGAGTATTTAATTCCAGAACCAAGGTTTTTATGGAGTCTATCAATGTTGTGATAGATGATTTATCTGCTGAAAAAGAAATAGTTGAGTCTGAAGTCGACACTCAAAAGAACAACACTCAGAAGCTCCAGTTGCAGAAAATGAAGTAGAGTCTGAAGAAGAAGAAGAAATTCATCCAGATCATGTACCTACTGGTAAAGGACCCTCAATTAGAGTTCAGAAGGATCATCCCAGAGATTTAATCATTGGGAGTCTTGATCAAGGAGTCAGAACCAAAAATATTAAAGAAGCTCTCACTGATGAATTCTGGATTGAAGCTATGCAAGAGGAATTAAATCAGTTCAAAAGAAGTGAAGGTATGAATGTCATTGGAACTAAGTGGATTTACAAGAATAAATCAGATGAACATGGAACTGTGACTAGAAACAAGGCAAGGTTAGTTGCTCAAGGATACACTCAGGTGGAGGGACTTGATTTTGATGAAACCTTTGCACCTATGGCCAGATTAGAATCCATAAGATTGCTTTTGGGAGTAACATGTATTCTTAAGTTCAAACTGTTTCAGATGGATGTGAAGAGTGCTTTTCTGAATGGATACTTACAGGAAGAGGTTTATGTTGAACAGCCTAAGGGATTTGTGGATCATAATTTTCCAAATCATGTTTACAAATTGAAGAAAGCTTTGTATGGATTGAAGCAAGCACCTAGAGCATGGTATGAGAGACTCACACAATTTCTTGTTACTCAAGGCTACAGAAAAGGAGGAACTGACAAGACTTTGTTTGTGAAAGAAGAAGATGGAAGTCTGATTATAGCACAAATCTATGTTGATGACATAGTTTTGGTGGGATGTCAAACCAGATGGTTCAACTATTTGTTCAGCAGATGCAGTCTGAGTTTGAGATAAGTCTTGTGGGTGAACTGACATATTTTATTGGTCTTCAAGTCAAGCAAATGGAAGACACTATATTCATTTCACAAAGTTGCATGCTAAGAATTTACCTTATCTGTTCTGGGCAGAAGCAATGAATACAACTTGCTACATACACAACAGGGTGACTTTGAAGAAGGGAACTACCTCTACTCTGTATGAATTATGGAAAGGAAGAAAACCTACAGTCAAGTATTTTCATGTTTTTGGGAGCAAGTGCTACATTTTGGCTGACAGAGAAAACAGAAGAAAGATGGATCCTAAGTCTGATGAAGGAATTTTTCTGGGTTACTCAGTAAACAGCAGAGCTTATAGAGTATTTAATTCCAGAACCAAGGTTGTTATGGAGTCTATCAATGTTGTGATAGATGATTTATCTGCTGAAAAAGAAAGAGTTGAGTCTGAAGTCGACACTCAAAAGAACAACACTCAGAAGCTCCAGTTGCAGAAAATGAAGTAGAGTCTGAAGAAGAAGAAGAAATTCATCCAGATCATGTACCTACTGGTAAAGGACCCTCAATTAGAGTTCAGAAGGATCATCCCAGAGATTTAATCATTGGGAGTCTTGATCAAGGAGTCAGAACCAAAAATATTAAAGAAGCTCTCACTGATGAATTCTGGATTGAAGCTATGCAAGAGGAATTAAATCAGTTCAAAAGAAGTGAAGGTATGAATGTCATTGGAACTAAGTGGATTTACAAGAATAAATCAGATGAACATGGAACTGTGACTAGAAACAAGGCAAGGTTAGTTGCTCAAGGATACACTCAGGTGGAGGGACTTGATTTTGATGAAACCTTTGCACCTATGGCCAGATTAGAATCCATAAGATTGCTTTTGGGAGTAACATGTATTCTTAAGTTCAAACTGTTTCAGATGGATGTGAAAAGTGCTTTTCTGAATGGATACTTACAGGAAGAGGTTTATGTTGAACAGCCTAAGGGATTTGTGGATCATAATTTTCCAAATCATGTTTACAAATTGAAGAAAGCTTTGTATGGATTGAAGCAAGCACCTAGAGCATGGTATGAGAGACTCACACAATTTCTTGTTACTCAAGGCTACAGAAAAGGAGGAACTGACAAGACTTTGTTTGTGAAAGAAGAAGATGGAAGTCTGATTATAGCACAAATCTATGTTGATGACATAGTTTTGGTGGGATGTCAAACCAGATGGTTCAACTATTTGTTCAGCAGATGCAGTCTGAGTTTGAGATAAGTCTTGTGGGTGAACTGACATATTTTATTGGTCTTCAAGTCAAGCAAATGGAAGATACTATATTCATTTCACAAAGTTGCATGCTAAGAATTTACCTTATCTGTTCTGGGCAGAAGCAATGAATACAGCTTGCTACATACACAACAGGGTGACTTTGAAGAAGGGAACTACCTCTACTCTGTATGAATTATGGAAAGGAAGAAAACCTACAGTCAAGTATTTTCATGTTTTTGGGAGCAAGTGCTACATTTTGGCTGACAGAGAAAACAGAAGAAAGATGGATCCTAAGTCTGATGAAGGAATTTTTCTGGGTTACTCAGTAAACAGCAGAGCTTATAGAGTATTTAATTCCAGAACCAAGGTTGTTATGGAGTCTATCAATGTTGTGATAGATGATTTATCTGCTGAAAAAGAAAGAGTTGAGTCTGAAGTCGACACTCAAAAGAACAACACTCAGAAGCTCCAGTTGCAGAAAATGAAGTAGAGTCTGAAGAAGAAGAAGAAATTCATCCAGATCATGTACCTACTGGTAAAGGACCCTCAATTAGAGTTCAGAAGGATCATCCCAGAGATTTAATCATTGGGAGTCTTGATCAAGGAGTCAGAACCAAAAATATTAAAGAAGCTCTCACTGATGAATTCTGGATTGAAGCTATGCAAGAGGAATTAAATCAGTTCAAAAGAAGTGAAGGTATGAATGTCATTGGAACTAAGTGGATTTACAAGAATAAATCAGATGAACATGGAACTGTGACTAGAAACAAGGCAAGGTTAGTTGCTCAAGGATACACTCAGGTGGAGGGACTTGATTTTGATGAAACCTTTGCACCTATGGCCATATTAGAATCCATAAGATTGCTTTTGGGAGTAACATGTATTCTTAAGTTCAAACTGTTTCAGATGGATGTGAAGAGTGCTTTTCTGAATGGATACTTACAGGAAGAGGTTTATGTTGAACAGCCTAAGGGATTTGTGGATCATAATTTTCCAAATCATGTTTACAAATTGAAGAAAGCTTTGTATGGATTGAAGCAAGCACCTAGAGCATGGTATGAGAGACTCACACAATTTCTTGTTACTCAAGGCTACAGAAAAGGAGGAACTGACAAGACTTTGTTTGTGAAAGAAGAAGATGGAAGTCTGATTATAGCACAAATCTATGTTGATGACATAGTTTTGGTGGGATGTCAAACCAGATGGTTCAACTATTTGTTCAGCAGATGCAGTCTGAGTTTGAGATAAGTCTTGTGGGTGAACTGACATATTTTATTGGTCTTCAAGTCAAGCAAATGGAAGATACTATATTCATTTCACAAAGTTGCATGCTAAGAATTTACCTTATCTGTTCTGGGCAGAAGCAATGAATACAGCTTGCTACATACACAACAGGGTGACTTTGAAGAAGGGAACTACCTCTACTCTGTATGAATTATGGAAAGGAAGAAAACCTACAGTCAAGTATTTTCATGTTTTTGGGAGCAAGTGCTACATTTTGGCTGACAGAGAAAACAGAAGAAAGATGGATCCTAAGTCTGATGAAGGAATTTTTCTGGGTTACTCAGTAAACAGCAGAGCTTATAGAGTATTTAATTCCAGAACCAAGGTTGTTATGGAGTCTATCAATGTTGTGATAGATGATTTATCTGCTGAAAAAGAAAGAGTTGAGTCTGAAGTCGACACTCAAAAGAACAACACTCAGAAGCTCCAGTTGCAGAAAATGAAGTAGAGTCTGAAGAAGAAGAAGAAATTCATCCAGATCATGTACCTACTGGTAAAGGACCCTCAATTAGAGTTCAGAAGGATCATCCCAGAGATTTAATCATTGGGAGTCTTGATCAAGGAGTCAGAACCAAAAATATTAAAGAAGCTCTCACTGATGAATTCTGGATTGAAGCTATGCAAGAGGAATTAAATCAGTTCAAAAGAAGTGAAGGTATGAATGTCATTGGAACTAAGTGGATTTACAAGAATAAATCAGATGAACATGGAACTGTGACTAGAAACAAGGCAAGGTTAGTTGCTCAAGGATACACTCAGGTGGAGGGACTTGATTTTGATGAAACCTTTGCACCTATGGCCATATTAGAATCCATAAGATTGCTTTTGGGAGTAACATGTATTCTTAAGTTCAAACTGTTTCAGATGGATGTGAAGAGTGCTTTTCTGAATGGATACTTACAGGAAGAGGTTTATGTTGAACAGCCTAAGGGATTTGTGGATCATAATTTTCCAAATCATGTTTACAAATTGAAGAAAGCTTTGTATGGATTGAAGCAAGCACCTAGAGCATGGTATGAGAGACTCACACAATTTCTTGTTACTCAAGGCTACAGAAAAGGAGGAACTGACAAGACTTTGTTTGTGAAAGAAGAAGATGGAAGTCTGATTATAGCACAAATCTATGTTGATGACATAGTTTTGGTGGGATGTCAAACCAGATGGTTCAACTATTTGTTCAGCAGATGCAGTCTAAGTTTGAGATGAGTCTTGTGGGTGAACTGACATATTTTATTGGTCTTCAAGTCAAGCAAATGGAAGATACTATATTCATTTCACAAAGTTGCATGCTAAGAATTTACCTTATCTGTTCTGGGCAGAAGCAATGAATACAGCTTGCTACATACACAACAGGGTGACTTTGAAGAAGGGAACTACCTCTACTCTGTATGAATTATGGAAAGGAAGAAAACCTACAGTCAAGTATTTTCATGTTTTTGGGAGCAAGTGCTACATTTTGGCTGACAGAGAAAACAGAAGAAAGATGGATCCTAAGTCTGATGAAGGAATTTTTCTGGGTTACTCAGTAAACAGCAGAGCTTATAGAGTATTTAATTCCAGAACCAAGGTTGTTATGGAGTCTATCAATGTTGTGATAGATGATTTATCTGCTGAAAAAGAAAGAGTTGAGTCTGAAGTCGACACTCAAAAGAACAACACTCAGAAGCTCCAGTTGCAGAAAATGAAGTAGAGTCTGAAGAAGAAGAAGAAATTCATCCAGATCATGTACCTACTGGTAAAGGACCCTCAATTAGAGTTCAGAAGGATCATCCCAGAGATTTAATCATTGGGAGTCTTGATCAAGGAGTCAGAACCAAAAATATTAAAGAAGCTCTCACTGATGAATTCTGGATTGAAGCTATGCAAGAGGAATTAAATCAGTTCAAAAGAAGTGAAGGTATGAATGTCATTGGAACTAAGTGGATTTACAAGAATAAATCAGATGAACATGGAACTGTGACTAGAAACAAGGCAAGGTTAGTTGCTCAAGGATACACTCAGGTGGAGGGACTTGATTTTGATGAAACCTTTGCACCTATGGCCAGATTAGAATCCATAAGATTGCTTTTGGGAGTAACATGTATTCTTAAGTTCAAACTGTTTCAGATGGATGTGAAGAGTGCTTTTCTGAATGGATACTTACAGGAAGAGGTTTATGTTGAACAGCCTAAGGGATTTGTGGATCATAATTTTCCAAATCATGTTTACAAATTGAAGAAAGCTTTGTATGGATTGAAGCAAGCACCTAGAGCATGGTATGAGAGACTCACACAATTTCTTGTTACTCAAGGCTACAGAAAAGGAGGAACTGACAAGACTTTGTTTGTGAAAGAAGAAGATGGAAGTCTGATTATAGCACAAATCTATGTTGATGACAAAGTTTTGGTGGGATGTCAAACCAGATGGTTCAACTATTTGTTCAGCAGATGCAGTCTAAGTTTGAGATGAGTCTTGTGGGTGAACTGACATATTTTATTGGTCTTCAAGTCAAGCAAATGGAAGATACTATATTCATTTCACAAAGTAAATATGCAAAGAATATAGTCAAGAAGTTTGGGATGGAGAATGCTAGCCATAAGAGAACACCTACAGCTACTCACTTGAAGTTGACAAAAGATGAACAAGGTGTTGCTGTTGATCAAAGCCAGTATAGAAGCATGATTGGGAGTTTTTTATATCTGACTGCAAGCAGACCAGACATAACCTTTGCAGTTGGAGACTGTGCTAGATATCAAGGTGATCCAAAGATGAGTCATTTGACACAAGTGAAGAGGATTCTGAAGTATGTCAATAGTACAAGTGACTATGGGATTATGTACTCACAAAGTGCAAGTTCTGAGTTAGTTGGGTATTGTGATGCTGACTGGGCAGGAAGTGCAGATGACAGAAAGAGTACTTTTGGTGGATGTTTCTTTCTGGGTAACAATTTGATTTCATGGTTCAGTAAGAAGCAGAATTATGTATCATTGTCTACAGCTGAAGCTGAATATATAGCAGTTGGAAGTAGTTGTTCTCAGTTGGTGTGGATGAAGCAGATGCTGAAGGAATACAATCTTCAACAAGATGTTATAACTCTGTTCTGTGATAATCTGAGTGCTATCAACATCTCAAAGAACCCCATACAGCATAGCAGGACTAAGCACATTGATATAAGACATCACTTCATCAGAAACCTTGTGGAGGAGAAGATTATGCAGCTTGAACATGTTGATACTGACAAACAGATTGCTGATATTTTTACAAAAGCTTTGGATGCCAAGCAATTTGAAAATCTGAGAAGCAAGCTGGGAGTTTGTCTGCATGAGGAGTTATAGTAATTATAGATTGCTGAGGGTGAGCAAGCTGGAAGTGAGGGAGATGAAGATGTTGCAGATGCTGAGTTTGATACTGAGTCTGATACACTCTGTGATAAAAATTCAGTTTTTGTTCCCTATGTGAAGTCTGTGTTTTGTCAAGATTATTTGGCTAAAAAGGGGGAGAAAAACTTGTGTGTGGTTTCAGAATGTAGCTGTTCAAAATGTACTAAGTTTCAGAGTTCAGAGTTTGTTTTGTTCAGAATTCAGTTTTTTTCAGAAGTTAACAGTATTATTCAGAATTCAGAATCAATACAACAAGAGCTGTGAAGATGTGTTTGAGGGGGAGTCCCTGGCTCAGGAGGAGTGTTTCAGTGTAGAGTTCCTGAGCTGTGTACTGGTTAAGTTTCAGAAGCACTATTTCAGAGTTTACTGCAGTTCAGATTTGAGGGAGAGAGCTGTTTGTGATGTGCTGAGTTTTAGGGGGAGTTTCCTGGGTGTTTCCTATCAGAAGCTGGTGTGTTTGTGCTTCAGGGGGAGTTTACTTGTGTGCTTCAGAAACTGAGAAGTTGTGTGTGTGTTTCAGAAACTGAGAAGTTGTGTGTGTGCTTCAGGATGTGGTGTGATATTTCAGAAGCTGAAGCTGTTTGGTTTAACATAGCATTTTATCCGCTGCTGACTCTGGTGCTATGTTTAATTATGTGTAGTTCTTCATGGTTGATTAATTTTGTTGAGTGAAGAACTTGTTTTTATGGTCAATTTGATTTTAGCCAAAAATTTGCCAAAGGGGGAGATTATTGGATATTTGAAGGTTGGCTACATGTTTGGTAAAATCAAAATGTGCAAGCAATGTGTCTCCAAAAGCTATTTATGTCTTCAGAAGCTGGAAATTGGATTTTAGAAGTTTCAGAAGCTGTTACTGTTCATCAGAAGCTGGAATGGTCTTCAGACGCTGGTACTGTTCATCAGACGCTGAACTGGTCATCAGACGCACTGTTCAGACGTTGACTTTGGTTGACCTTCAGAAGCTGCCTTCAGACGCTGACTTTTTGTTGACCTTCAGAAGCTGGTTTCTGCGTCTGAATTCTGTTATTTCTTTTCAGTATCTTTTGAAGATTTGTTGAAGATTTATCAAGGTTGATGTTTCCAGAAGGCTGATTATTTCGTGTGAAGATCTTTCTTGCAGATTTGTTTATTTTATTGATGAATATATTTTCAAAGGAATCTTAGCAAAATATAATTCAGAAATATATTTCCTTCTATGAGCTTCTAAACAATTTCAGAATTGTATCTTTGAAGAATATATGGTTCAGAATTATGTGAGCTGCTGAAGACTATATAAGGAGGACGTGCTACTTTGAAGAAAGTTGATTGAGTCAAAAACAGTTATTATTATAAGAGTCTTTGAGTTTTTGAGTGTGTAAGCTTTAGGCTTTGTTTTGTACACCACTCATCTGTTTGAGTTGGTTTAGTTTGTTTTGAGTTGTAAATCACTTAAAGCTTTTAAGCACAAATGATGTCTTTGATGTCTTGAAGTGTGACTTCATATTTCATAATTGTTTGAAGAGTCTGATAATCACTGGGTTGTGGTTACGTGATTGGGAAGTAAGTAGGGTTCTTATACCTAGCTGTTCCTGGGTAGAAGTCTAGACAGGTAGAGATTAAGTGACAAGACTGGGAACAGGGGCTGTGTCTTGAGTCTTAGAATTAATTCTACTTAGTGGATTTCCTTCCTGGATTGGTATCCTCCAGACGTAGGTGTTGTTTATCACCGAACTGGGTTAACAAATACTCTGTGTTCTTTATTTTCTGTCCTTTATATTGCTGTTTCTGAACCTGTGTTTAAGTACTCTGTTTTGTGTTTCTGGTACTCTGTTTTACGTTCTGATTCAGTACCTGCCATAATTTCACAAGTGGGGTAGGTTGTTCATACTAATGAGTAATGCGGAATAAGCAGGCTTAGTCAAAGGAAATATGCCTAATCCTTTGACCAAGTAATAATCTTAAGTTGAGATAAAATAGGCTTATTTCAAGCACTAGTACCAACCCACATTTACAACTTTGTATAAGTATATCAACATGTGGTCAATATAATAGTTAAGTAATATAAAACTTATTTCTAATTAACTTTTCAAATAAAATAAAGTGGACATATAAATT
This sequence comes from Medicago ruthenica, assembly GCA_018208015.1. Taxonomy (NCBI): domain Eukaryota; kingdom Viridiplantae; phylum Streptophyta; class Magnoliopsida; order Fabales; family Fabaceae; genus Medicago; species Medicago ruthenica. The sequence continues at coordinate 77,380,880 of CM031373.1, read as the reverse complement.
GTTTACATGACATGACTAAGGGCACTTTATTCATCCTGAAATTTCTGGCTTAGAAACTAGTTAGGAGTTAATTGGTTCTTATAAAACTGGTTCTGAACCAACAGGTTCTGAACTTGAAACTTTGGCACAAAAAACAGCAGATAACCAGCAGGAAATAAAAGTGCAGAAATAAAAAGAACACACAGTTTGTTAACCCAGTTCGGAGTAAACACCTCCTACTCTGGGGGATACTAATCCAGGAAGGAAATCCACTATTGGAATTAATCCTTAAGACTCAGACACTGACCCCCAGTTCCTATCCTAAGCAATCAATCTCCACCTAGTCAGACTTCTACCCACGCATGAGTAATAGAATCTGTTGGGTTTTTGTAGATTGGCTACATTTTGCAAAAACATCTACTAGCCAGATGCTGGGACAGATGCGGTAGCATATGGAACAGCATTATGTGACTTGTGATTTTCGCGCCAGCTAGCGCTTTATATTTGTGTACGCAATCTTCCAAAGATTTGCCTGAAGATTTATTTTCCTCTAGCTTGCTGATCAAGGCGCGTGTATCTGATTGAAGATTTGCTTGAAGTTTTATTTGCCTTGCTATTTGTTCCACAAGATATCATTCTATATTTGGAAGCTTTTTATTATTTCTAGAAGATTGTTTTCAGCTGGACCGGACAATGTCCATGCTCTATTTTGAAGCCCAGACCCGTGCTATCTCAGTACTATATATTGGTGAAGGCAAACCCTAGTAGGGTAACTAAAAACCGTGTGTGTTAGCAAAGCGTGTGTTTAAGGTTTTTAGGGTTTCTTTTGTTAATTGTGAGCCTTGCTTGTATCTCCCTGATTCAAGCTAAGGACTGAGTTTGTTTGAGTTGTAATTGTAAGCTGCTCCTAAGCTTTTAAGTACGGAGTGAGTATGTGTTATTAGAGTGTGTCTCTCTTTGTGTGTTTTGCGTGTTTGATTATTATACTGTTTGTACTGTTGGTAGGAATTGAGACGGGGTCTCATATCTAGGAGTTCCTAGATAGAGTTGCCACTGGTAGGGTCTAGGTGCAAAGTCAAGTAGTGTGTCTGCGTTGGTCTTTTCACTAGAACTATAATAGTGGAATCATTCCTGGATTGGTATCCCCCAGAGTAGGAGAGTTGCTCCGAACTGGGTTAACAAACTCACTGTGTACTTTATATTTCCGCTGTGTTCATTTTAATTTGTGCCTTGTTACGCTGTGTTACTTTAATTGTAGTTCTGAATAGACACGTGCTCGGACAGTTGTGCCAACATTGTGCACAGCATATTTCAGTCAGGTTGCCAGGAATTTCAGAATCCACTAACTTCCTATTCAAGTAACAGCCCAGTTACTTGAACAACCCTTGAACTAAACCCAGTTCTGAAAACTACCCTGTTTTTGAAGAACACCCTTCAATACAAAAACTTCATTCTTGCTTAAAAGCTTTGAATGAATAACAACTCAATAAAACCTAAATCAACTCAAACAGAGTGGTGCACAGACAAAGCTAAAAAGCTTACACACTAAGACTCAATTTCTGAATATAAAACTCTCTAATTCCTCGTCGTAACTTGAATAGCAGCAAAACACTCCTTATATAGTCTTCAGCAAGCAACATTAATCTGAATCAAATCTTCTGAATTGATATGATTCTGAATAATGAATGGCTTGAAAAAGGAAACAAATAAAACTGCAACATATCTCTCAAAGATTGCTTCAGTAAAATAAGAACATTCATAAACACGAGCCAAATCTTCAAAGATCTTCTCCAATTTAATCAGGCCTTCTAGAATCAACATGCTTGAATAAATCCTTGTTAAATCTCGCAAAGATTCGCGCCAAAATAACTTGTAAAAATGCAGCTTCTGAAGAAGTCAACAAAAGTCAACTCTGCTACAGTGCGTCTGATGCTTCAGACTCAGGATTTCAGCTTCTGAAGAAACTTTCAGCTTCTGAAGGAATTTTCAGCTTCTGAACAGCTTCAAATCAAAAACCTTGCAACTGAAGACTTGTTCTAAATATGGAGATGCTTCTATTCAACACATTGGATTTGCCAAAATATGCAACCAACACCAAAAATACTCAACAATCTCCCCCTTTGGCAAATTTTTTGGCTAAAACCAATGTTCACACACCCAAGTTCTTCAATCTCCATAAAACTATCTCAGCAATGAAGAACTTCACAAATATATAACATAGCAAACAGATTAGCAAAGATTAGCAGCGGACAAAACACTCTCTGAGCTATGTTAAACAGCAGCTTCAGCTTCTGAACACTGAAACACACATAACAGCTTCTGATACACTAGAAGCACACAAAACTCAGTTACTTATCAACTCCCGATCATCACAAACACTCCTGAAGCTTCACAACACTCCCCCTGCAACTCAGCATTCAACATAAAACCTCCCCCTTAATTCTGAACTGTAGTAACTTGTGAGACAAGTAACTTCTGAAACACTTCAGGAATACACCAACACTCAGGAATATAATACCCTTGTACTCCCCCTGAGACACACACTCCCCCTCAAACACATGTGCACTGCAATGGTTTAGAACACTGAACAAAACACTTGAAAACTGAACCACATCAATTCTGCACCAAATACATTTTGAACAGCTCCAGTCTGAACTCAAACATAAATTTTTCTCCCCCTTTTTAGCCACAAAATTATGACAAAGCACTGATTTCACATAGGGGACAGAAATCAAATAGGCAACTGCACAAAAATCTGCAAAAATAATCCCAGTTTCAGATTCAGACTCTGGTTCAGACACACACTTAGCCTTAGCAAAACTGGCAGGTACTCTATCTTCCTCACATCCAGCTTGCTGTAATTGCTATAAGTCCTTGTACAGGCAAACATTTGAAGAATTCCAAACAGACTTATTCCTCTCAGCAATTTTCTTCTGAGGTCTATCAATTTTCTTCTGCACAGAGAGTATAATGGCAGTAAATTCCTCAGATTCACTATCATCCAGTTTCTTTTCTACTCCAGGTTCAACAACCTTGACTTTGGGTTGCACAGACTTGATATTCTTCAAAACTTTCATGTTTAAATGCTCAAACATCTGATGGATTTTGTCTTCTTCTTCAGATTCCCATAAATAACAATTATCTTCTGATCTGTGGCCCCTCATCTGAACATTACCTCCTTGATCAGTTTCCAAACATTCTTTCTTATTGAAATTTACTTTCAGGTCTTGATCACACAACTGACTGATACTGATCAAATTAGATGTTAGCCGTTTAACTAGCAACACATCATTAAGCCTTGGTAAACCATCACCAATTAAATCACCTATTCCAATAATCTCACCTTTTGCTCCATCACCAAATGTTACATATTTTCTGGGATAAGGCTTTAAGTTGCTTAACAGCTTCTTCACACCAGTCATGTGTCTGGAGCAGCCACTATCAAAATACCAGTCTTTCTTAGATAGAGATTTCTGAGAAGTATTAGCCATTAGACCAACAGCCTCACCTTTAGGTCTCCAAACCTTCTGAACATTGACCTTTTTAGGAGCAGGTTCAACTCTTCTGTGATTAAAGTGCTCAGGATAACCATATAGTTTGAAACAAAATGGTTTGATATGCCCCTTCTTTCCACAGTGATGACAAACCCAAGTATGATTTCTTCTTTTGTTTCTGAAAAATTTCTGGGGTTGCTTCTGAGGCAGCATCTGAATTTGCTTCTGAGGTCTCATCTGAATTTGCTTCTGAGGCTGATTCTGAGGTTGCATTTGAGTTTGCTTCTGAGCTTTCTTCTGAGATTACATCTGAAATCTCATCTTTGATGTCCCAATCATAGAATCATAAGATTCAGAAGCAGGTACAAATTGTTTAACAGGATTTTTCTTCTTGAGGTTCAGACTCTCATCCACAAATCCTAAACCCTTATGTTTCCCTTGTTTCTGAACATCCAGAATCTCCTCCAACTTATCAGTACCAGAGTTCATCATCCTAACTTGCTTCTTCATCTGATCAAGTTGAGAATTCAAATGTGTTACTTCATCATTAAGATCAGCAATCTGTCCTATATGAGCACATCTTTCAGACTGTAGCTGACACACAGTTTCCTTCTCAGTCTCTAATAACTTGATCAATTCTTGATTTCTGAGATACAATTCTTCATAAGAACCAGCTGGTTCCTTAAAAATCAATTCTTCATCACATGCTTCAGATTCTGATGAAGTTTCAGACTCTAAATAGACTACAGGCACAGACTTTGAGCAAGCTTCTGAGACCATAAGAGCAGCAACATGTTTGGCAGACTTACTCTCAACCTCTCCTTCTGAGCTATCCTCATCAGACCAAGATACAACAAGGCTTTTCTTCTGCTTCTTGAGAAAATTAGGACATTTAGTTTTGATATGTCCATAGCCTTCACACTCATAGCACTGCACACCTCTTGCTTGTATGCTATTCTCTTCAGATTGTTGCTTATTATTGTTGAGTCTGAGATTCTCACCTTTGTATTTGGATTTCTTGTCCACCTGTTTCAGAATCTTTTTGAACTGTTTTCCTACTAACACAAGTGCTTCTGATAGATCATCTTCATCTTCATCAAGCTCTTGTTGATTATCAGCTTCAGAATTAACAGCAAAAGCTATTCCTTTCCCTTTCTTATCAGGCTGTTTGCAGAAAGCAGTCTCAAAATTGAGCAAGGACCCAATCAGCTCCTCAACCTTCATGGTGGTGATGTCATGAGCTTCTTCTATGGCTGTAACCTTCATATCAAATCTTCTGGGCAGGGACCTGAGGATTTTTCTGACTAACTTCTCATCTGTCATCTTTTCCCCAAGAGAATCAAAGGAATTTGCCATGTCCAGCACATTCATGTAAAACTCCTGAACAGTTTCATCCTCCAACATCTTCAAGTTTTCAAATTTTGTTATGAGCAACTGAAGTCTGGATAGCTTAACCTTAGAGGTTCCTTCATGAGTGGTTTTCAGAATTTCCCAAGCATCCTTTGCCACAGTACATTGCTTGATGAGTCTGAACATGTTCATGTCAACACCATTGAAAATTGCATTCAAGGCCTTTGAGTTTCCATGTGACAGATCATCTTCAGCTTTGGTCCACTCCTCTTCAGGCTTCAGAATCTCAGTTTTCTTACCATCTTTGTCCAAAACCACAAGATGATCCCAACCTTTAATCACAGCCTTCCAAGTTCTGTTGTCAATGGATTTCAGGAATGCACACATCCTTGATTTCCAGTACTCATAATTGGTGCCATCAAGTAGGGGTGGTCTGTTGACAGGGCCTCCTTCTCTCTCCATAAAGCCAGACATTAATAACTCTGGATCTCACCCAAAACACAGGCAGGGTGCCTGCTCTGATGCCAATTGAAATTTCTGGCTTAGCAACTAGTTAGGAGTTAATTGGTTCTTATAAAACTGGTTCTGAACCAACAGGTTCTGAACTTGAAACTTTGGCACAAAAACAGCAGATAACCAGCAGGAAATAAAAGTGCAGAAATAAAAAGACACACACAGTTTGTTAACCCAGTTCGGAGTAAACACCTCCTACTCTGGGGGATACCAATCCAGGAAGGAAATCCACTATTGGAATTAATCCTTAAGACTCAGACACTGACCCCCAGTTCCTATCCTAAGCAATCAATCTCCACCTAGTCAGACTTCTACCCACACATGAGTATTAGAATCCACTAACTTCCTATTCAAGTAACAGCCCAATTACTTGAACAACCCTTGAACTAAACCCAGTTCTGAAAACTACCCTGTTTTTGAAGAACACCCTTCAATACAAAAACTTCATTCTTGCTTAAAAGCTTTGAATGAATAACAACTCAATAAAACCTAAACCAACTCAAACAGAGTGGTGCACAGACAAAGCTAAAAAGCTTACACACTAAGACTCAATTTCTGAATATAAAACTCTCTAATTCCTCGTCGTAACTTGAATAGCAGCAAAGCACTCCTTATATAGTCTTCAGCAAGCAACATTAATCTGAATCAAATCTTCTGAATTGATATGATTCTGAATAATGAATGGCTTGAAAAAGGAACCAAATAAAACTGCAACATATCTCTCAAAGATTGCTTCAGTAAAATAAGAACATTCATAAACACGAGCCAAATCTTCAAAGATCTTCTCCAATTTAATCAGGCCTTCTAGAATCAACATGCTTGAATAAATCCTTGTTAAATCTCGCAAAGATTCGCGCCAAAATAACTTGTAAAAATGCAGCTTCTGAAGAAGTCAACAAAAGTCAACTCTGCTACAGTGTGTCTGATGCTTCAGACTCAGGATTTCAGCTTCTGAAGAAACTTTTAGCTTCTGAAGGAATTTTCAGCTTCTGAACAGCTTCAAATCAAAAACCTTGCAACTGAAGACTTGTTCTAAATATGGAGATGCTTCTATTCAACACATTGGATTTGCCAAAATATGCAGCCAACACCAAAAATACTCAACACATCCCTTCTTTAACCGTTAAGAAGAGGGATGTTATGGACACTTTGGTCTCATAAGTTACAAATATTAGAAATTTTGGTCTTAAGCCAAAGTTTTGTGTGAAGAAGCCAAACTAGCTCATCGAAATTGACACCAAGGAGAATCGAACCAAAGATTTGAGAGAGCACACTCTAAGGTCCTAAGCCAACACCGACATACCAACTCAAGTGGGATCATAAATGTCTAACATTTGTAACTGAAGAGATTGAAGTGACTTGCATTTGTAACTTAGGAGATCAAAGTTTCAAACTTACGAAACCAAAATAAAAAGATTTTTTTTAAGAAAATTAAATATTTAACGTTTGAAACTAAAGGGACCAAAATGAAGTAAAAACACTTAAAGAGAAAAAAAAAACCTAAAAATAACTTAAATAACCGTACATATAATTTAGTTCCTTTTTTTTTTAAAGGAATTAGTGAGTCGAATTTATTTCTCTTTTTTACAAGAAAATGAAAAATAGAGAAGCAATGTTTTTTGTGTGTATGTAGACGAAGTGGAAAATACAATATATATGCCCTTAGGGACCATAAACGATGTTTTGATTCCCTAAATAATTGAAATTTGGTAAAAATAAAATAAAATTGAAAAGGGAAGTCGTCTAGTATTAAACATATATAACATGCATCTCAGGTTCAATGCTTCTTTAGCAGACACTTTCATCTGGACTCACAACAAAAACACCATCTATACAACCAAGAACAGGTATTCTTGGATGCTCACTCGCATGGAACCGGAAATTATTCAAGACTCTCCTTCATCTTGGTCATGGATTTGGAAATTACATCTCCTGAAAAAAGATTAAATTTCTCGTTTGGTTAGCTTGTCATAATCCTGTTCCTACACTCACCGTGCTCAACCATAGAAATATTTCTCAGTCAGCGGTTTGCACTAGATTTGTCCTTCATAATGAGACTTTTCTCCATTGTGTAAGAGATTGTAACCACTCTAAATGCTTGTGGCAGCTGGTTGGATTCAACCAATCTGATTTCTTCACAAATGATATCCCTCACGTTTGGTTCAAAAATGGCATGATGGGTCCCCAATCTCTTCTCTTTGCAGCTACAGTTTGGTGGCCTTGGAGGAATAGAAATATGATGTGTTTTGGCAATGAGGTTTGGTCCATTACCAACTTATCTTACAACATTAAAGGTATGGTTGATACTTTTAACTCTTGTTATCATTCGAACACTAATGATGCACCAAAAGACAAATTCGTCAAATGGTACAACAACAATCATTCGTGTGTCATTCTCAATGTTGATGGTAGTTGTCTTGGCTCTCGTGCAAGAACTAGCTATGGCAGTCTTAAGAAACGAGGTAGGTTTCTACATGTCAGGTTTTTCTGGCTTTATCTATAATTCTGCTGATATCCTCTATGCCGAGCTCTATGCAATCTATCAGAGCCTCTTGCTAGCCAAAGACATGGGTGTTATTGATCTTGTTTGCAACTCTGACTCTTTATAGTGCATTAACATCATCAACAACCCCTCCATGATTTTTCATGTTTATACGATTTTGATTCAAGACATAAAAGATTTAATTGAGTAAGTAAATATCACGGTTAGTCACACTCTCCGAGAGGGGAATCGATGCACGAATTTTATGGCAAAACTTGGTGCCTTCTCTAACGTTGAGCTCCTTTGTCACGATTCTCCCTCAGCAGATATTCTTCATCTTCTTCAGAGTGATGTGGCTGGAACTTTTTACTTGAGAGAATAGCTCTCTCTTATTTCTTTATGTTGTATTTCTTTCATTTCGTTGTTTTTTCTTTTCTCTTTTAGCATGTAACAGAAAAAAAAACATATATAAGAGTATTAAATATATGGAAGAGGAAGTATTTCATAACCTATCTAAACTCCAATGAAGCTGAAGGAAAAAATTAATTCCGACACGCTTTAGATGACGTTCTTTTATCAGCTTTGCTCTCTTTAGACCTCCTTTTTTTCAAGGCGTGTTCCAAGCCTTTTCTTTTCTTGGTGTTTCTTTTCTGTCTTTAGGATGAGTGCGTCTTTAGTAGGTGTCTTAGTTTTGATCTCGTATTACATATATTTTTTTCTTTTCTAAACTCCATATTCAGCTCGATTAATCTGTGAGGTTCAATCCCATCATCAATTTGTGGGAAAGACTATTTAAAATTAGAGTGAAGTTTTGTATGGACTAGCCTACCAAAATTGATATCAAGAAAATCGAACTTGAAACATCGAAAGGAACACACATTAAGGTCCCAAATCAACATTATTAGACCAACCCAAATGAGTTATCGCATGTGTTTAGTTGTAACTTCTCGCCATGTTTCATTTTGGTTAGAGGATCAATAAAATCTTAATTATCGAAGGAAAAAAAAAGTGTCATTTCCAAACTGAAATGCATAATTTGGGTAAAAAAATCTCGTACCATTTAATTTTTGTTTCTAGTATATAAAAATTATTTTAATTGTCCTTGTGAGGTTAGCTGAGTTGGTATAGACAATGTAAATTATATGCATGAGAGCTCCAACCACTAAGCTACTCGACAAAAAAAATTATTTTAATTTTCTAAAGGAAAAAACTTAGGTACAATTCGTTAGGTGCTTATCGTATAGTTCTTAACTAAATTCACCATGATATCCTTAAATCCATAATTTTCTCAAAGTTTGTTATATCCAAAAAATTTGTATTTTTAGTTAAGAACCATACGAAAAGCACCTAAAGAATTGTATCTAAGTTTTGTTCTTTTCTAAAATCAGGTATAAAACAGCGCAAAAGAGTTTTATTGATCCAATAGGAGTCTAGGCGATGCTGCCAATATAATGATCCAACAGCGTCAAAAAACTAAAAACAATCAAACAAGAGTTTTACAAGGATGTACTAACATGTAAATCCATTAGATTGTCGTCGGTTTTTATGTATTCATTTTTGTTTTTAGTTAATGGTATTTCCTAATGTATTTTATGTATTCTCATTTTATTTTATTTTATTTTACACAGAGTCTGTTCATTTGTTAGTGCTGTTTGTAATATTGTTCTTTAAGGCTTATAAAAATACTTTGTTCTTTAAAGGCAAAATTTGCAAACATGGGCATTGGCTAATACCTGTTGTCCTTTTTATTTCCTTTTGTTTGGACTACTATGGATATTGTAACTTTTACATTTTACTATGGTACATTTTGTGTTGGAGATAATGTTTTTTCGTAGAAATATAATTCATTTTAACTTCTTAAAAAAACTTTGTTCTTTAACCTATCAACGTTCACATCTTATGTTTGGATAGCGTTTAGAAAAAAAAAATTGAGTTATTAAAAAAATAAGTTTGTTATTGGTACAAACAAAAATGACACAAATACGGGATACCGACTCTATTCACCGTATAAATACAATGGATACTGCTTCTTTTTTTTGGGTCAATTCTTTCTTTACAAAAAATTATTTAACACAATGGAGGATTTTTGTAACATAAAATTTGAGTTGTATCATTAATCAATTTTACTATTTCATTAACAAAAATATATAGTATGTCGTTAACCACTTTTCGAACATAGAATTCATTAATTACTTTGACTACTTCATTAACCACAAAAATAAAAGGCGTTATGCATTAAATAACCGACTACTTTATTTATAAGCAATTATTCATTTTTCAGATTCATTAAATAATTGATGAATCTGGACTATATTATAAGTGTGATCGAAGGGAGCATTTTACATAGTTTGAAAAAAAATGACAAGTACATATTTTCAAAAGTGGTTAACAATATACATTTTTATGGTTAACAATATCATTAATCAATTTTTTGACAAATTTTTTTTATGATTGATGATACAACTAAATTTTTGTGTTAAAAAAGCCTCCTTTACAATTGAAAAAAGTTTTTATTTTTGTCAAAAAATTGACAAAAAAGAAGAAGTAAAGTTCATCAAATAAATACGATGATATCATAAATATTGCATGTGTTCGGGATCTAGTGTCAAAATGTGTGTTTCTATCGGTGAGGCCTACGTTACCCCTTCATGAATTGGGGGTAATTTACCCCTAATGACAAATATGATTCGATACTAGATTGAAGAATATGAATATTACAAGTTGAACGAAGGAGATGAAAAAGTTTTGATGTTCTTGTGATGAAAATGGTAATTGATTGTAAGAAAAAACCAAAATGGTGAAGCCTACATTATCCCTTTGATGAATTGGGGGTAATTTACCCTAATAACAAGTATGATTCGATTATGGAACGAAGGAGATGAAGATCACATATTGAATGAAGCAGATGAAGAAGTTTGATATTTTGGAGATGAAAATAGTATTTGATTGTAAGAAAAATGATGAAAAAATATATTTTTCTTTAATAGGCGTAAATTACCCATAAATCGCTAAGGTGTAATGTAGAAAAAACCGTTTCTCTATAGCATTTGTTAAAATCAACTTGTAAAACCTTTTTTAATCAATTATCCGATCTGGGTTCCAAAAGAAAAACCGATCTAATTTTATTTATGCAAATATTTGTTAAAACATTTTAAAACAGTTTCATTGTTTAACACTGTTAGAATATTTTTTTTCTTGCAAATAGTCATGTATGCTAATTAAATCTATCCTAAAATGTGTCATAACAAAATGGTATATGCTCCCTTGACCAAAATAAAAATAAAAATGGTATATGCTTCCTTGACCAAAATAAAAATAAAAATGGTATATGCTCCAGTGTTTTCCAAACACGTCTCCTTTTTGGCTGCCTATTTATTTGCAGTTTTTTTTTTTACCACAATAATTTATTTGCATACTTATTCCTTTTATTCATGCATTTGAGGTATGCTGTACTCTACTAAATTCAGATTTTATTCACTATACACACCTTATCATAATCAATAATGTTCATTATGTTTAATTAAGAAAAAAATACCTGTTTCCTTTTAATTTGAAGGAAAATGAAATTTGCTAAAATGGAATATTTCCTTCCAAAAAATGATTTCCAATAAAAATAAAATATTTTCAATTAATTATTGGAATTTTTCAAATTATTAATTATTCGACTTATTGTTTGCTATTAATATTATTATTATTACAATAATTACATTATACTGCCAAATAAAATATATTACTTTACACAATATTAATATTAATCTGGTGGCATTGTTTAATTAGAGTTCTCAAACTAATAGATAGAGGGTGTGCTTCTTGTGAGGGAATTGGAGTTATTAGAATGGGAAAGTGTTGGTTTGTTGAAGTGTTGTTTGTGGTGGCATATGGGTGCTTGTTGGGAACAACAATTGAGGTAGAAGGGTACCCAATTGAAGATCTAGTTGTGATGCTGCCAGGCCAACCCAAAGTTAAATTCAGCCAATATGCTGGTTATGTTGATATAGATATAAAACATGGGAGGAGTCTCTTCTACTATTTTGTTGAGGCTGACCATCTCCCTCACAAAAAGCCTCTCACCCTATGGCTCAATGGAGGTAATTATTATTGTGATGATATATATCACCCCCTTTAATCTTGTTTATGGATGCTTATTGAATCGAATGAACTCAATTTTCATTTAGACTCTTCATTACCTTGTTGTCACGAGTTTTTCCTTTAGCATAGGTCGATGTCATTTATTTGTTCGTGTACTATTGTACTGTTTTGTGTACTTGTGTTGCATTGTCCTAACCAAATCAGGTGGTTTTATTGTCTTTGCTAGTCTCCGCTTGACAAAATCAGATCATGTAGATCAAAATTGTTGAATTACTTTAGCTCCTTTTTCTTTCTTTCTAACAGTGGACACTTGATAGAACATATCTTGTACCAAACGCACAATTTTCTTTTAAGATGTAGATATTTGTTAATTTTTTTTATAACGCCTACATCAAATTCAAATCATCTTACGAGGATCATAACTAAATTGTCTTTTATTGGAGGGGAATTAAGTAACCTGTTTAATTTTCTAGGTCCAGGATGTTCCTCTATCGGAGGAGGCGCTTTTACTGAATTAGGTCCATTTTATCCTTCTGGTGATGGACAAGGTCTACGAAGAAATTCAAAGTCTTGGAATAGAGGTATGTATACGACTAAGAATTTAGATTCACCATCTTTTACCAAAATCTTGCTTTCATGTAGTCATCACATCGTGAGTGTTAGATCAAGATTAGAAAATGCATATTGCAAGATCAGAATTTTAGTTTAAAAAAAAAACTTTTTGATATGAGCACCATCCGATCTCGATCTAATGATCACCGACGTGATGACTAAATATGTGTTTTGATCCGATCTCGATCTAATGATCACCGATGTGGTGACTAAATATGTGTTTTGATATTTGAGAATTATTTGGATTAATCCTGACATATATATATATTGTTCATGTCTACTCTTTTTATAGCTTCCAATCTCCTCTTTGTGGAGTCTCCTGCTGGAGTTGGTTGGTCATACTCAAATACAACTTCTGATTATAACATTGGTGACGCCTCCACAGGTACAAAATTAGATTTGTGAGATCAAATTTATGTAGTTTTTTTTAGGGAATCAAATTTATGTAGTTAATATCTATGCAAAAGAATAAAAAAAATATTTTTTGTATGTTATAAATGGAATTTGTTAGTTTTATTATTAGGCATGAACATAATTCTTTAATTTGTTTTTGGCAGCCAATGACATGCTTTTGTTCATGCTGAAATGGTACGAGAAGTTTCCTTCATACAAATCGAGGAAGTTGTTTCTTACTGGAGAAAGCTATGCAGGTCCAACAAACACAATAATCAAATTCCAAATTTAATAATTTATCGTTTCAAAATTCCAAAAATTAAAGTTAGTGTCGTGGTACAAAATATTCAATTTAGCAGACAGGATTCAGTTATATAAATTTTATATTCTTTATGCGTCATCATTCCTAGCTGAGACATACATACACAAATGTTTGTTCGTTAACTGTGTTCTTTTGCCTATTATCATTTGTGATCGACTTTTGTTTCTTAAATACTAACGTTTATAATGTTATTCAGGACATTACATACCTCAATTAGCCAATGCCATTCTTGATTATAATGCTCATTCAACCAGTTTCAAGTTCAACATAAAAGGAGTTGCTGTAAGATCCAATTCACGTGATATATTAAATTAATTTACTCACAACTATATATTTGTGCCACTTTTGGACTGATGGTGTATATTTGATGACTTATTGATTATTTAATTAAGAAATTTTGAAAGTTAATTAAACTGATCTTACTTTCCCCTTGGCTTTGTTAGATTGGAAACCCACTTCTGAAATTGGATCGTGATACACAAGCAATATATGAATACTTCTGGTCACACGGAATGATTTCAGATGAAATTGGTCTTACCATTATGAATGATTGTGATTTTGATGATTATACCTATGCAACTACTCATAACGTATCCAAATCATGCAACGAAGCCATAAATGCCACTAATAAAATTGTGAGCGAGTATGTAGACAACTATGATGTGATTCTTGATATGTGCTATCCAGCTATAGCTGAACAAGAAATCAGATTGAAAAAGATGGTAACTTTTGCCTCTGGATTATTATGTTCTGCAAATGATATTTTTTATAATTAATTAATTAATTAATTTTTTTATTTCATTAATGCAGGCTACAAAAATAAGTTTAAGTGTAGATGTTTGTATGGATTATGAAAGCTTTAATTACCTCAATCTTCCTGAGGTTCAGAAGGCTCTCCATGCCAACCGTACCAATCTGCCATATCCATGGGGCATGTGTAGTGAGTAAGTATAAATAAAGGAAATATATTTGATATCATGAAGTTTTAATGGGTATCACTACATTGTAGACAAAATTAATTTTGATTTTAAAATAATTATACATAAAAAAATGACATAAATATAGATTGTATTGTACATAAATTAGAATACATACTTTGATATAAATATCATCGGAAAAAGACAATTTCATAAACTAGAGATATGGTATGAATAGAGTTTATAAATATAAGCAACCTTCATTTTATTATATGTTGATTTTGTGGGACTAAGTTAAGACTAACCATCAAATTTACTAGGAAAGTAATATTGCATATTTTTTGTCTTCTTTAAAAAAAATATACTTGAAATCTTGACTCATATGATCATAGTAAACATGTCATTTTTGTTTTAATTTTGATTACTGAAGAAATATCTGCTCATATGCACAATTTTTTTATTGCAGTGTTTTGAATTACAGCGACACAGATCCTAACACCGATATGCTTCCAATTCTCAAACGGATAATTCAAAATCATATTCCAATATGGGTTTACAGGTAATTAATTTTAACAAATGATAATCATTTGCTATTATTTATTTTATACATTTTTGGAATAAGCTTATCATTTATGTTAAATTATATATAGTGGAGACCAAGATTCGGTTGTTCCATTACTAGGTACTCGAACACTAATTCGTGAACTAGCTCATGACCTGAAATTCAAGATTACAGACTCATATAGAGTTTGGTTCCACAAAGGCCAGGTAAATATATATTTTTATTAACAATTACTTTTTTTTTTTTGCATATCGAAAATTGATTTGAGTATGGATTTTGCAATTTTATTAACTCATGTTTCTAAATTAATGTATGTGTAGGTTGGAGGTTGGGTAACTGAGTATGGAAATTTGTTGACTTTCGCCACCGTAAGAGGAGCAGGTCACATGGTACCATATGGACAACCTTCTAGAGCATTACATCTATTCAGCTCCTTTGTGCATGGAAAGAGATTGCCAAACACTACTAAACCTTCGATTGTATAATGAATTATATTTGAAGACTAGTATATAACTCCTTGTGTGTTACATGGGTTGTAAAAACTAGTGTATAACATATGAAAATTACAGGTTCTATAGTCCAATTGATTATTATATTCGAAGATTTCATAGCCTAAAATGATGGAAAATGATGATTTTTAACAAGGGAAGTGTATCTTTTTCGTTTTTAAAACAATTAAAAATTATGGATAAAATATCTAAAATTGTCCTTTTAACTAAAATCAAAGTGAAATATTTTCTTTCAAAGACCCTTATTAAGAAGGTCTTTTTTCTTCAACTTATTTCTTTCAAAACATCGTAAGACCTCTGTCACGTCTTTTACATTCTCTTCAGCAACTAACAACAACAACACCAGATAAAGCTTGTACACTTTAAAAGTTATTCATCTCAAAATCTTTTTTCTTAGTTTTTGAGAGGAATACATTTGTTATGGACAAAATTGTATAAGTGAGATTAATTGAGGAATAATACAATATTTGTGAAGCCACTATGACTCAAGTACAGAGAGAGGGGAATAAAAATGATTGAGGAATAATGACCTGAGAAAGAGGTCATACAATATTCCTTATCCTTCTCTAAACATTCTGTTCCCTTATATAACCACTTATCTCTCCTCAGTCCTCATATTTTCTGTTGCGTTTGCGAATCCTGCTACCCCTCCTAACAGCTGGCTTTGCTGACTCATGCTTTCCTTGTGTTATTATTTCAGCACTAACCGTTACATACATATGTGTGATCTTTATCTTGTAAGAGATTTTTAAATGCACTAACTATTGGTAGATTTCCAAGCCCACGACAATTCAAAGCTATGCAACTCATTGTCTCGGATAGCTCCAAAATAAACTCTTTATTAAAAGGGAAAGAAAACACCTTATTGAGAGGGAAAACAAGAAACAATTTATGCTCTCTCTAAAATTTTGTACCCAAAATTCTGAGACGAAGATCGACAGTGAGATATGGAGATTAGGGAAAGTGAGAGCTATGGAGTGAGAACCAGGCTTGCTGAATGATAACTGCTGAATGAATCATTTTTAACCACTTCAATTTTGACTTGAGTTAGTTAGCATAAACAAATCAAATGCTTTTTGAGTTATGAAGAAAGTAGTAACAAAAAGCTATATATCCCTAAAAAAAAAAAAGCTTTATATAGTGGTTAGAATAATAATAAAATAATCTGATTCAACAATATTTAATTATGCGACGTTAACTGTGCTCTAATCTAACTTTCATGTCACAATTTTGATCTCTGAGAATTTAAATATTTCCTTCAATAATAATACATTTGACTAACACGTGACAATTTACTTTTTTTCGACTGAAAATTTGATCCACAACTCTTAAAATGTAAAGAGGTAAAATTATCATTATACACAATATATAAAAAGGAAATGCTTTATATCACATAAGTTTTTTAATTTGACATCACGAATAATTCATGAGCGACTTGCCACATTAAATTTTAATTCTTTTTATTTAAACAACAACTACCCATTTATAGCATTGCCCTGTATAAAATTTTTGTTTAAATTTTTGTTGTGTCATGTTGACAGACGTTGGATACAAGGGAAATATGATGTTTCGAATGTTTAATTGAAAATAGAAATATGAGGATGCTTCGAATGATTTATTGCGTTTTAGGTTTTTAAAGATGACATGATTTTCATCAAATTGATAGGTTTGTTAATCTGGAGATTTGTTCTTGTTGGCTGTGATAAAGCATGAAACAAAAAAAGAAGGCTCACGTGCATCTCTTATGAATTACTTGTGACTGGTTGGATTAATTAGATTTAATGATTGAGATTTGGTGTAAGTTTGTTCACTTGATGTCAACGGATCCAGGAAGTGTCAAAGGAATTGATAGAATAGAATATTATTCATAATTAGTTATAATTATTTTCCTGTAATTATGTGTTATCATAGATAGTTGACCTACACATGTGTGTGTGTGTCTATATATATATATATTCTATTCATATAATGAAAAGGCAAACAATTCCATTATCTTACATGGTATCAATCTAATCGATCCCTTAATCCCTGTTTTCTTTCTCTCAAACCCTCACCCATACAAACAGCCGCCGCTGCCGCATGCCTCCACCGCCGCAGACCTCCTACTCTGCAGCCGTCGCCGCACAGCCGCCGCTGTCGCAGGTCTTCTAGCCCGCCGCCGCCGTCCATACTCTTTCTCTCCGTCACGTGATGTCCGAGTCTGATCACAGTGACAACAATAGCAACAAATCCCCAAAGTCCTCTAGTCGTAATTCCGGCAAGATGACATCCTCCTCCTCGGCAGCCTCCAAAACCAAGTTTCATCATGCCCTTGCTGTTTCCAACATCAAGAACCATATCCCCATTGTTCTTGAGATGGAGAAAGACCAATATGGTACTTGGCCCGAACTTTTCCACATTCATGCCCGTTCTCATCGGGTTCTGCATCATATTGTCCCTTATAAGGACAAGACCACACCGGCAGATACCTCCAGTGCCGAGTATGAGTAGTGGACCACTCTTGACTCCACTGTCCTTTAGTGGATATACTCCACAATCTCCACTGACCTGTTGACTACCATCCTGGAACCAGACTCCACTGCTATGGAAGCCTGGAATCGTCTGACTGACATTTTTTAGGACAACCAGAATGCTAGAGCTGTCACTCTTGAGCAAGAAATCTCTAACACTCGCATGAAGGATTTTCCTAATGTCTCTGCTTACTGTCAGTGTCTTAAGATGCTCTCTGACCAGTTGAGAAATGTCAGTTCACCTGTCAACAACCATCGTCTGGTCCTTCAGCTAATATCTGGTCTCCCAGAAGCTTACCGCAGTGTTGCCACTTTTATTCACCAGAGCAACCCTCTTCCTACATTCTATCAGGCTCGCTCCATGCTCACCTTGGAAGAAGCTGGTATGGCAAAAATGGCACGCACCGGCTCTCATGCTGCCATACACACCACTGGCTCCTTCGAGCGATATAAGGCTCGTCTTGTATGTGATGGCAGGTCACAGATCACAGGTGTGGATTGTGATGAGACTTTCAGCCCGGTGGTCAAACCCGCTACCATTGGAACAGTGCTCACCATTGCTCTCTCTAAATCCTAGCCCATTCATCAACTGGATGTCCAGAATGCCTTCCTAAATGATGATCTTCATGAAACTGTTTACATGCATCAACCATTGGGTTCCGTGATTCTCATCAACCAGGTTATGTGTGTCGTCTGAAGAAGTCCCTTTATGGTCTCAAGCAAGCGCCCAGAGCATCGTACCAACGCTTTGCTAACTATGTAACCACCATTGGTTTCCGACATAGCACATCAAACCACTCTCTCTTCATATATCGACAACACTCTAACATGGCCTACATTCTTCTGTATGTCGATAACATCATACTTATAACCTCCACCCACACCCTTCGCAAATCAATTATGTCACTCCTAGCATCTGAGTTTGCAATGAAGGATCTGAGCCCCCTGAGTTATTTTTTGGGTATTGTTGTATCTCGTCATCCTGGTGGCATTTTTCTTAGTCAAAGTACATATGCTTCTGAGATCATCGAGCGGGCTGGCATGGCATCTTGCAAACCGTCTGCCATTCCTGTCGATACCAGGCAGAAACTCAGCACCTATTCTGGCACACCTTATGAGGATCCTTCTTTATATCGCAGCCTTGCAGGAGCGTTACAGTACCTCACATTCACTAGACCTGACATCTCTTATGCAGTTCAGCAAATTTGTCTTCACATGCATGCACCCAACACAACACACATGATGGCTCTCAAGCGAATTCTGCGTTATGTACAGGGTACATACACTTTGGATTACATTTATCATCATCCCCCATTACCAAGCTTATCTCCTTCACAAATGCTGATTGAGGTGGATGTCCTGACACTCGAAGCTCAACATCTGGGTACTGTGTTTTTCTCGGTGACAACCTTATCTCTTGGTCTTCTAAAAGGCAGTCCACTCTTTCTCGTTCTAGTGCTGAAGCTGAATATAGGGGCGTTGCAAATGTTGTATCTGAATCATGTTGGATTCACAATCTTCTATTGGAGCTTCATTTTCCCATTCCTCAGGCCACTCTGGTATATTGTGAAAATGTTAGTGCCATCTACCTATCTGGTAATCTTGTGCAACATCAACGTACCAAACACATTGAGATGGACATTCATTTTGTTCGGGAAAAAGTAGCTCGTGGTCAGGCACGCGTTCTTCATGTTCCCTCACGACATCAGATTGCAGACATCTTCACCAAATGGCTTCCTCGTATTCTCTTTGATGACTTCCGGACCAGTCTAAGCGTCCGTGAATCTTCCGCTTCAACTGCGGGGGTGTGATATAATAGAATATTAGTCATAATTAGTTATAATTATTCATAATTAGTTATAATTATTTTCCTGTAATTATGTTGTATAATAATTAGATAGTTGACCTACACACACATATACATATATATATATATATATATATATATATATATATATATATATATATATATATATATATATATATTATATTTGTTGGAATTGATTGAAATTGATTAGTTTTAGGGATTTGCTATTATTTGGAATTCAAATTATAGCTAATTCTGATCTTTGTATATCTTTTCATTTATATCTTGTAATTATGTTTTGATTTTTTATCTCCTATAATTATGGAGAGACCCTGTATATATTCACTACTTTCATATCAATAAAAGACACCAGAATACCATTTTCTTCTATATGGTATCAGAGCCAACTTCAATTACCTCTCATTTATAGGAATTGGAGATTAGCTTCTGATTAAGAAAATGGAGAATGAGTCAAAAAAATCAGATCCTGTTCCACATACGCATGATCTGTATTCATCCCTCACACCTCCGACGAATATGAAACTTGGGAAGATGAGAATTGTATGGTCAAATCTTGGCTCTTGGATGCAATGACCAAAGATGTTAGGTCACTTTTCATCCGCTTACCAACTGCAAAGAAGATCTGGGAATCAGTCAAGGAGACTTACTCAGTTAGCCAAGATGCATCAAAAGCTTATCAGCTTTATTGTGAGGTAATATCTATCAAACAAGATGGTGGTTCTATTGTCTCTTACTTTGCAAAATTGCAGAAACTGTGGCAGGAAATTGATGCGATTGAAAATTGTACCATGGTGTGCACTAAAGATGTTGAGACATATACCAACAAATTGAATGCCCAGCGTGTATACATATTCCTAGCAGGACTTGATTCACACTTGGATGGGGTACGTGGTCGAATCCTCGCAACCATACCACTTCCGGGTATACAAACTGTATATGCAAATGTTTGTGTTGAAGCAAACCGCCAAGAAGCCATGCTTTCTGCAACACAAAATGAAGGTGCTGCCATGGCTATGAAAAGGCAAATCAACTCCAAGAAAGGAAATCGCAAATGTACACACTGTAATGGCGACAACCATGTTGTGGATGATTGTTTTAAGTTACATGGTTATCCTGAATGGCACCCAAAAGGGAAAAAGAAGGAAGCTCTCAATAGCAATTCTATCACTGCTACTGGATTTGTTGCTAAGTCAGAATATACATACAAAGGAGAAGATTGGCAGTGGTAAAAGAAGTGAAGGATTATACTATCTTGAAGGTAACTCTCAACATTCCAAAAGAAAAGCACTAGCTCACTCTATGAATGATGGATTACAAGCTAAAAATATAGAAGAGATATGGCAATGGCATAAGCGATTAGGACACCCATCTTTTAGTTACCTTAAGAAATTGTTTCCTTCATTGTTTAGTTATTGTAATATCTCTGATTTTAAATGTGAAACTTGTGTAATGGCGAAAAGTCATCGTGTCTCTTTTCCTATAAATAATAGTAGAGTTGATGCCCCTTTTTCAATTATTCACTCAGATGTTTGGGGACCAGCTCCCTTTCCCACAAATAAAGGAATGAGATGGTTTGTGACCTTTGTGGATGATTGTACAAGAATGACTTGGTTGTATTTTCTTAAACATAAAAGTGATGTGTGTAGTGTTTTTCAAGTATTTCACAAAATGATAACTACACAATTTAATACTCCAATTAAGATAGTTAGGTCTGATAATGGGGGAGAATACCACAATAGTAAATTGACAGATTTTATGAAATCAGTTGGTATTCTCCATCAAACATCATGTCCTAATACCCCTCAACAAAATGGAGTAGCTGAAAGAAAAAATAGACACCTTTTGGAGATTACTAGATCACTCTTGATTGGTAGTAATGTTCCTTCTTATCTATGGGGAGAAGCTTTAAGCTCTGCAGTTTATCTTATTAATAGAGTTCCTTCAAGTGTGCTAAATTTTAAAAGACCTATAGATGTTCTGTCAAATCACTGCACACTTAACTCTGTCAATAATTTACCACCCCATATTTTTGGTTGTGTCATATATGTACATTTACATCCTCACCAAAGAACAAAATTAGAATCTAGAGCATTGAAATGTGTTTTTGTGGGATACAGCACCACTCAAAAAGGATATAAAGCTTATAATCCATCTTCAAAAAAATATTTTGTTTCAATGGATGTTACCTTTCATGAACATGAATTGTTTTTTCTTTCAAAAACATTTCATTCTTCACCTCAAAGGGGAAGGGATGTAGAGGTGCAGAACCATGAAACATTAATCCATGATATCATGTTATTTGATACTATGCCAATAGAAAATCAAGATGAAATTCAAGATATTGGAGATGAGAATCATGATAATGGAGATGAGAGTATGACCGAAGATGATAGTATAATTCCTCCTTCAACCTCGAATCCAATGCTGATCCAATCATCAGAAAATTCTGCAGAGGTATCATCTGAAACTATTGCTTCTATTCATTCTATTGCTGATACAGAAAGCTA
Organism: Medicago ruthenica; assembly: GCA_018208015.1. Taxonomy (NCBI): domain Eukaryota; kingdom Viridiplantae; phylum Streptophyta; class Magnoliopsida; order Fabales; family Fabaceae; genus Medicago; species Medicago ruthenica. The sequence continues at coordinate 77,358,813 of CM031373.1, read as the reverse complement.
TGATACAGAAAACTATGTTTCCACCGATATAGAAAATAATATTTCTGTCTCTAGTCAGTCATCTTTTGAAGATGTTGTTAGCCCTTACTCTCTTCCTCCTCGTACTAACAGAGGACAACCCCCAGTAAGATATGAACCTGATCCTAATTGTAAGGTCAAGTACCCTATAAGCAACTATGTGTCGTTCCAAAAGTTGTCCAAGTCATATGCTAATTTTGCATCTCAATTATCTATTGCCTCTACACCTAGTAACATGCAGGAAGCTCTAGCAGATTCCAGATGGACACAGGCAATGGCAGCAGAAATGGAAGCATTGGAGAAAAATGCTACTTGGGAACTTGTCTCCTTACCGGTTGGAAAGAGCACTGTAGGTTGTAGATGGGTGTTTACTATCAAACATAAACCTGATGGAAGTGTTGAGAGGTATAAAGCGAGGTTAGTTGCAAAAGGTTACACTCAATCTTATGGAGTTGATTATCAAGAAACTTTTGCCCCAGTTGCAAAGCTCAATACAGTGAGGGTATTACTATCACTAGCAGCAAATCAGGATTGGCCGCTTCTTCAATTTGATGTAAAAAATGCCTTTTTACATGGAGATTTAATAGAAGAAGTGTATATGGATCCTCCCCCTGGCATACCAAAGTACTCAAATATTTCTATGGTGTGCAAGCTTAAAAAGGCCCTATATGGATTGAAACAGTCACCAAGAGCTTGGTTTGGAAGATTTACAAAGTCTATGAAGCTTTTTGGTTACACTCAAAGTAATTCTGACCACACCTTGTTTCTTAAGCATAATCATGGTAAAATCACTGCATTGATAATATATGTTGATGATATGATTGTGACTGGAAATGATCCTAATGAAATTTCAAGCTTGCAGAGATATTTAGCTTCTAATTTTGACATGAAACAGCTTGGAGATCTCAAATATTTTTTGGGAATCGAAGTTGCAAGGTCGAAACACGGTATCTTTCTTTCTCAAAGAAAGTATGTGTTAGATTTGTTAACTGAGACTGGAATGCTTGGATGTAAACCAATTGATACTCCCATAGAACAAAATCACAAGAACTTTCATTGTGCTGATGCACTTAGTGCGGATCGAGGAAGATATCAAAGATTGGTTGGGAAGCTAATTTACTTGTCTCATACTAGGCCGGACATAGCATATGCAGTTAATGTTGTGAGCCAATTTATGCATGACCCCAAACAACCGCATATGGATGCTGTTGAACGAATATTGAGATACTTGAAATCTGCTCCAGGAAAAGGTTTATTATTCTCAAACCATGGCCACCTCAAAGTTGAAGGTTATACTGATGCTGATTGGGCCGGATCTGCAGATGATAGAAAGTCTACTGCAGGCTACTTCACTTTTGTGGGAGGGAATCTAGTAACTTGGAGGAGTAAAAAGCAACAAGTAGTTGCTAGATCAAGTGCCGAAGCGGAATTTAGGGGGATGGCAGTAGGAATATGTGAACTGTTATGGATTAAAAACCTTTTAAAGGATCTGGGATATGAACAAGAGGATGCGATGAAACTTTACTGTGATAACAAATCAGCCATAGAGATTGCCCATAATCCTGTACAACATGATCGCACAAACATGTGGAAATTGATAGGCATTTCATCAAAGAAAAGATTGAAGCTGGTATTATCACATTTCCTTTTGTAAAATCAGAACAACAACTTGCTGACATGCTTACCAAGGCAATAACATCCAAGGCTCTTAGTGGTTCTCTTGACAAGTTGGGTATGTGTGATATTCATGCACCAACTTGAGAGGGGATGTTGGAATTGATTGAAATTGATTAGTTTTAGGGATTTGCTATTATTTGGAATTCAAATTATAGCTAATTCTGATCTTTGTATATCTTTTCATTTATATCTTGTAATTATGTTTTGATTTTTTATCTCCTATAATTATGGAGAGACCCTGTATATATTCACTACTTTCATATCAATAAAAGACACCAGAATACCATTTTCTTCTATAATATTCACATAATGAAAAGGCAAGCAATTTCATTATGTGTCATAATTATAAGTTAGGGTAATCCTTCGAGCACATAGGAAAACCTTAATCCATTTTACATTTACTAATTTTTTTTCCTCAACGTTCTCGTATACTTCTTCCCCTCATTTTAATGGCTCCAAAAAATTAAGGGAATAACAATTCACAATGTGCCAAGAATCTCGAAAAAGAGAACTCAGTGCTCTCAAATTGACGCAACTCACGCCAATAAAGACCACTTTTTCTCAAATCTGAAATTGAAAACCTTTTGATGATAGAATGGCAAAATACCCGAAATGCAATATCTTGACGTGGATTATACAATTTAAATTCTTATTCTCAAGACCTATTCCATTATTCATGATTAATGGAGAGTGATTTTTCTCATTATTGAAACTTTTTGGTGCTCTCGACGAAACAATAAATTGTGCCATTTTAATTATTCTAATATTTTTCTTCTTACATTTTTTTGTTGCAAAATATTCATTTATAATCAAAGTTATCTAAAAATATATTTTCAATAGAATTAATCAAATAAATTAAAAAGAAATATATCTATATAATACTAAGTACTAATTAAAATTAATAATTTTTGCGCCCCTAAAAAAATAGTCCTCGGGGGCCACCCCTGACTGGAACTCATCTTAGAAAGAAGGAAAGAAAGAAAGAAAGCAAGAGAGGTGATTGGATTAGAGAAGCAAGGGACAAATGAATTTTTTTACAAACTTTTGGCTAGTGACAAAAACAAAAATCTTGAAGACTCCAAAGTTCCTAGAAGTAGAATAGAGTTCTTTAAGACCAAATCATGGTTTTCCTATGGATTGTGCTATCAAGCAAAACTATTTTTTTTTAGCCGCTTAGACATTGTAGTTTCTAAACAATTAAAATTCATTCTTTTTAATCTAATTGATAATTGTTTATATCCATGATAATGGATAATTAAACAGTCAAAATTCATTATGTTAACTTCATCACATTTTGGCTTATATTCATAAAGAAAATGAATAGTTAAACAATTTCATATTTTCTAGTTTTATTGATATTCTAAATTCTATAAAAAAAAAGGGTATTCCTGTATTTCATACAGTATTCCTTTTCTTCGATGATTTTCAAACCTTTTTATTTTTTATTTTTGTAAATTTTAAAGCCGGAAATGTATACATTGACCATTAGAGATAGGTTTGTTAATAGTTAATGCAAATTTAGTTATGTTAGATATCAATATTAGTTGTTACTCCTTCTATCATATCACTTTCAAACTCACCCACTAGTTAGTTATCGTGTAAACTTTGGGTAACTCTCGTGAACAGCACCACAAAGCCACCGACAGATTTTAACCGTTGTCATTTCGTCTAAAAAAATTATTAAGTGTGTCTAATGACCGCATTACCCTCACCTCACAGTTTACATTCCCACTTTTTCATGCTAACTCAACTAACTTCAATCACTTCACAACCACAACCTAGTGCATTCTCCAATCTTCCAACTTTTCATTTTCATAACTGTATATATGATTATGATAACATAGGCTATTGCTTCCTTCAACCAAACTTTCACTATTAATGCAGTCAATGGGTTTGTTCAGTTTTGATATATGGCATTGTAGGTTGGTTATGCAATTAATGCAGTTAATGTGTATGTTCAGTTTTTGGATTTCATTTACAAAGTTTAGAACTTTAATCTCAAGAGTTTTTGGTTTTAGTCACAAAATTATGAAGGGTAATCGCAATGCTTGGATCTTAGTTTCTTTCAATGTGTTAGTCACAACTGGTTCTTTGATTTCCTTCATGTTAGTACTTTCATGGGTTTATTCATATGCATTTCCCACTCCTAATTCAGTGATTAAGAGTTATGATGAGATTAATGGTAACATTAATAGTAACAGTTCTCATTTACAAGTTCAGAGCTATTTTGAGGCTCTAAAATCCAATGTTTCAAGGGATGCATGTAATGTGTTTGATGGAAGTTGGATTCAGGATGATAGTTATAGTTATAGTTACCCTTTATATGATGCTTCTCAATGTCCATTTGCAGAAAGAGGTTTTAATTGTTTTGCGAATGGGCGTAAAGATAGAGGTTATACAAAATGGAGATGGAAACCTAAGAACTGTGATATTCCTAGGTTTGATGCACGTAGAATACTCGAAAATCTTCGTGGGAAAAGAGTGGTTTTTGTTGGTGATTCATTGAGTAGGACTCAATGGGAGTCTTTGATATGTATGTTAATGACAGGTGTTGAGAATAAGAAGAGTGTTTATGAAATCAAAGGCAATAAGATCACGAAACAGATTAGGTTTCTAGGTGTGAGGTTTAGTTCTTTTGATGTTAGAATTGATTTTTATCGTTCTGTTTTTCTGGTGAAGCCTGGTTCAGTGCCTAGATTTGCGCCAAAAAGGGTGAAGACATCGCTGAGATTGGACAAGATTGATGATATTAGCCGTGAATGGGTTGATTCTGATGTTCTTATATTCAATTCAGGTCACTGGTGGACAAGGACTAAGCTTTTTGATATGTGAGTAACTTGATTCTACAAATTGAGATGTATTTTTTCCCTTGTAGTACTATATAGACACACATTTTTATGGTCTTATCTTGTTTCATAAATTAGAGATTTGATTTACTACTCTGCATATTTTGTTTACATGTTTTTTTTGGACTTAATTTTCATATTTGGATCCGGTTAATTCATGATAAGAAGATGGACATCTCATTGTGCTTCTGTGTTCAAAGAATCTTCAACTAGCGTTAGCTTTTCTGCAACTTACAGTATCATGCATGTGATAATTTTGGACATTTTTTATCCCTGTGATTCTTTAGATGAAATGATGTATATCATTGAAACTGACATACATGAACTTCAGCAAGATGATGTTTTATCGGCATGCCTATGACGAAACATGTAAAATATAATCATTTTATTTCAATAATCTCTGATGAAAAATTGGTCACTTATTGGCTAGGATGTGTATTCTTTTGTATATTCATCTATTATAAATTTTTATGTGTGTTCACATGCATTTTAATAGAATTTCCATGTAGGTTAGGATTAGTATTTTTATGAAAATTATCAACCATTTGCTGCTAATTGCTAACATTATTATCAGACAGGGGCTGGTATTTTCAGGTTGGTAGCTCACTGAAGCTTGGAATGCCAATTAATTCAGCTTTCAAAACAGCTTTGCTCACCTGGGCATCTTGGGTAGATAATACAGTTAACACAAACAGAACAAGAGTATTCTTCCGAACTTTCGAATCATCGCATTGGAGGTGAGTTTGTTGTAACCAATTATTCATTCTGTTGTCACTTTCTAGATGAGACAATGGAAACAAATAGAGGATTAATTTTGCTAATCTTTTGGTAATACTAGAGCTATCAAACTTGATGGTAAGACTTAATAAGATGTTTATCTTTTTGTGCCAGTGGACATAACCATAATGCTTGCAAAGTGACTAAAAGGCCTTGGAAGAGAACTATAGGCAAGGACAAAAGTCCAATTTCAGATATGATCAAAAAAGTTGTGAAAGATATGAGTGCTCCTGTGACGGTGCTGCATGTGACGCCGATGGATGCATATAGGAGTGATGGCCATGTGGGAACCTGGAGTGACAAACCATCTGTACCTGATTGCAGTCATTGGTGTTTACCTGGTGTTCCTGATATGTGGAATGAAATTATCTTCTCATACTTGCTACAAAAAGATGAAGCAAGTTAACATTAAAGCTAGTAGTAACATGTGATGTGTTAGTTAGTGGTTGTATTATTGATTTTCCGTATGTATTAAACAAGCAAAAGTCATTACTAGTATAACATGAGTAGTTAGGTTATACACTCCTGAAGAGAATGTGACTTGTCCTAACAAAAAAAGAGAGCATGTGACTTGTTCTAAGCAAAAGTCTTTAGCTAGTAATAATAAATTAAGGTAGTAATTTAAGAAGAACTTGTAAGTAGATTAAAATACTATTTTTATCTATGATTATTCCAGCTCAAAGTGCATCCAAATGTGTTGTAATGAAGAGTTTACCATAAAAGGGAGGTGTTATCCCTACTGTAAATAATTGTTCAACAATCATTATCATTAACAAGAATTCTCACCATATAATAAGTGATTGCTGCTTTGACTTTCCAGTGAACTTAATGCTAAATTGCTTAAGTGGATGCATCACAAAAGGTTCAAGTTGGCAACCACCAGCATAAATTATGGATCTGGAATTCTCAATAGACGTGCACAGATAAGTATTGGATCTGAAATTCTCTACGGCGATGCATACCAAGCATCCCTGTAGATAATTCAAATCCAAAAGAAGACCTCACATAATTATAGTCCAATAGAAGGTATAGAAGGTTGTGGTGGCTAGTTAGTCCTACCAGTTCTTCATAACTTTCTTTTGATATTTACACAAATTTTGATTTGGTTAGGCACTTGACAGTTATACTGGTCTACTAAGAAAAATGAAGAGTTTCTTTTATTCCCCATGAATTCTTAAAAACCGATCACATCCAGAGATATAGTTCCAGACGGGAAAACACTGATTTGTCTAGTTTCATCAATCTAGAGGTGACATTTTTTTTCTTCTAATTAAGCTCAACTGATTAATGAACTCCATCAAAGAACGAATCCGAATCATTTGAAAGAACTCGAGTTTGAGTTATGGATGAAACAATTCTTGACCGGATTATATTTACACCACGGTCGAACTACGGATTTCCAAAGTCCCATTCCTTTAGAAATAAGAGGGTTAACAAAAAATAAAAGTGTTTTTACCCGTCCGGAATATTCGTACTTCATTTTGGCTTGTTCAAAAAAAAAGTATTGGTTTTTAAAAGCAGCTCCCAAAATGTATTGCATCTAAGGCTACTGGCATTCAAGTTCATCGGGTTAAGCAGGTCCAAATTCAATATCTACGGTTTTTTCTTCTTCTTTTTTACATCAATATTCTAACAGCTATGCAGTTTTACTGAATATATTAAAAATGTTTGGTCGAAATTATGAGATTGTAATCAATATCAACATGCAGTGTCTGCCCTTGCAATAATCAAATTGCGTAGCGTAGCTACATTGCTTGATAAAGATTATGTGGGGCTCCGATTGTAATCATGGTCATATAGCTACGATTGTACGTAATAATCAATAAGCATAAATATATTAGTTAAAATAATTATACGGGTGAAATAAATACAATAAATAATAATAATAATAATAATACCCTCCTTCAATAATAATAATAATAATAATATCCCTCAAATAATAATAATATTACTATTAAAACCTATTTCTGGTTGACCTAGTGAGGTTGACTTGACACTTTGGAGTGTCTCTCAGAGGTATCAGGTTCGATTTTTTATAGTGTCTGTTTCGATGGACTAAAACCATTCAAAGCTATGATCTGACTTTAAATGGGGTCCTAGCAAGTGGACGGTAGAATTGAACCCCTCAAACTAGTCGGCTCTTGAGCCGGCGCAAATACTGAGTTTTAAAAAAATAAAATAAAGCTCACATCACCTATGAATGAGTAAAATTATGAATATATAAGAGATATGATTCATATACTTAATGACATAATGTTTTGAATGGAGATTTGACATCTCTCTCTACTGTGGCTCTGAAGCATTGACCCGTTGTTGCTTCCGTCTTCCCCATACTCCTTAACAAGTGGTATCAGAGTCTCTTTCTGCTTTGTGGACAAGAGGGAACTAGATCATATTATAGGAAGTAAAAACTCACACTTGAGGGAGATATTGTTTGGTTTCAAGTGTGAGTGACTAAGTCCAACATCGTCTATGAATGAGTAAAATGTTAGATATATAAGAGAGGTGACTCATATACATAATGACTTAAGATTTTAGGTGGATATACGACGTTTCTCTCTCTCTCTCTCTCTTCTCTCTCCTCTCTCCTCTCCCCTCTCTCTCTCTCTCTCTCTCTCTCTCTCTCTCTCTCTCTCTCTCTCTTCCTGAAACATTGACTGGTTGTTGCTCCTGTTGTCTCTAAACCAACATAGAGAAAATAAAGAAATGCAACCACAACAGAGAAACATAAAATGAAAACTCTAAAACCAGAGAAAAAATTACTACTGTTTTTTTTAGAGATAAAAAATTACTACCGTTGTCTAATGAAAACTAGATAATAACATTATATGAAAAAAAGTTAAAACACGTAGACTACTCTCAAATAGTCACCGACCCTGATACAACCACATCCTCCAAAGAAAATATCTAACTATATATCTAACAACAGTCTAGACTGGAATAAAGAAAAAATTCAGACACAAGCTTAAAGTGTTTTTGACTAATTCATATAGGTCGTATTAGCTTCCCTCTTCCTTTACAATTCTAAGCAATGTGAGACTTCTTTAACATGTATATTTTCAACTAAAACCAACGATCACCACCTTGATTGAAAATGATACATCTATTTCCAAGGTCGCATTATAATATACCATAAATAATATAATCACTTGAAACTAAGTCACTTCAAATTTTTTCACTTTATCTTCACCGACAGTCATAGTTCAAAAGGAACTATCATACTCCATTATAAGAGTGTATTTCACTTAAAGTTAAACCACTCCAAGAATTTTCACATGTCGAAAATCAGGTTGAAAATTTACGGTGCAACTTTCATATTCGCAACAAGTTCTTCACCCGCCGACATAATCTTACACTACACCTTGCATCAATGCTCGAGTACTCATCATCACTTTGGGTAAAACTAATCGTATTGACACATCTTTAACTTCAAAATTCCACAATGCAAAATTTATTATTCCATAAATTTTCTCTAGCTCTAACTTCACAACGAGTCTTGTAATTAGAGCATTTAGTATCACCCTTCTTTTTTATGTGGAAGGTCAGACAAGCTGCAACCACATGACATACTAAGAATTTTGTTCCTGAACAGAACAAAAAAACTATGCTACCAATTGTTGGGAAAAATCGGCATAGAAAAAATAAAGGAACACCATCAACCATTATTTATTAACAACCAGAGAATAACACTATATGCAAATTTTTACAACACATAAGACTACTCTCAAACACCCATAAGCCCCAATACACCTACACCTCCGAAGCAAATACCTAATATCATCTTACAACATTCTAAGACAAGAGTATAAGAGAAAAGAAAAAAGCCCGATACAAAATTAAGTGTTTCTGACTGACACAACTTGTAACAAAGAACTACAACACACACACACACACACACACACACACATATATATATATATATATATATATATACATGGTCTTGGTTTCCCTCTTCCTTTATAATTCTAAACAATACGAGTTTTTTTAACATATATATCTTCAATCAACACAAACATATATATAATAGCAAGACTTTAAATAAAGATACACGGAATTTTACCCTATCTCATAACTTTAAAAATAATGATACACGAAATTTTATCCTATGTCTCAGAACTGCTAAATATCACGAATAATCCATCCACGAATTACAAGAATACCAACATATCAGAGTATTAATTAAGGAAGAAAGTTTAATTTTCAGACTTGGCGGAATGAAAAATGCTATGTGGTGCGAAAATAAATTTGTTGGATTTGAGAGAAAAGAAAATTTGGCCCACAATATATTATTAAACTCCAATGTTGAATATATAAATTATTGGCTAAATTATATTTTGGTCTCTTACCTTAATTTTAGATTTTGTTTTGGTCCCTTAAGTTCTTTGTTTTGTTTCATTTTGATCTTTTAAACTACAAGCATTTGACAACTTGATTAAGTTTCTTCCTTTTTATTTTGGTCTTTTTTTTTTTTAGAAATCATTTCGGTCATTTAACTTATAAGTATTTGATACTTTGTTCATTTAAGTTATAAATTTTAGACACTTTTTTTTATGTAATAAATTTTAGACACTTTATTCCTTCTTATCATGACCAAAATATTTTAATATATACTATATATAAAGAAAATAGTCTATTTTGACTCTTTTGGGCTAGTTTTTTCTCCTTCCAAAATTACCCTCAACTTTCAATACAAATAACACATATAACAAATAGATAAGAGTAAATTCAAATATTAAAATAAAATGCAACAAATTGTATATGTCCGGTTTTTTTTGCTTTTTATTTAAAAAAGATAATGAATGAGAGTGAACTCAAATATTAAAAAATGTGTAACAAAAACAATTTTTTTTTGTTACCACACAAAATATATCGCGTAACAAACACGATGTCAAGTATATGTCACTATAAATAAAATCAATAAGAAAATGATCGTTATTTTATTTTTATTTTATATACAGGGAAACTAATAATGAAGTAAAAAATGTGTTCATAACACATGCAACATAATAAAATTTGGATCTATTTTGCGCTTAAATTAAAAAAATTATATTTAGATACTAAAAGTGTACCGTTATATCAATTCTTGAAGCATAAAATTCTTCAAAGATGTGAAAACTCTACGTGTATCCACACCGAGACCAATTCTTACCCTCAACCTTTGAGTAGTGGAACAAGAAAACTAGATCATCTTTCTATTTTGTTGTTGTTTCAAATTACTTGAGGTCTATTTATAAGTCATACACACTACCATCAAATAGGAGGTGTTGACTCATCTTAATGGTCTATTACTTTCATATGATCAATCATTATAAAAAACAATTAACACATGTTAACGCTAACTTATGTGAAAAACCATTTCTTACTAAAAAGACCATTGACCAATATGATTCACATAATTATATATAATTGCATCAAGAATGTCGTATGATTAATTATATATGTCAACCATTGACCATTGATGATTTACATATATACACATGTATATAATCAATTAAGAATATGTGCAACAACCTTCACTAATTGGTTTATTTCTACCTTTTATTTATTTCAAAAATAAATATGCTCAATTTGTTTATATATATCATTTGTATTCTTTGTACTGACAAAAAATACAATAATATTTCACTTAGAAAATTTATATTTTGATTAATTAAATTCTTCAATTTAATCATCAAATAATAAAATAATTCTTTAGCAAGAACTAAAACACTCGTTTGTGTGTGACCCTGTAGGTTCAATACTAAACTGGTAATAGATTAATCAAATTAATATATTAATCAAGGTAGGCGTCTAATAACACTACTTGACATCCAGGTAGTATGAAGTATTACTTTACTTTCAAGAACCAATTAGAATAATATAATATTTTTCTTGCATCGTTACAACTCTTGTTAACTCTAGAGCATGGTACAATTGTCAAACTCTAATAAGTTAACATATATGACTTAAGAAACTCATTTCTTCTTTCATTCAATTTCCCTGGCCAACGCTTTTAATTTTATCATAGAGTTCAAACTCATTACCAACAGTTGACTGATTCCATCTTGATTAGTCATTAATTATAAAAGTATTTAATCGTATCCAATATCATTTCAACTAGCACCCTAAGGTATTAGGTGTTTAGAATCAAAATACAATAAATAACATGTTAATTACCATGACAATCTCAGGTCAAAGAAAATCTTTATATTCTTTCTTGAGAATTTTTCTGTTGACATTTTAAGGTAATATCGACCATTAGAAATTCTCAGTTAAGTTAGTTCAATGATCACATCACTATATACATCATCTATATATGTAATTTAATGTATGAGACTTATTAATCTTTATCCAATAAAGACTATCACATATATATTGATCTATCCGAATTATTGATGTCCTACTCACAATAATCATACGATCAAGAACAATTTAGATAAAAAAATAATAAAAGACTTGTTTCTCATTATCATAATCTCTATCATGATAACAAGTCTATAATTTAATCAATGACGTTATCAAATTAACTATTCCACTAAACAGTACACAAGATAGTGAATATTTATTAAGTCTAAAATTGGTTACATAATTGATTGGATCTTGGGCATCTGCAACAACCAAATACGTCGAGTTAATAAGTAATTTCGTTATATGTTTTGACAATAATTTGTAGATAAATCGATGTACGAATAATTTCATTAATATTTAAAAATTGTAATCAAAATTATACAAACAAACATAATAAAATATACACACGTTAACACGGTAAAAAGAGCGGATAGATGGGTACGGTAGTGCCTGTCTTTTTGCTAGTATTTATAATTAAGTGACTAAATTATCCAACATTCATAACTTAATGGATCAAAATAAAAAATTAAAGGGATCAAAATTAGTTGGTTTGCACGTTGATCTACCCGTTCGCCTGCTTTGTGTGAAAATTGTTCACACCACATATCACCGCTGATGGCGGAATTCATGAATGGTTGCTGTCGCGGTGATTTTCGGAGATCAAACTATCGATTAGCGTTGACTCACTAATTTTATTTCACGACTGAACTTTTAATTTTTTAAATGAAAAGTGGAAAAAAGTTCTAAATTACCACATTTTTAAAGATTAGGGTTCGGGGGTTAGTTACGTTTAAGGAAGGTGTTAGCGCCCTAAACGTTCGTAGTACTCTACGAGAACCTCTTGATTTTATTTATTTATTTAGACTATAACTTGCTTATTATTTTTTAAGGAAAGAAAAGAATGAATTAGAATAGTGAGAAAAAATAAAAATGTTTTTTTTGTATTTTTTATGATTTGGAAGGACAAGGTCCTTTGCCTACGTACCCGTGAGGGATCAAAACCTCGTAGTTCGGGGTAAAAATGACGGTTGATTTGTTTTGTATTTTTTATTGGTTTTAAAAAAAGTTTTAAAGATAAAATAAAGGTCAAGTGGCAAAATAAGATTGGTTTGTGTTTTTTATTTTGAAAAAAAAAATTAAAGTGTTATTAAAGTGGATTAATGGTTATTTAAGAAAAATAAAAGAGAAAAAGGGACACTTGATTGAAAATCAAGGTTTGTTTAAAAAAAGATTTTTTGTGATTTTGATTATTATTTGCATGTTTTTTTGTTTTTTTTTATAATGAACTTAAGACTAAAAACATAACTAAAAAGCTAAACGCGAGGAAATTCAGTGGTGACGTTGGATCACCACGAAACCCTTTTGAAATTAAACTAACCTAGTATTTTTTTTTGTAAAGCGAAACAAAAATAAAACAAATAAAAGACATAATGCGGAATAAATAAAGTGAGTGTCAGTGCAAATTCTCATTTATATTTACATGGGTCCTAAATACATTCTAATAAAATAAAAATAAAAATGACAAAATGATAAACAAGGAAAGAACGAAATTGCAAATGCATTAAAATAAATATGCTAATAATAAAACTAAAATGAAAATGCATGAAATAAAAGGAAAATAAAAAAATAAAAATGCATGATGTGCTAAAAATAAAGGTAATAAAATAAAATGCATGAGAATAGAAGGACTAAAATAAAAATAAATTGCAAGAAAAGGAAAAAAAATCAAAGAGAAAAACAAATAAAAGAAGAAAGGGGGTGCTGAAGCAAAAAGGGGTGCAGAGAAGTAACCAGAATAAAATCAGAATGAGGAAGGAACACAGGTGGGCCGAGGCTGAGGTATTGGGCTGAAAGTGGGGAGAAAACCGGACCGGTCCGGTTTAAGCGAACCGAACTGGTTCGGTGTTTTATAACATGAAAAGGCCGGTTTTTATCTCATTTGCAAGGCTTTTCCTCTCTCTTCTCCTCTTCCTCTCTTCTCTCCTCTCTGATTCTCTCAAACAGAAGTCTGGCCGGATTAGTTCCTTGTGTATGGTGGTGGTTGGGTCGCGTGTTTGGGCTGTGGGAGTGTGTGGCTGATTGTGGCGTTAATGGTTCGTGTGTGTGTTGCCGTGTGGAGTTGTGGGTTGAGGGAGGTTAGGAGGGAGGCCGATTTGGTGTGGTGGTCTGGAGGAAGCGCGGCCGGTTTGGTGTGGTGGTCTGGAGGAAGCGCGGTCGTGGGTGGTTTAGGTGGGTAGGGCCGATTTGGTGTGGTGGTTCGGATGGATAGGACCGGTTGTGTGGTGGCTTGGTTATGGTGAAGGTGGTGTGATGATGGATTCGGTTTTGGTAAGGTTGTGGTTGTTTTGTAGTTTTGTGTTGGTTTATGGCTTTTGTTTATGGTGGCCGTGAGTTTGAGGGGAGTGGTATGGCGCGGCTGGGTTCTTGGTGAGTGGTGGCCGGATTGGTTTAATGTTGTGGCCGAGTGTGTAATGGATGGTGGTTGTGGGCGTGTGTGGCTGTTTATGTGTGGTAGCGGTTTTTTTGTGGTGATTGATGGTTGTGTTTGGCTTAGGGCCGTGTATTGTAATGGCTTTGGGATTTTTGATGACTGATTCTCTGTTCCTTGGTTCTCGTTACTGATTCTGTGTTTGAGGTTTCTCTGAATTGACTCAATTGGCTCCCCTGTGTTCTGACTGATGAATTGCTACTTATGGCCGTCACACTAAACTGCCATCATTGATCATAAAAATCAATGAATGACATTTAGAATGATTAATTAAAACCAATTATTCCTCTACAAAGTCTCCTTTTCAAAAGGTTAGAAGTTGAAAAAAATCTAAAAAAGGAAACTAATAAAAACAACAAAAATGCTAAATGAAATAAAAATAAAAGCATTTAAAAGAATAATGACAAAAATAAAAATAATAATAAAAACAAAAAGACTGACCCGAACGGAATAAACAAAAAAAAATGAGGTATTTTAAAATACCTCTCTGCCGAAATTTCGTCTAAGACGACGAAAAATTCTGAACCAAACAGATGAGTAAAAAAAGAATTTTAGGTCAAAAATTGGGGTATGACAGTTGCGCATACAAATATAAGCATTCGTTTTTTTTGTCAAGTAACATATAGCAGCTAAAGAAATCCATCTTAAAGTGAATAAATGGGGTGTTCGGGTTCGAACCCGGCCCCTGCATATATTATGTATTATTTCTTACCAAGGGAGTTAAGCTCATCCAGAATAATGGTTTGTGGGTTTAACCATTATTCATTTTCATTTTGTAATATTACGTACAAAAATAAAATAAACTTATATCGCTGACATTAATTTATGAAGGTAGACGCACCCAACGAATTGAAGTCTCAGCAACAATCTTTGTTGTAGTATTGCTACATATATTTGTATGTATGTTATATAAACGGTAGCCTGTGTTCTCTAGTTTGTACAATGTTTTTTCTCTAGGTAGCAAGAGAATATCAAACAATGATGGTGATGTGCAACCAATTAGGACTACCACATGCAGGGACTCTACCACAATGCCACCTAAAGGCCCCATCCCAAAAAGTCCTAAAATCCCAAAAGACACACTCGATGTCTCCTGAAAAGAAAGAAATTTTCAAGTCATTAGAGAGTTGGGTATCACAAAGTGTGCTTCCTCTAGCCAAACCCGTGGAGGAATGCTGGCAGCCACATGATTTATTGCCAGATTCATCACTACCCTCTGACGAGTTCATCGATCAAGTAAAAGACTTAAGGGATCGAACGACCAAGCTTCCAGACGATTATCTTGTAGTTTTGGTGGGTGACATGATCACTGAAGAAGCATTGCCTATGTACCAATCATGGATAAACACGACTGATGGGGTTGGAGACGAGACTGGATCAAGCACCAATCCTTGGGCCGTATGGACACGCTCTTGGACTGCAGAAGAGAATAGACATGGAGATTTGCTTAGAACTTATCTCTATCTCTCGGGTCGAGTTGATATGCGCATGATTGAAAAGACTATTCAATACTTGGTTGGGGCTGGCATGGTGACACATTTTACACACATATAACATGCATATAAACACATTAACTTTTTGTTTTTAAAATGAATGCGTACAACACATGCTTGGATCCCTTATAACAGCTGCATGATACGACAATATTTATGAATCGTTAGATCTAGTGAGATAAATTTTCTTTCTCTAGATTCAACTATCTCCACAATCGTTGCACCATGCAACTGATGTAGGGACTTCACAAGAAAGAATATAAACATGCATTTATCTCTCTCACATGAGTATTAGCTTAACTTGGTCGTATTCACAATAAATATATTTATTAAACTCTGATGATACATGTTTATTAAACTCTAAAGTTAATTGAATGTTTGTGGTGTAGGATATAGGAACCGAAAACAATCCATATATGGGAGTTGTGTATGCATCCTTTCAAGAGAGAGCCACTTTTGTATCGCACAGTAATATGGCTCGACTAGCTAAGGAGATGGATGATCCAGTGCTTGCACGCATATGCGGCACGATAGCCGCGGATGAGAAGCGCCACGAGATTGCATACGAGAGGATTGCGGAGAAGCTTCTAGAAGTGGACCCCACAGAGACAATGCTAACCATAGCAAAAATAATGAGTGGCAACATAACGATGCCCGGACACACTACTAGGAAAAGCAAAATTAGTGACGGAAAAAATAAAATCCCTCACAAATTCCTTGGTCACAAAATTTAGTGACGGAATTAGAGAGGGATTTCATGTTTTCCCTCACTAAATTTCCCTCACTGATTTTTGTTTTTTTAGTAGTGACACTTGATGCATGATGGACGAGACCCACACCTCTTCAGCCATTTCTCTTCTGTGGCACAACGCAATGGCGTGTACAAGGTTAGTGATTATATTGAGAGCTTGGAGTTCTTGATTGGACGCTGGAGATTGGAGAAGCTTGAGGGTTTGACGAGCGAAGGAAAGCGTGCACAAGAGCTTGTATGTGGGCTTGTACCCAAGGTTAGGAGGCTACAAGAACGTGCTGATGAGCGAGTGAGAAAGATGAAACCCAAGTTTAGTTGGATCTTTCAGTAAAGAGATGCCCTTATGATTATGAAAGTACACAAAACATTCAAAAATAAGTACTGTGAAAAAAAAGGACTATGTAGAAAAAATTTAAAAAAATATGACGACTATTGTTCAACAATATGCATTGAGAGAGTGCATGTGTATGATGATGTTGCTGTTAAATAAATAGAGGACAAGTAGTTGATGTTGATGCCAATGTGAATTGATTTCCATTGACATAGTTAAGATTTGAAAATTGGGTTTGATTCCTGCTGAAGTCTATTGCAAATATAATGGAGGATGTTATGGTCCAAATACTTAATGGTATATTCCAAATTATACTAAACCATAGTCCCATGATTTCTATTCATTGCGGTTGTATGTTGTTTGCCACAGGAAATACATGTTTCATTTGGAGTCATGAGCACTAGTTTTTTTTTTTTTTTTTCAGAGGAAAAAAAAGTGTACTAAAGTGTGCTAGATAGAGATCCATTTTATTCACTCCATATCACTTCGAATGTACACGGAAAACATAGTTTTTGTGATGTTAAGATGTGTGTTTTTAAATAAATCAAGAGTTTTTTTTGTCGTCCAGACATATACTTTCAGAATCATGTGTGATTTTTTAAAAATTTGAAGTGGGTAAAGTTGCTCCACTTTATTAAGCAAATAGAAGCCATTATTGGTCTAATGTGAGTAATTAGGATATACTTATACACTCCCGAAGGAAGAGGATGTGGCCTGCTTCCACATCGTTAGAAAAATATATATGTTTGTAGTAAATTTAAGGTCTTCTAGATTGATGAAATGAAATGGAGTAAAACGAAGTAGGATGGAATAGAGATTTAATTCAATTTTTTGGATATTTTACGATGGAACGAAACTATAGTTTTTCACTCCATTATTTGAAAAAATTATGGAACAAAATGAGTTATAACTTTTTTATTCCATTTTTACCTTTTATTTTAAAAAACATTAATATGTTGAACACTTGAACTATCTATTGAATTTAATCAACATAGCTTTAGAACATGAACTCAATATGCCTACATTGCTACACAATTCAATCGGATACATTTCTCCTCTAAACAAGAATTTAATATGCTAACATTCGATATGGACAATTATATAGCTTGTCCATATTTTTTTTTGCTGACAAAAGCTTGTCCATAGTTTAAAACACCATACTTGATTTATCAATAATAATAATGGAAATAATAATAAAAATAATAATAATATGCGTATTACAAAATTGTAAAATGCAAGTTTGATTTAAAGCAATTTATCATGTCTCAAAGCAATAAATTAAAAATACTCACTCTGCATACCTTGTTGCCATAGAAGTCACTTTTTTTTTGTGAAGTAGCCTAGTTGCTAGAGCACACATATTAAATGTGGAGAAGTAGGGTGTTCGGATTTCGAATCTCGGTCCCTGTATATATTATGCAATGTCCCTATCAACTGAGTTAAACTCACACGGACCTTAAATTCACTTTTTATCCTCTTATTTTTTGAAAAGAAAATGAAGTTTCGGTCCATCCATTTTAAAAATCAGCTTTTTGTCCCCCCAATTTTACTTTTTTTTTCCTTCTTCTGAATTTTGATCCTTCAACTCATTTTTGAATCATATTTGCTGATGTACCGGCATATCTTAATAATATACAAACATGGAACCATTTTTAGTCCACCAATCATAGGTGGCAACCTCTCAAGCCCCTATTGCCACATCATCTTTAAAAACTAATTTTTTTTTTACCATTTTAAGCATTCACACAATACAAACATTAAAATATCATTATCACACATTTTCCCTCTTCAATTCAAATTTCAAAATTCAAATTTCAAACCCTTTTTTCCCTCCTACTTTTTCTCCTTTATTCCTATTCAAATTAAATTAACATTTATTTCTCTCCTTCTATTTTCTCATTTCTCTCTCCTCTATACATCTATCAATCAAAACAATCCAACCATTTCTCCTCCCTCTTTCTTCTCTTCCGCGATTCTCTCTCAGTTTCACCCCTTTCTCTTTCAAATCTAATTTTTCATCAAATTAAGGCTAAAACCTCTCATCCCTTTCTTTTTCTTCTCTCAGATTCAACATCCCCTCTCAAAAGCTCAAACAAACATCCCTTTCTCTTTTCGTTGATTTATGTTTCTTCTTTCACCGTTCCTTCCTTCTTCACCACCGAGTTCTTCTTCCTTTTCATCAATGTTCCAGCACCGTAAGAGACCAATTAACCGCACCGGAGCTTTTCTTCTTTAAGGGTAAGCAGCTTTAATTCACCACAGTGGAGCTTTTTTTATGACAATCGCTTCGTCTCTCTCTCGACGACAATAACATCTCCAGGTCCCTTTCTCTCTGTCTCTCTTTCTCATCCTTTTTTATTTTGATGGGTAGAACAAAATGTGCTGAAAATCGATTTTTTTTTTAAAAAAAATACGAAATTCTGAAGCTTGGAGAGAAACAAGTAATTTCAAAGGAGAGATCTTGACTGTAAGTTTATTTATTTTTGTTTATAGCTTTTTTAAAGAAAGGGTTTTGGTTTGAGTTGTTGTGATCTAACGAAGTGTAGTATTGATTTAGTGATGTTGATGGAGTTTTGTGCAGAAATGGTGAAATGAATAAGGGATACTTTGCTGATATGGTTGAGTTCAAGCAACATGGTTGTCATATAA
Organism: Medicago ruthenica; assembly: GCA_018208015.1. Lineage (NCBI taxonomy): Eukaryota > Viridiplantae > Streptophyta > Magnoliopsida > Fabales > Fabaceae > Medicago > Medicago ruthenica. The sequence continues at coordinate 77,339,456 of CM031373.1, read as the reverse complement.
GGTATTGCTATTTTGAAATAATAATAATTTGTTGAGTTTGATTAATTATGTTAGTGGCAATTCCAATAGAAAATTAGGGTTTATTTGGGTAAGTTATTGTGATACTGCAGCAACATATGCTAAAAATCGAGTTTGGATTTTTTTTTTGTTATTGTTGAATGTTGTTTTAAAGTTATTTCACATTTCAATTTTACATGTTCATTGTGATTATTTTTTGCATTGTTTTAAAAAATTTCTTTTTTTAAGGAAATTGATAAATTAACTCCCTCCTTCCCTTTTTAAATTCAATTATGTTTTCTTAATTATTGCTCTTTTGCTTATGACGGTTTGAATTTTAACACTGAGACATGCCTATGAGGGAGGTTAATAGCAGTGAGACGTGCTTTAAAGTAGCTAATGATTGACGCATTTGTTGAGTTGCAGGGGATTCTCATCAACACAATCCATTGCAAAGCCTTTTTTTGAAAACGTATTTTTGTTTCAATTTATATCCAGTGGCATAAATCCTAGGTGTCATTTTGCAGGTAATTTCTTTCTTAAATAATTGTTGGTTTCATGTTCATTGTTTATTACCTTCAAAATACCCATTGCCGATTATTTGTTTTTTATGGAGTTTTTGCTGCATGGTTTGTTTTGTGAGAATTTTATGTGTTGTTAGTTTCATGTTCTGTTTTCATTTTGGATGAATTTTTATGTTTGACCATTATATTTTGGACTTTGGTTTTGTTTGTGCTCTAATTTCCCTAATCACTTAATTTTTTTTGGTTTCAGATCTAACTATTTATGTGTATACAAATGGGTTGATAGCATGCATTTTAGATAGGTAAATTTTAACTTTAATTTCTTAACAATCCAAGCCAGCAATACCTATGGTTGTTGGATTTGGAATGTGATTGGTTTGTCATTTGATAGCTTGGGAATTATTTTATGGTTGATTTTGAACATTTGATAGGTATTTTATGGTTGGGAATTATTTTATGGTTGATTTTGAACATTTGATAGGTATTTACAAGAAGTATATTTACCTGAAAATCTGAATTTGGAGAAGTATATTTACAATATGATTTAGTTAGCTTTTAATTTTTTTTAAAGTAGCATACTACACACACATTCAAATTTAGTTAGCTTTCATCATCTTTTCGTGTTATTATTTGATTTAGTACTTATTTTTTCAGTTTTTATCATTAAAAAACAATTTTTGCTACTAACACATTCAAATTTCAAAATGTTCCTCCAAACTTAAAATAATTCTTGCTACTTACTTTGACTGCAAGTCTGTAATTTTGACTGAATGAAGGGCATTAATCATGTTGTTTGGTATGTTGTAGATTACATAGATCATCATATTTTATTTAAGAGGATAGATCAACAAATTTGTTTTACATATTTGTTCAAAGCTCAATTTTGAAGTTGCATAATGTCTATTAGATTGTCAACAATATGGTTTTTATAATAGTCACGTGAGTTTTCAACTAGAGTTTTGTAAAAGTAGATGGAAGTGATATTCACGTTTTTCTAATTCATTTTTATCTACTTTTCCCTCTTCTCTGTTGCCAATTGGATCCATGTTTTTGGAGTTCTTCTACTGCTTGGGTTGAGAAGTACAAGGCATGCATCTGTTTTTAACTTTCTTCTATACATAAAACAATGTAATTGGTATCCATAACCTACATATGATTTTCTTTGTTTCAGATGTCACTATTTTAATAATCATTTTTAAATTTTAATGCAAATTGCTTCTCATATAAACTCCTCTATCTTGACAGTGCTGAAGTTTATCTACAGAAGACAAACAAAGAATTATTTTGTTTATGCAAATTTCTTCTCATTTAAATTTCTCTATCTTTCCATCTTGCGGGTAATTTCTCTATCTTTCCCTTGATAACAGACTATTAGGCCTTCATATGGGGTAGGAGTTAACAATTTTCTTCAACTAATGTAAATGAGATTGTAGATGGGATGCTTATCAGTTTTCTTGAACTTATTAATCAATTGTTATCTAAAGTTGACTATCATGACTAAAATTTCATTTATCTATCGAAGTTTAAATCGTTATGCAGGGATAATCATATAGGAGAAGTAGTGTTTGAACTTCATTGCTGGTATAATTAAATCAAACTGTGTCTCATTTTTTCATGGTAAGAATATTTAGCATGGAGCAGTTTGAAGAAATCTAATATGAGATTTTTTTAATGAAAAGAAATTATTAAATCATTGCATCAACCCCACCTTTTTTATTCTTTCACATTTCATTTATTTTATAAAGTGAAGTTTACTTTAATATGAGTCAGTGCATAATGGATGAATGATTTGGAAAATCTAAAAAGGTTTAATGTGTATAATAGTCCAAATGTTTGTCAACTTATTTTGGTTCTACTTTACTTGATCTCTCTTGATGAAATAAATTGTTGTCATGTTTTGTGTATATGAATAAGTCTCACTCTATTTCTTAGTCTTATGAACTAGAATTTTTCCTATCTAATTATGGATTGAATAGTTGCTAGCTCTTTGTTCTTTTTTGTTTATCCTACTTTGATTTCTCAGCTAAGTTAAAATAGTGAATTAACGTCTGTTTTTTTCAAATTGTAGCTATAAAATTGAACAACTTATGGGGGTGTCTTAAGAGGAAGCATGTTCCTTCATATGATTCTTCAAGGTCTTCATCTTTTATGGAATAATAACTAGGATGGATATCTACCACAATCACCACATCCTCAACAGAGTATATCAAACACCTCACCCCCAGTTTCAACTGAAGTGATTTTTGGAGTTATATTTTGATGCCTAATTTTGTTTATTAGTGATGTAATAGTTGTGATGTAACAATGTGTTGTGTCTTTTAGTATAGTTTACCTTTATAATTTCGAAAGAAACACGAGAATAGATAGGAACTATGATCCATTGCTATGAAAAGGATGAGGTGCATGGATAAACACATGAGTAAATGCAAAAAGAAACTTTCATGAACTAAAAAAACACTAGGATATAAATGATCGTTGTTGTCTTCCATCCAAGGACCGTTGCAACAGGGAAATCAATAGGCCCTATCGAGTAAATTTCATTGATTTGGTGATACAACCTTCTATGAGATTTAAATTGATTTTTTCTTTTCTACTTTGCCTTTTTATTTTCTACGTTGTTCTATAGTTTTACATTGTTTATCCATTCTTTATGATGGTTTCTAAATCATCCCCAAAAACACGGGAGGCTAGCCAGAATTGTGCTTTTGATACTTATTTCAATTATTTAAATAACAATATTTTAATTATTTAAATAGCAAACACTTCTCCCATAAAAAAATAGCAAACACTTTAATAGTATTCTATTTAACATTTTATTTTTTTACATGAACACATTGTCGATAAGTAATTTTTTTCCTATCACATATTAATACTTAATATTAATGTTTGTGTTTATGCAACTGGTTATCATATTATTATAAAAGAATATATTCAAGGAAAAATTATGCTACTACCAATACGATGACATACTGTCATCCGCCTCTCTCCACCATTGTCTAGAACCTTTGTTACTACAACTATTGTCAAGTACAAAAGTGAACCAGTAAGTTCTTCATATATATTGGATACACTATTACACTTTTTTTTTTAAAGTATCTTTCAAAAAAAATAATTAAAATAAAAATGGACAATTGGGCCTATGTTATAGCATGCATTAGAAGGATGTCGTTACTTACTAATTTTTGTCATTTACAATTTTTCTTTAGTAAATCTTATACATTCATATTACTATATACTCACATTTTTATTCACATTATGTCAAAATACTATGTCGGATTTGACCACTGAAGGGGATGTTGATATTGAAAAAGTAGCTAGAGTTGATGACGTTGGTTAATCCTCAAATAGTTGATCTCATGATGAGAAGGAAGTTGAAGACATCAACATATGTCTCAATCTATTCAAAACCAGTTTGCTGTTTTAACTAAGAATTTGGTTATATGTACAAGTATTTTGTGGCCATTGCATTGTATTGACTAATTATGTTAGGTTTATGTCACTTGACTTGGCCTTTTTGGTTGATACTTTGGTATTTATTTATGTAGTTTTCAGAATTCGTGCTTTATCTAGGTATTTTATTAGCATGTTAACTGTTTTACAAATAAAGATCGTGTGTATGAACTATTTATTACGCTATTTTATGGTGTCTGTGTATTAATTCTGAAAACTTAGTTTGTGTTATTTCCAAACATAATATTAATAGTTAAGATGATTAGTAGTCAAAGACCGCAAGTGAAAGGATAATATTGAAAAAACTATTGTTGATGTTCCTCTCACCTTTTCTCTGATAGTAACCTCCAATGTTTGTGCCTCAAATCAGTGGTAAAGAGGGGCTTCGTCGTCAATTCGGTTTTTTTGCTGCCTAAGACTACTCTCTTTCCTCTACTTATCGATCTCAACAACTGCGACGCCGTTTTCTGTCCTAATCGGGGGATGTTTTAATTTAAATATTTAAACCAAAACTGTGTTGTTCTTATTCAGAACTGTATAATTGATTTTCTGTTTCATATCACTGTAAATTTATAAGTCTCTTCTTCAATTATATGATTGAGTTAACTAAATATTGAAGACAGTATGCAAATTGGATATAAATTCATGGTCGTGAATAAAAAAAAGATATAAACACTACACGGGAGACCTACAAAATCTTCCTCTGGATAGTGTATTTTCAGTCTTACACTCTCTCAATAATATACAAACACTCCATATATTTTAGTCCATTGATCCATTAATCCAACAAGATAGTAGTTGTAAACATGCCTTTTGTTCAGAATTCAATTAAATTACATGACAAACTTCACTCACAATTCAAACTCAAAATTCAAATTTCCACACTTTCAATCTCTCCCTCTCTCTTTCTTCTTCTTCTTCTTCTTCTTCTCTCTCTGCATATGACATAAATTATATATATATATATTTCAATGCTAACCTCAAACAAATCAATATTTCTTATACATGGGGGGCTATAAGTATTTGATGGTAGTTCAAAACTTTATATTCCCTAAACATGGGGGGGCTATAAGTATTTGATTTAAGTCCAAAATTTCATATTCTTCAAATATGGGGGGCTATAGGTATTTAGTTTATGTTTCTATTTATATTGTAGGTATAAATAATGTTGGATTAACAATTGTATTAATGTTAAAGTCACGAACTCCACTCAATTAAATTATAAGACAAACTCCACTCACAATTCAAACTCAAAATTCAAATACCTACACGTTCACCCTATTCTCACTTTCACTCTCTCAAACATTATAATATTGCTCTTTTTCTCCCGTGCGTTGCACGGGTCGAATACTAGTTTATTAATAATGTGACAAAATTTATATGGTTGCACTGAATATCCATGTCAACAAAAAATGCTAATAGGTGGTGACATGTTATGAATGATTAAAATTAAAAAAAAATTGGGGATAAAAACGCTAATATTTAAAATAAGGGATCAAAACAAAAGATAGAGTTTAAATCCTTCCTCCAATAATTTTTAACAACTCACAATGTTTAGAATGAGTTTCTTAATCCTAGAAAAAAAATGCAAATAGGCGTTGACATGTTATGGTGATTAAAATTAAAAAAAAAAAAAATGGGCACCAAAAATCTGATTTTTTAAATAGGGGACTGAAACAAGATATAACACTTAAATCATTCCTCCAATGAATCCTCACTACTCACAATGTTTAGAATGTGTTTCTTAATCCTAGAATCTTACCTAAAAGCGATGAACCCTCTTTTGATCTCAAGTTGGTCTCTCTAAATATCCCAAACATAAAACAACCTTGATATATATCAGATCTGCGAGAAACCACTTCGCGGTTTTCCCCATCATCTCACGGCCTAAAGCAGCGCAGAACACCACCTTCCTGTTTAAGCCGTCTTAGAGTTACACTCACACACCTTGCGGATGAGGCAGACGGGTACTAACTGATTCACCTATATTGTGTAATAAGTATTATTTTTCTTGAATGACAAATGCTAGTACATTAATTATTATATGTTAGTTTTTTTTTCTTTGTTAGGACTCAAACCCTTAACATTTAAGTGACTCTTTAAATCATTTATCTGAACCAAGTGGGTTACTCATCCCATTCTAATTAGTAATTGATTAACAATCATTATCATAAACAAGACCTCTCAGGCTCTCACCATATAATAAGTGATTATGCTGCTTTGATTTTCCAGTGAACTTAATGCTAAGCACTTTAGTTCAAGCAGATGCATCGTGTGCAGTCAAGTCAGCAAGTACTAGCATAAATTATGGATCTTGAATTCTCTATAGTGATGCACACTGTGCCGTGTCGTCCAAAATTATTGATTAACAATCATTATCATAAACAAGACCTCTCAGGCTCTCACCATATAATAAGTGATTATGCTGCTTTGATTTTCCAGTGAACTTAATGCTAAACACTTTAGTTCAAGCAGATGCATCGTGTGCAGTCAAGTCAGCAAGTACTAGCATAAATTATGGATCTTGAATTCTCTATAGTGATGCACACTGTGCCGTGTCGTCCAAAATCAATATTCTACCAGCTATGCGTACAATTACTAAATAAGTTATAAATGGTTAGTTGAAATTATGAGATTGTAATCAATACTCCCTCCATCCCTTTTTATAGGTGTAATTTACAAAAATCACGTGTATTAAGAAAAATTGTTAAAGTAATAAAGTTGTTTCAAATGTGTGTGACTATTACTAAATTACCCTTAATTAAATATATATTTAATGTTAACTTTTCATATACCAAGACAAATTGATAGTATTAATAAGGGGTATATTTGAAAAAAAAAAGTAATTAATGCATCTAGGAATTTGTATATGATCTTATATTTAGAGACAAAACTTTTTGTAAACTACTCCTATTAATAGGGACGGAGGGAGTATATCATAACTAGATTCGCTAAAAACAAACATGCAGGGGCTACAATTACAGTAAGCAAATCGAGTAGCTACACTGCTTGAAACAGATCATGTGGGGAGCTACTATTGTATTTGTAATCGGGGTCATATAGCGACGTTGGCTAAAAATATATATGTTTTAGCCTTGTACGATTTATTTTTTTTTTAATAAATAATAGTAACAACAACATGGTAAAAATGGGTTTTACTGATCAGTGGTTACAATGGATGATCATATATGTGGAATCAGTTGACTACTCAGTGTTGGTAAATAATGACACGGTTGGTCTGGTAATACCAAGCCGAGGATTTCGTCAAGGTGATCCCTTATCACCGTACCTTTTTACTAATTCGTGACGTCGAGGAGCGTGAAGTCATCACGGGTACATCCATTTGTAGAGGAGCACCTCTTGTTTCCCATCTCCTCTTCATTGATGATTGTTTTCTTTTCTTCAAAGCTGAGGTGAGTCAATCCCAAGTCAAGCGATCAAGTATGACGCAACATCAAGTCAAGCAATCAACTTACCTAAGTCAGAAATCTATTGCAGCCTTAACGTGCCTGATATCATGAAAACTTCAATTACCAATATCTTGGGGGTTCAAGTTGTGTTCGGAACCAGGAAATATTTGGGTTTGCCATCAATGGTTGGTCGTGATAGGAATGCGACTTTCTTGTATATCAAAGACCGTGTTTGGAAACAAATTAACTCTTAGAGCAGCAAGTGCCTCTCAAAAGTCAGTCGAGAGGTGATGATTAAATATGTGTTACAAGTTATATCGTCCTATGTTATGAACATTTTTCAACTACATGCCTCTGTTATCACTACTATTGAGTGCATGATGAATTCGTTATGGTGGGGTTACTGGGGCTCTAATAACTGTGGCATACATTGGATGTCTTGGGAGAAATTGTCGATCCCTAAAGTGCATGGTGGCATGAGTTTCAAGGATTTATGGACTTTAATCTTGGTATGTTGGATAAACAAGGACGGAAGTTCCAAATAGATCTGCATTCTCTCGTTTCTCGTATTTTTAAGGCAAAATATTTTCCCTTTTCGCAGCTATTTAACAGCAAGTTTGGGTCACAATCCAAGTTATGTCTGGAGAAGCATTCTTCGAGCTCGTTTCATTGTTAGAGGAGGCGCGAGGTGGAGTATCGGTTCAGGTGCTTCTATCTCTATCCGAGATGAAACTTGGCTTCGAGATGGTAGATGTATTGACGGTAACATACCAGAGGCGCATTTTGTTCGAAATTTTAAGGTGGTCAGATTGATCGATGTCATGAGTAAGAGATGGGATACAGAAGTCATCCAACAAACTTTCAGCGAAGATATAACTTCTGATATATTGATTACACCTTTGTTTGATAAAGTCCCAGTTGATAGATTGATATGGAAAGCGAAAAAGATTGACCTTTACTTGGTGCTTACCGTCTTTGTGTAGAGAAACTTGTTGACACTTCCCATTTACGCTGTTCGAGCTTTTGGACAGGTATTTGGAAGCTAAGAGTTTCACCAAAAATAAAAAAATCTTATCTGGCGAATGTGTCGTGGCTGTTTACCCACTATAGTCCAACTAAAAGACAAAGGGGTGCAATGCCCCACACACTCTGTCAGCTACGACAACTCCATTAAGGGTCTTGCTCATGTTTTCTTTGCTTGTCCGTTTGCAATGCAAGTATGGCGAATGGCTGGCCTTTGGGATGTAGTGCAGCACGTAATTGATACTAATGACTCGGCAATGGAATTCCCTTTCTCCTTGCTTCACAATTTGCAAGTAGAGCTCCGTCGCAGGATGGGTGCACACCCAAAATGTTTCATCCCAGTCCACAAGAAAATCTGTGCATGTAGGCAACATGTAAATGCAACAAGCAAAACCATGAATAGCAAGGCAAGATCGGTAGCAAAACCCCCAACCTGCATGAGAGGTCACTTTATCTGCTAGTCCCACCATTTATTTTGATATTTCCAATTGTATTAACTCTCTTATTATAAATGAAATACTATAAACACCCTTTCCTCAAAAAAGAAAAAAAAAAAATAATATGACATACGCTCTTTGTCGCATAATAATAGTCGCATTAGACTATTTTATAGGGATTAAGAAAAAAAAATTAAATGAAAGAAAGAAAATGACAATTTTACTAAATATTGTAAATAAATATGGTTAAGACTTAAGATTATTTAATAAAATTCAAATAAAATCATTTGATAATGAAAAATGCATTACATCCGCAACAAAAAAAAATGAAAACTATATTATACAAATTTCGTATGAACTTATATTACCGACATTATGAAGGTAGATATGCACCCAACGACCTCGCTTTAATAGAAGACTTAGCAACAATCTTTGTCTATTGTACCATTGTCACACGTATTTATTACTTTTGTTACTTTATGTATGTATGTTTATATAAACCGTGGCTTGGTTCTCTAGTTTGTACATCGTTTTTTCTCTAAGCAGCAAGAGATACATCAAGCAGTGATGATGGCAATGTGCACTCGATTAGGACCACATGCTTGGACTCTACCACAATGCCACCTAAAGGCCCCATCCAAAACATTCATAAAAGCCCAAAAGACACACTCAATGTCTCCTGAAAAGAAAGAAGTCTTCAAATCACTAGAGAAATGGGTATCACAAAGTGTGTTGCCATTGGTAAAACCTGTGGAGGAATGCTGGCAGCCACATGATTTGTTGCCAGACTCATCACTACCTTCCGATGAGTTCATCCATCAAGTGCAAGCCCTGAGAGATCGAACGGCTGAGCTTCCAGATGATTATCTTGTGGTTTTGGTCGGTGGCATGATCACCGAGGAAGCATTGCCTACGTACCAAACATGGATAAACAAGTTGGATGGAGTTGGCGACGAGACTGGTTCAAGTCTCACACCATGGGCTATATGGTCACGCTCTTGGACTGCTGAAGAAAATAGACATGGAGATTTACTCAAAACTTATCTCTATCTCTCCGGTCGAGTTGATATGTGCATGATTGAGAAAACCATCCAATATTTGATTGGAGTTGGCGTGGTAATTGATATATATATATATATAGACACACACATATGTCATTGGCACCCTATACATTTTTTTTAAAGAATCACATATATATGCAGCCAATCAGTTATTTTTAAAATGTGAGAGTAATCATTTCCCTTGTTTATTTATTTTTTGCTGTTGAGCGGATTTCACTCATTTATATACACACTAAGAAAGAAAATGTACAAAACTTCTCTTATTTTCTAAATATATTATACTTAAATTCTTTAGCTGCCATTACATTCGTGTGAAACTAACGAAAATAAAAAATGACATGATATTTTATAGTGTGTTATAATTGAAAAATTATAATGTGTATTTTTATTTTTTTGGTACAAATTTATATTTTTTTAATGCACCCTTTACTAGTCTTTCATATTGTTAGAAATTTAGGTTTAAATAAAAACAAGATTCATAAAACATGTTCAATCATTATGAATCAATAGCGTAAGCAATCAAAACATTGAACATCAGATCTACAACATGTTTGATTTATCAAGGATATAAATAATTTAAGATATTAGGAATATCTGGATTAAGGTTTGATGGCAGCCCTTTCATCAACAATGATAATCAAAGAGAGGAGATGATATCTGAAACACACAATAGAGTTAGCAGCAGCTGATTTGGTTCTTCCTTAACCAGTACCTTTATGCCTCAAGCATAGGGAGAAGAGAGAGTTTGTCGTGTACCATAACCAGTACATTTATGCCTCAACTAATTTGATTACCTATATTGGATCTATATATGTTGTATGTTCTTACCATGGTGGTCTAGTGTATATTTTGTCCATCCAGCTTTGTCTTCAGCTCCAGCTGCGTTCTTGATGCATCCTTTTGCGGCTGACTCTTCTCCACTCTTCCATTACTATTGATGTCCTTTGCTGGAAAAATGAGCAAGCTTTTTTTTTAATAATAAAATTTTATGTGAAAAATTAAATTCAAAATTATGCATATATCCGTTTGACACCTCTCATTTTTTTAGACTCATTCAACATCTCATTTTTTTTCCCACTATTTCCCTTTTAATTACATCACCAACATATTAAATCTATCACATCTCATTTCTATTTATTTCTCCTTGAGGGTGTATGCATATGTCCAAATAACATGTTTTTTTCTGTAGTAGCACTCTTGGCCAAAAAGAAATAATATGTCCAAATAACATTTTTTTTATATAAATTAATTGATTTATAATTCATGGTGTAGGATGTGGGTACAGAAAACAATCCATACATGGGTTTTGTGTATACATCCTTTCAAGAGCGAGCCACATTTGTGTCACATGGCAACCTAGGTAGGTTGGCTAAAGAGAGAGGTGATCCGGTACTTGCACGCGTATGTGGGACCATTGCTGCGGATGAGAAGCGCCACGAGAATGCATATGTGAGGATTGTGGAGAAGCTTCTAGAAGTTGACCCCACCGAGTCTATGATGGCTATAGCCAAAATGATGCGGCGCAAGATTACCATGCCCGCACACTTGATGCGTGATGGTCAAGATCCACACCTCTTCCATCATTATTCTGTGGTGGCACAACGTATTGGTGCGTACACGACCAATGATTACATTGATATCTTAGAGTTCTTAATTAGACGATGGAGATTGGAGAAGATTGAGGGTTTGACAAGCGAAGGACAACATGCACAAGAATTTGTATGTGGACTTGCACCTAGATTAAGGAAACTACAAGAACGTCTTAATGAGCGAACAAGCAAGGTCAACCACAAATTCACTTGGATCTTCAATAAAGAGGTGTCCTTGTGAAATTTTATAGCCACCTCTCAATGTTTACTTTACTTTTAATTTTCTCGTCTTTATTCAAAGATATAGTGTAGGCTTGTGTATTTATGATTGCTTCTAATGTAAAATTAATGTGATTCTCGAGTTGGGATTAAATATGATCTTAATATTCTTGCAATCTATGATGTTGTCGGATATGGGAGGTCATTTGAATGATGTTTCCTTATATAAGCAATAGTTGGGACCAATTTGTCTTGGTGGCCAAGTTTAAAACTAGTTGTTGCAAAAGTAGTCGTTATTTTGTCCTTTGTTGTCGATTTGAATTTTGCCTTAACGACTAAGCTTCTTCCAATAGTGAGAATATTGCTTCTGATATGAATTTCATCTTCTGATGCTCAATCTAATCTTTTATTTCTCACTTGAGATCCGCCCCCTTCATCCTTCCTTTGGTATTTTCTGAATTTCTCAATTTGAAGTCACTAGATAATGTTTTGAGTTGATCTTAAATTACGTAATGCACAACTTGAATTTGATCTTCCAGCCTTCGATCTGAACTTCATAGCTTCAGCCCGATCTTCAATGTAATGTATATCTTGATCTAATTTTGATTTGATCCATAATGTATATCTTGTTAGCATGACCCTTTCATCTTCGATCTTGTGACATAAGTTAGAAATTGTTCATTTTAGCGTCTCTTGGCAATGTGGGCTAAAGATGGAACCGGATTGGAGAATTCACTTAAAGATTTTCTTATGTGCATGGCTAGGATCATGTTAAAAGAGCTTAGGGGTTGCACAAATTTGAATGTGCTTCATCTTACTCCTTTTGCTGAGAATTGATACTTTCTCAATTTGCACACGGACAAAGCTAGTTTTTAATTTATCATTCTCAACGTAATTTAGCTCTCCTTGTATCAACGTCATTGCTAGTATAATATGAGTAATTAGTTTATAAGAAGAGAATGTGACTTGTTGTAACAAAAAGAGAGAGCATGTGACTTACTCCCACATCTTAAGTAAATATTTGCCAGTAATAATAAATTAAGATAGTACTTTAAGAACTTGTAAGTAGATTAAAATACTACTAATTTCATCTAAGATTATTTCAGCTCAAAGTGCATGGCTTGTAATGAAGAGGTTAATTACCATACAAGGGAGGTGTACCCTATTGTAAATAATTGTTCAACATTCATGATGATAAACAAGACTTCTCACCATATAATAAGTGATTGCTGCTTTGATTTTCAGGAAAGGACTAGCATACATTATGGATCTGGATTTTCTCTATAGTGATGCAACTGTGCAGCACCGTAGATAATTGAAGTCCGTTAAGCAGGTCCAAATTCAATATTCTACCAGCTTTTCTGTTTTTACAATCAATATTCTAACAGCTCTGCATTCACTTTTACTGAATAAATTAAAAATGTTTGGTCGAAATTTTGAGATTGTAATGAATATCATAACTAGTATCGTTAAACACAAATCATATAGCTACATTGCTTGGAAAAAAAAAAATCACGTGGGGGTGCTACGATTGTACGTAAAAATCAATAAGCATATATGTTGGTTGAAAACAATAATTATACTGGGACATAATGATAACAACAACAAAAGAACGAGATAAAAGTAAAATAACCTAGTTGAACCGGATGAGTTTGAATCTGAGATCTCATAGTTATGTGTAGGTTTCGAGTGATTCTTGTAACTTCATATACAGATAAAATGCAAATAAATAATTGAGTATTGCTTTATACACTTCAAAGAAAGTTAAAACACACCAGTAATTTACGTTTTTAACCTCATTGGTAGTTAATTGCCGATGGGAAGCAATTTGGCCGCATCTAACTGCCGATGGGAAGGAAACCAGCGGCAGTTAGCTGTTGTTGCCATGTTTTGCCTATATTTTTTAAAACTTCACATTTTTTCATCTTAATGTGAACAAAAACGAATAAGTGAACAAAAACGATAAAATGACATGCGATTGAGTGAAAAAGCTAAAAACAACAAAAAAGTAATAAATAAAAATGATAATAATAATTTGAAAATTATACTCTTAAAAATAACAGAAATTATATTTTCTTTTATTATTATATATATATATATATATAAATAATTTGATTTATTATTATCATTTTTATTTATTATACTCTTATATTATAATTATACTCTAAAAAGCAATTTTGATTTATAAATATATATATATATATATATATATATATATATATATATATAGAAAAGAATAAAAAAGAAAAGAAAAAATGGAAAATAATGGAATATAAATAAGTCAATGTGTGGAAAATAATGAAAAAAAACAATTTTTAAATTATTATTATCATTTTTATTTATTACTTTTTTTGTTGTTTTTAGCTTTTTCACTTTAATCGCATGTCATTTTATCGTTTTTGTTCACTCATTTTATCGTTTTTGTTCACATTAAGATGAAAAAATGTGAAGTGTTAGAAAATATAGGCAAAACATGGCAACGACAGCTAATTGCCGCTGATTTCCTTCCCATCGGCAGTTAACTGCCGCCAAAATGTGAAGTTTTAGAAAATATAGGCAAAACATGACAACGGCAGCTAACTGTCACTGGTTTCCTTCCCATCGGAAGTTAGCTGCCGCCGGATTGCTTCCCATCGGCAGTTAACTACCGATGGGGTTAAAAACGTAAATTACTGGTGTGTTTTAGCTTTCTTTGAAGTGTATAAAGCAATTTTCTAAATAATTACAATCTATAATGTCTAGATCAACTAACAATTTCAATTTTGTTAGGCCCAACACTTTTACCCGAATTTGAACTTGAAACCTCGCCGTTGTGTGTGTTAGGTTCAGATGGTGCTTTGTCTACAAACCAATAATAATAAAAATATGGTTAAATAAGTTTTTTGTCCCTACAAATTTATATAGTTTCATTTTTCATCCTCATAAAGAAAATGCATGTTTGCGTCTCTATAAAAAATTTCAACAAGCTATTTTAATCTCTGTTAAATTCAAAATTGTTTAATTATCTTCAAATATTTGACTGATTTTCTTTCATATATGTTTAGAATATTATAAAAATTCGTCCCCAAAAAAAATAAGCTCAAAATTTGATTTTTTATGTCCAAATTTTTATTACTTTTACCTTGAACTTTTGTCGTTTAAAAAATTTATATTTAACTCATTTCATCCTAAAAAAAATCTAAATATTTGTAAAAGAACTTTTTATAATGTTCTAAACTTGCTTGCAATAAATCATTTAAAATTTTCAAGATGATTAAACACATTTGAATTTAGCATGGACTAAAGCTGTGTCGGAAAATTTTATAGGGAAGTAAACATGTAATTTTTTGATGAGGATGAAAATCTAACTTAATCCTAAATAATAGTAACAACAACGATATATTTTTTTCAACTTCAGACAGTTTGATCTATTGATAAAAAGACAAGTCATGAATTTGAATATTTTGGGTTCGAGTCCGATAGTGTCTTTAAAGAGGGAGATAAATATAAATCTCTTGTAAGTGTTTCTTAGACTGAAGCACTATCTCCTCACTTGATTTTTTTTTTCATCAAAAGAAAAGAAAGATATATTTTTTTAAAAAAAAATTAAAAAAAAATTATTAACTGATTTCGGCCAATATATTGGACCAATATTCGGATTTCGACCGATAGATATACCCACCTTACACATCAAATATGATTATCTCTAATGGAGAGGAACTTATATGAAGAAAAAAAATACAAGTGAATTTACCCTGTCTTAGAGCTTTAAAAATATGAAATATAAATCAATATTTTTGAAGTAATATAATCATAATATGTGTACACGGTTTTTTCCATCATAGATTTTTTTTTCTTCCAGCATGATTTTCGTACTACATAAGAAAAATAAAGATTTTGTCAAAAAAAAATAAAGATGCTTAAAATTAATTTGAACAATAAGCATCAACGTAAATATTGTAAATAAATATGGTTAAGACTTAAGATTATTTAATAAAATTTAAATAAAATCATTTGATAATGAAAAATGCATTACATCCGCAACAAAAAAAAAATGAAAACTATATTATACAAATTTCGTATGAACTTATATTACTGACATTATGAAGGTAGATATGCACCCAACGACCTCGCTTTAATCGAAGACTTAGCAACAATCTTTGTCTATTGTACCATTGTCACACGTATTTATTACTTTTGTTACTTTATGCATGTATGTATGTTTATATAAACCGTGGCTT
The DNA here is from genome assembly GCA_018208015.1 of Medicago ruthenica. Lineage (NCBI taxonomy): Eukaryota > Viridiplantae > Streptophyta > Magnoliopsida > Fabales > Fabaceae > Medicago > Medicago ruthenica. The sequence goes on along the minus strand of CM031373.1, from coordinate 77,323,526 downwards.
GGTTCTCTAGTTTGTACATCGTTTTTTCTCTAAGCAGCAAGAGATACATCAAGCAGTGATGATGGCAATGTGCACTCGATTAGGACCACATGCTTGGACTCTACCACAATGCCACCTAAAGGCCCCATCCCAAAAAGTCCTAAAATCCCAAAAGACACACTCAATGTCTCCTGAAAAGAAAGAAATTTTCAAGTCATTAGAGAGTTGGGTATCACAAAGTGTGCTTCCTCTAGCCAAACCAGTGGAGGAATGTTGGCAGCCACATGATTTGTTGCCAGACTCTTCACTACCGTCGGATGACTTCATCGATCAAGTGAAGGCCTTAAGGGATCGAACGGATGAACTTCCAGACGATTATTTTGTAGTTTTAGTGGGTGACATGATCACTGAAGAAGCATTGCCAACATACCAATCATGGTTAAACAGACTGGATGGGGTTGGAGACGAGACCGGTTCAAGCACCAATCCATGGGCTGTATGGACACGTTCTTGGACTGCTGAGGAGAATAGGCATGGGGATTTGCTCAAAACATATCTCTATCTTTCGGGTCGAGTTGATATGTTCATGGTCGAAAAGACTATCCAATACTTGATTAGAGCTGGCATGGTGATACATTTTTACTTATATTTTGTTTTATATATATAACATGCATCATACACAACTCACCTTTTACAATAACTTTTGATTATCGATTTGATCAATTCACTAAATCATTTAGATTTCTTTGCATATATGTTCAATTATATCTTATCATATAAATATTTATGCTGATGTATCTAAAAAGTATCATGATATGATATGCATTCAAATGTGAATTTGTGTGGATTAATTTACAATAGTAGTCTGTGTGTGTGTGTTTTTATATATATATTAAACTCACCAGCAAAAAACATGAGAGAATATAAACATACACCTCTCATGTGAGTATTTGCATGACTTTGTTGTATTGAGAATAAATATCTTTCCATAATCATTTTGGGGTCCTATATTTTAAATCTTTATTAAATATCTTCCTGTTTTAAAAAAAAGTGGAAGAAATATTAGGACTAATTAAATAATTTTTTTAAAATAATTATTCCGTTATTTCTAATTAATATGATTATGATGGCCCCTATTACTTTGTAAAAGTCTAAAATAATTGTTACATAGAATCAATATATCTGTGATTAATTATACTTATTTGTTTTTTTTATAGATCTCTTACAAATTTTACCCGACACAAATAATTTTTTTGGTAATGTCTGGTGGACCACATTCATCCATTCTACACATTGGATCGGTCTCACATTCACATTCTCTATTCTTGCTTTGTTCCTTAAAAGGTGTGAATCATATAATGGATGAATGATGTATCCATCTAACATTACCCAATTTTTTACATGGATGATACCACAAGTTTATTAAACTCTTAAATTAGTTGATTGTTTGTGGTGTAGGATATAGGAACTGAAAAGAATCCATACAAGGCTTTTGTTTATGCATCCTTCCAAGAGCGAGCCACTTTTCTGTCAGACGGTAGCATGGCTCGACTAGCTAAGGAGAGAGGTGATCCAACGCTTGCATGTATATGTGGCACGATTGCTGCCGATGAGAAGCGTCATGAGATTGCATATGAGAGGATCATTGAAAAACTTTTAGAAGTTGACCCAGCAGAGACGATGAAAGCCATAGCAGAAATGATGAGTAACAACATAATAATGCCCGGACACTTGATGCATGATGGTCAGGACCCGCACCTATTCAGTCACTTCTCTGCAGTGGCACAACGTATTGGTGTGTACACGGTTAGTGACTACATTGATAGCTTGGAGTTCTTGATTGGACGGTGGAGATTGGAAAAGCTAGAGGGTTTGACAAGCGAGGGAAAGCGTGCACAAGAGCTCGTGTGTGGGCTTGCACCCAAGATTAGGAGGCTACAAGAGCGTGCTGATGATCGAGCGAGAAAGATGAAGCCTAAGTTTAGTTGGGTCTTCAATAAAGAAATGTTCAAATGAAAGTGCACAAAAATTTCAAAAAGATGTACTACAAAGAAACAATAACCATAACTACGTACTCCCTCTGGTTCTATATATATAAGCAAAATTTAGGTCAATATAAATTAATGTATCTTCCTCTAAAAAAATTGATGTATCTGATTTAAAATTTGAATCAAATACATTAACTTTTGTTGAACCAGTTTTTACCGGAGGATTTATCTCATAGTAATTGATAAACCCTCCCTACCTAGTGTTTGCTTATCCTGTAGAGTAATTGATAATTAAAGAAATTATTGTCGCAAAATACAATTGTTCAACAATAGGCATCGAGAGAGAGAGAGTATGTATGATGATGCAGTACATAAGAAACATCGGACATGTTTTATAAAAAAAATAAAATAAAATAGAGGACAAGTACTTTTTTTTTAAACAAAATAAGAGAATAAAAGTATTGCATACCGACAAATCTAATTTGCAACACTTAGAAATATTAAATAAAGTAAAAGATACAAAAACAACCGAAGGACTAGATCAAAACTCAAGCCATAATAATCAAGGATACTTAACATTTACCTCATTAAAAATAGAGGAGAAATAGTTGATGGGAGTGTGTATAGATACACATGGTTATAAATTCAAAATTGCGTTTGAATCATGCTAAAGCCTATTGTAATGGAGAAATGCTTTGGCCCAAAAGACGAATGCTTATGAGATCTATTAAGTGTGGTTTCATATTGTTAGTTGTAGAAAGGATCTAGACAGATTTCATGTGTAGTTTGTGTAGTTGCGTAACATAATGTCACGTGACATTGCCCAATTCAATTATGACACATGGCAATACAATTTTTTTAAACATAAAAAATGAGAGAGAATAGTTGAATTGGCTTATGTGTCACAATTGGATTGGCCAATGTCATGTGACATTCCTGCCTTAATGGTACATGGTATCCGTTTGTGTAGAAAATTCGTGAAGAAAATAAAAAACAAGAAGAATGTTCATTGTTAGGCAAGCATAGCTATTTTTACTCTTTTGCTGTTTTTGCATAATTCTGTTTCATCTTCCAGCACTAAATTCCTTACATTTTGGTTCTTGGTGTTACATTACAACTTACAAGTGCCTTTATTTATGTTCATTCTTTTGATAGTATCTCATCGGTAGTATAGTTTCTTCGTAGTGTTTTTGTTTCGATTGTTTACTATTTTTCTTCACCATAGAATAAAGGGTTAAATATTTTTTTTATCCTCAAAAATACTAACTTTCATTTTTAATCCCACTAAAAATCTCTTTCGAACTTAAATGTTTGGTTATCAATGTTAGTCTATATTATTTTTTTGTTGTAAAAGTTCAATTGGTTTTTTCTCTGTTATGAGTTGTGGCGTATTAGAAATAAGCGATATGTTTTGAAGGAATTGCATTACCGAACCCGGTAAATTGTGCAAATCAGGCCAATAGAAATGTGATTATGTTTAACCAATCTAATGCAACAATTATGCAGCAACAAAATTTGCCCATGGTGATTGAAGCCAGGGGCGTAGCCAGTACTCTAGGTCAGGGGATTCAAACTTTTGAGTGTTCAAACATTTGATACCTGAATGTGTACTTAAGTGTCGTATTGATATTTTGATGTATTGAAATTGAAAATACATTCACGGTGTCTCTTTTATTAGTTTTTATCCTTTAATTTATTTTTAGATCGTCAATTTAGTGCTCGAATATGTTTTTTTCGTTGTTCAATTTAGTACATAAAATTACTAACAAAAAAGCCACACTTAAAATGTATTTGCAATTTCGATACATCAAAATATCAATACGACACTTAAGTTCATATAAACCCTTTGGCCTAGGGTCCTGACTCATATGAACTCCTGAGGAGGTTCATATCAAAATATCAATACGACACTTGAGGAGGTTCATATGAACCCCCTGACCACAATGTGGCTCCGCCAGTGAATTTGAAGCATGGAGTTTTGTTTGCTAAAGAAACTCTTCCTTAATTTAATTGTAGAACCTGATTCGGTCAATGCAATTGAACATCACTTGAGCATACATGATCGTGATAGTTACAGACTGTAACAGGTTATTAAACTATTTTAGCTCATTAGAATTCGTTCATGTAAGAACCGTAACGAATCAAGCCACTCAACTTAGCAAATTGTGCTACTAAAAATGCAGAGTGTGTGTGGATAAAAGAAACTTCATCTTGTATTTCTACCGTCATAGCTTTCGATTTAATGTAACACGTTTTCTAATGAAATTCGTTTCCACGTCAAAATAAAAAATAAAAAAACTAATTTAATAGTGCAAGACTTAATTTTTAGTAGAGACAAATATATATATTGTTCAATAACTATCAATAAAAAATAAACTAAGTGGACACAGTTGTCCCAATTTACATAGGTAGCAACTTGGAACATTTATGTTTTGAAAAAGGAAATACAATACTAAAGCATTTGATCAACAAGTTTTAGCTCAATACAAGAAGTGACATATGGAGACTAGGATGTGGGCATTGGAGGTAAGCAACCTCATTTGCTTGTGACGTCTTAATGATCAGTCTTCTTCTTCTACTACTACTATTGCTTCTTGTAGATCTACTTCTTGTTGCTCATGTGGAGGAATCTTAACGAAAATGACTTCATAAGGAATTTTAATCATCAAAGACCCGCACAAATCAAAAATACCCCTTCAGTCATTTCTCCGCAGTGGCACAATGTATCGGCGTGTACACGGTTAATGACTACATTGATAGCTTGGAGTTCTTGATTGGACGGTGGAGATTGGAAAAGCTAGAGGGTTTGACGAGCGAGGGAAAACTTGCACAGAAGCTCGTGTGCAGACTTGCACCAAAGATTATGAGCCAACAGGAACGTGCTTATGAGCGAGTGGGAAGATGAAGTCCAAGTTTAGTTGGATCTTCAATAAAGAAGTACTATGAAAAAACTAATGACTGTGTATTTTATAATCTCTCCCTACCCTAATGTTTGGTTATCTTGTACTCTTTAGATTATATTATTACAAAAATAAAATTATTGTAGAAAAAATATGACGGCCGATTGTTCAACAATATGCATTGAGTGTGTATAATGATGCTGTAAAATTGATACACATGGTTAATGATTCAAAATTGAGTTTGATTCCTGTTGAAGCCTATTGCAATGGAGGGAAATTATGGTCAAAATACTTGATAGTATATCCAAATACTACGACCAAGTCCCTTGAGCCCTATTGAGTGTGGTCGCATGTTGTTCGCCATAGGAAAGATCTAGCTAGACAGAATTCATCATGAATCATTTGTAGTTTTTTAGAGTGTGCTAAATAAACTAATTTGTGTGCCATCTTTTTTAGAAAATTAAAGAAAATTAATTTATGTGCTAGACAGAATTGGTGAGGGAAATAACAAAAAAATAATATTGAAGAAAATTAGTTTTTTAGCCTAGCATAGACATGAGCCATCTTTTTTCTTTTGCTGCTTCTTCATAATTTTGTAAATTTCTTGCAGTTTGGCTCTATATTTCAACCTTTATTTCTGTTCATTTTTCATCTTTGACTTTGAGGGTAGTATGGGTTTTCTCGACGTTTTGTTTGGACGGTATAGCCATTTTCCTTCAATATATGAAAATCACTTGAAATACCACAACAACAAAATCAAAATCTAGCTCATCTTTTATTAGACAATCCCAGTAGCATAATTCTTTACATGCAAACTTGACAAATTCTCAGAAACTCGATAATCCAAAAGGGATTATTTATGAAATTTATTTATATAAACAACTAGAAAGATAACTCAGTCCACACTAGTATGGAATATTTCAACAGTGTTTCAAAGTTTTACTCCTCCATTCGTATGATACATCTGATGGACTCCCCTTTCAGCAGGTAATCAAAAGCTTTGTTAATCTCTGAAAATGGAATTGTGTGAGTAATGAATTTCTCTAGTTCCAGTTCCTGTAATATCACAGTAATATCATATTAGTAACACAAATAACTTACCATTCTGCAATATTAATTAATCCTCCTTAACAGTGCACGATTCAATGTATATAAACTTACCCCTTTCATGTACTTTTCTACAACATTAGGAAGATCGGTGCGGGGTTTGTAGTTTCCATAAAAGGTGCCCTTAAGAGTCCTTTCATTCAACAAATTCATAGGATGTGTTTGAAATGCATCATCTTTGTTTGGCACTCCAACAAGTACAGCAACACCCCAACCCTTAGAAAAACAACAAGTCAAGGTTCAGCTTTAGCTTAAGTAAGGTATATAATTTCTTTTTAGCAACAAGCAAGAGCAAATGAATTTTGTTTTGCATACATCGTGGACACATTCAAATGCGGAGATCATGGCCTGGATGCTCCCGGTACATTCAACAGCACGATCCACACCTCCGTTGGTCATTTCAGCAATTACCTGCAAACCAATATGCACATCTCAATCTCCTCGTATAAAAATCAAACATTATTTTAATCCATAGAATCATACTTAAAATTCACAATAGAAAATGCATAGAAATCGTGGATGAACTAACTTGTTGAACAGGTTTGTCATGATCTTTCGGGTTTACGAACTCATTTACCCCAAACTTCTTAGCTGCCAACAAGAAAAAAATAAGAAATGCCATCAATAAAAGAAATAGTCATTGAATTTGTGTTAACTTTAATCTTAAAGCATTTGGTGGAATAAGAAAAGCATTGTACCTAGTTCAAATCGGCTGGAAACTAAATCAATCCCAATGATTCTTGATGCACCAGACATCCTTGCCCCTTCAGCAGCCTTAATTGTGGTTTAAAGAGAAGAGCACGAGTTATCTTTCCATTTCCAATAATAACCGAAACACACACACACACACAAGACATGAGAGTAACATACAGCAAGGCCAACAGCTCCAAGTCCAAAGATAGCAACAGAAGAACCGGGTTTTGGTTTAGCAACATTGATAGTAGCACCAAGACCTATAGAAGCATGGAAGCAAATTGAATTAGGAAAACATAGACTCGGCCTAGAAATATATATTAATATCTAAACTTCGGAATCTCCAATACCTGTGCATATTCCACAGCTGAGAATACAAACTTTGTCAAGAGGTGCATCAGGGTTGATCTTTGCAACACATCCAGCATGAACCACAGTGTATTCACTGAATGTCGATGTGCCAACGAAATGGTGAATGGGCTGTCCCTTAATAGAGAATCTTGACTGATTGTCATTGATCATGACACCCCTGTCAGTGTTGATCCTAAGAAGATCACACATGTTGCTCTCCTCTGACTTACAATGTGGACAGTCCCCACACTCCCCTGTGAATACAGGCAGGGCATGATCCCCTGGTTTTAGATGAGTCACACCCTCGCCTACGCTCTCCACAATCCTGATCAACATTTGGCCAACAATTATTAATAACATTCATTCACATTACATAACACATTAGATTATCAATAACTTTAGATAAACAAAGCCTTAATCAATAATACTATGAGAAGCATACCCTCCAGCTTCATGACCAAATATACGAGGAAACAATGGAGTCTGACCCTGAAACAAGGGAAAATAAGAAAAAAAACATATTAAATTACTGCAATGCACAACAGAACATCAAAACCTTGAAGAAGAAAAAAAAGAACCAAAATCCAAAATGCCAATATTTTGTAACTAAAATCAAACCTGAGAAGAATTTTACATAAATTAACTTTTGTTTGCGAGTCTAAATGAATCCTGATCAACATTTGTCCAAATATATGATGAAATCTCATTTAGGCTTTGTTTGCGAGTTTGGAGAGGAAGGGAAGGGAGGGGTTTGGAAAAAAAGGAAGGAGCAAGTGAAAGAGATATATGACATTGAGAGGGGATTCATTTTTCTTCATAATACAAAACCCTCCTCATTTGGGGACTCAAAAATTGCGTTAGAGGAAGGTTTTAGGGTGTTTTGGAGGGTTTACATGAATTCTTCAAATTTAATCTAAGTAGTTTTATAACTTATAATATTCTTAAAATTAAAAATATATTAATCATAAATATTAATTTATCGTTCTTTAAAAAATTACTCTTTCAAAAAAATGTGAAATTTTTTACCATTTTCCCCTATATTTTTAACCCAAGTCTTCCCATCCTCTCCCCTCCAAACTCCCAAACAAAACCTTAGTGTTTATAATATACCTTAGCTTCCCAGAAGTGAACATCAGTGTGACAAAGGGAGGTGAAGAGTATCTTGAGACGGACTTCGCGGGCCTGCGGTGGCGCCACCTCTACTTCTTCCATCACCAGTGGCTTCCCCGCCTCCCATGCAACCGCAGCTGGTTCCAAAACACAATCAAGGGATTCAGTTAGTAAGTAGTATGCTATGAAGCACGGATAAGGGATAAAAACACAGACATTAGACAGAACATGGACACGCCCGATAATAATTTGAGAAAATCACATAATTGAATGAAATCATACGTCTCGGTACACACCGAGGTTGTCCGTGCATGTATGTAGTACTTCAAATTAATTTTATAGTTGGCAAATAAATTAAGAAAGAAAATAACAATCCAAATGGAAGGATCCTTAAAAAGCAAAAGGATGGATCGATGGTTAAAATATTGTAGAAAACAAGATCAAAACACAATTTGAGAAAGGAAAAAAAAAAGAGATGGTACCTCTACACTTGATGATCTGACCAGTAGTGTTGGACATGGTTAACAGTAAATGATGAATGAACAGACAACGATCGTTAATGGAATCGAATGGATGAGTAAGTTTGTTTACTTTGCAATGTTACTCGTGTTGTGTTGTGTTGTCACTGTTGTGTGTGGAACTAACTAGGTGTCAGTGACCTTTTTATTTATAGCATATAGTACTAGCACTAGCGGGAATAGAAAATAAACGAATGATTTTCTATTTCCAAACATAGTATAGTACTTTAATTTTTTTTAACAAGAAACATTAAAATACATACCACTTTGGTTTGGTTTTGTGGAATACCGCTGTTGCTGTTGTTTTATATCCTACCGACGTCTTTGGGCTTTGACTTTGCCACTAACGTAAGCTGGTTTTCGATTTTCTTTGTCTTATTGATTTATTATTTTCCACTCTTATTCTTATAGTCATTTTGACAAGGCACAAAAACATATAATTTATAGTCTATAAGCTTGTTTGGCAAAAAAAGACATGTTTGGTAACAATCTTTTCGTCAGGAGCTTATAACTTATTTTTCAGACACTATTTCAAGTAGCGTTTGAGCTTATAACTTATAGCTTATTATTTTTTCTTCCTCTTTTACCCTTACTATTTTATTTAAATACCAGTTTTACCCCTTATGTTTTATTATAATGTAAAATAAAAAATAAATGTATTAAATACAGGGAATACCAACGATCATGCAAAAAGAGATAAAAATGGGTTCTACTACTTCTTCATTCTCTCTGTATCGTCATTCTTCTTCTTCACCATTCCTCCATTGTTTCTTCTCTTTTCTTCATCCAGGTTTGCGATTTTTCTTCTATTTTCTTCAGTCTCTGTATTGTTGTTTAAAAGAGTTGTTCGATTCATAAATAGATTGAAAAACCCTAAACCCCAATTTAATTTTTTATTATTACTGTTGAATAGATTAGAATATTTGTTCTTTGATGTTCAATATTATACATATTTTGTGCCTGGATTCTATATATATTTGTGCTTTAATGTCTAATATATGTGCAAAGAATGAATTAAATATGCAAGTATTTTTTAGCTCCGTAGGTTATATATATATATATATATATATATATAGGTAGTTAAGGAATTTTAGGCGATAGACTTATTTTTATTATTATTTTGGATTAATATAATTATAGTTAAGATTATCTTAATTCGTACTTAAATGACAATGATATTGTTGTTGTTGTTGTTGTTGTTGTTGTTATTATTATTATTATTATCATTATTATTATTATTATTATTAATGTATGTTGTTCTTGTCTTCATAAAAAATTGAATGATATACAAATGTCCTTTTATGTCATTTTACATCTATCAGCTAGTTGAACCGTTAATTTTACCAAACACTTCAATTAGCTTATCAGCCATAAGTCATCAGTCATCAGCTATAAGCTATCAGCTATCAGTCATCAGTCATCAGTCATAAGCTATAAGCTATCAGCTAGCTTATCAGTTATCCGCTATTTTTGCCAAACAGACCCTAGTCTCTTTGGCAAGGCACAAAAACAAGCTTGTGGGTCTGTTTGGCAAAAATAGCGGATAGCAGATAAGCTAACTGATAGCTTATAGCTTATGACTGATGGCTGATAGCTTATAGCTTATAGTCATTAAAAGAAAATGAAGGGTTGAGATTGATTCATGGGAGAAAACGGGAGACAATTCATTCCCTTCTATTTTACCACCAAACTGTTACAAGGTATCTATTGATTTTTTATATTTATTATATATATTTAACACTTTTGGATGTTATATTAAAAAAAATTGAGGCTCCTAAAATTGCGAGCCCAAGCGCCGTAGCTCACCTTACGATTGGTAAGGGTCGGGCCCGAGTATGGCTCGAGTGGCTATTGAGAGGGTTGATCTAGTGGAAAATTGCTTTATCCACTTTATAGAAAGCTAAGAAACACCAGTATTTAACTGCCGATGGGAAGCAAGCCGGTGGCAGTTAACTGCCGATGGGAAGGAAATCAGCGGCAGTTAGCTATCATTGCCATGTTTTGTCTATATTTTTCAAAACTTCACATTTTTTCATCTTAATGTAAACAAAAACTATAAAATGAGTGAGCAAAAACGATAAAATGACATGCGATTAAAGTGAAAAAACTAAAAAAAAGACAGCTAATTTTTAAACTTAAAAACTGTTTTTAATTTTTTAAAAAACAGATTTAATTTTCACAAAAGCTAATTCTAACATAGTTTTAATTTAAAAAAAAAAACTGATTTTTAATTTAAAAACAATTTTCAATATATTAAAAAAAACAGCTTTTTTTTTTTTATAAAAAAAACTGTTTTCCAACAATAAACTCTTTTAATATATTATTTTTTATGAGGTATTTTTATTAAAAAACAGTTTTTTAAATTAAAAAATAATATTTTTTTAAAAACATATTTAATTTGACAAACAGTTTTACTTTTAAAAAATATCAGATTTATGACTACACAATGTGGTTATGAATGTGTTGTTAGTTATGGATTGATAGTTATCACCGGTTGCCTTCGTGTGAGGAAAAACAAAATTTCAAGGTGATTGGTTTTTTATGTTTTGTTTTCTTCAGCCAAGTTTTAAGGTGCCGCGACGAAAGAGTCATCGACAGTTAACTGCTGACCGGGTAAAAATGTCTTTTACATGTGTGTTTTAGTTGTTGTGTATACATCAATTTTCGATCTAGTGCTTGCACGCATATGCGGCACAATCGCTTGCATGCGAGAGAATTGTTGAGAAGCTTTGAGAAGTGCACCCCACATACACGATAGCAAAAGTGATAGTAAGTAACAAAGCTTTAGAGTAAGTAAAAACTAATGAGTATGTACTATTTTATAATCTCTCCCTACCCTAGTGTTTGGTTACCCTGTACTCTTTAGAGTAAATTAATACAAAAATAAAATTATAATAATAGAAAAAAAATATGACGACGATTAATTGTTCAACAATGTGCATGAAGTGTGTATGATGATGCTGTAAAATAGATAGAAAACAAGTAGTTGAGGCCAATGTGAATTGATATACATGGTTAAGGAATCAAAATTGAAGAAAATTACTTTGTTAGCCTAGCATAAGCATGAGCCAGCCTTTTATTTTTCTTTTCCTGCATCTGCATAATTTTGTAAACTCCTTACAGTTTGGCTCTACATTTCATCTTTGAGGATAGTATGGTTTCTTCTTAGGGTTTTGTTTGAACTGTTTACCCTTTTTCCTTCACACAGTAAAATCTCTTAAAATACCACAACAATAAAAAATCAACAAAATCAAAATCTAGCTTATCTTGTATTAGAGAATCCCGGCCAACAGCACAATTCTTTACATGCAATCTTTACAAATACTCGCAAACTCCATAATCCAAAAGGAATTATTTATTTATTTTTTTCAACAACCAAAGAGAGAAATGAGTCCCCTAGTAGGGATTATTAAATCATTGTTTAGAGTTTTAGTCCTCCATTCGGATGATACATCTGATGGACTCTCCTTTCAGCATGTAATTAAAAGCTTTGTTAATCTCTGAAAATGGAATTGAGTGAGTGATGAATTTCTCAAGTTCCAGCTCCTGCAGTATCAACAAATCAAATTAGCATCTACACACGGATAAGATATAATTCTGCAATATTAGTTCTCCTAAAAGACTACACAATTCAATATATAATATTAAAACTTACCCCTTTCATGTACTTCTCTACAACATTAGGAAGATCGGTGCGAGGCTTGTAGTTACCATAAAAGGTACCCTTAAGAGTCCTTTCATTCAACAAATTCATAGGGTGAGTTTTGAATGCATCATCTTTGTTTGGCACTCCAACAAGGACAGCAACACCCCAACCCTAAGAAAAACAAATAAAGGTTCATCAGCTTTAGCCTCAGTAAGCTTTATAATTTCTTTAGCAACAAGTAAGAACAAATTAATTTTGTTTTGCATACATCATGGACACATTCGAAAGCTGAGATCATGGCCTGTATGCTCCCAGTACATTCAACAGCACGATCCACACCTCCATTTGTCATTTCAGCAATTACCTGCACACACCAACAACATTATAATTCATGGAATCAGTTTAAAATTCAAAATTGATAACAGAAATATAATAAACTACTATATTACTAAATTGTCAATGAACTAACTTGTTGAACAGGTTTGTTATGATCTTTCGGGTTTACGAACTCATTTACCCCAAACTTCTTAGCTGCCAACAAGAAAAGAATAAGAGATGCCGTCAGTAAAATAATTAGTCATTGAATTCATGTTGACCGGAATCTTCAAGCATTTGATGGAATAAGAAAGCATTGTACCTAATTCAAATCGGCTGGAAACTAAATCAACTCCAATGATTCTTGATGCACCAGACATCCTTGCCCCTTCAGCAGCCTAAATGTTGGTTTAAAGAGAAGAGCAGGAGTTAATATTGGCTCTTTTAATTTCCGATAATAATTGCAATTTGCAACACACAAACACGCGCATACACACTCAAGGTACAAGAGTAACATACCGCAAGGCCAACAGCTCCAAGTCCAAAGATAGCAACAGAAGAACCGGGTTTTGGTTTAGCAACATTGATAGTAGCACCAAGACCTATAGAAGCATGGAAGCAAATTGAATTCGGAAATCATATACTCAACCTAGTTATATATTAATATCTCAATGAAAGGAACAGCTTAATCAATAAGAGTTTACAGTATAAGCCCTTATCATTTAAGTACTTACTACGCATAAGCTATTTCCATAATGAAATATAAAAATAAAGTCATTGTTATCATATAGGTTATAAATTGTTTTCATAAACTATCCTAGAGATATTATAAAAATAAGCTGAAAACAACTTATGGGCATGTCATAAGTTGTTTTCATAAGGTCTCTAAAACAGTCTCGCAAATTTTTATTTCAATGTATAGTCAAGATTCCCAAACTGGTTCATACCTGTGCATATTCCACAGCTGAGAATACAAACTTTGTCAAGTGGTGCATCAGGGTTGATCTTTGCAACACATCCGGCATGAACCACAGTGTACTTGCTGAATGTAGATGTACCGACGAAATGGTGAATAGGTTGTCCCTTAATAGAGAATCTTGACTGGTTGTCATTGATCATAACACCCCTGTCAGTGTTGATCCTAAGAAGATCACACATGTTGCTCTCCTCTGACTTACAATGTGGGCATTCCCCACACTCCCCTGTGAACACAGGCAGGGCATGATCCCCTGGTTTCAGATGAGTCACACCCTCGCCTACACTCTCCACAATCCTGATCAACATTGTGTCAAAAATTATCAATAACATTCATTCACATTACATAACACATTAGATAATCAAAAGATTTAATCAATAATACTACTATATGAGAAGCATACCCTCCAGCTTCATGACCAAATATTCGAGGAAACAATGGAGTCTGACCCTGAAACAAGGGAAAATAAGGAAAAAAAAAAAAAACATATTAAAGTACTGCAATGCACAACAGAATTTCAAAACCTTTTAAAAAAAACAGAACCAAAACCCAGCAAGCTAATATGTTCTAACTAAAATTAAAGCTGAGAAGAATTTTACATAAATTAACTTTTTTGTAAGAAACTAAGCACCCACAACGTGTTATGTAATCAAACCAAACTACATTAGAAGAGAAAATTCTCTCTATGAATTTTTTGGGTTGTCGAAATAACTTTTCTCATAGACAAATAGACACAAAATGTGTGTGTGGTTAATTAATAATATACCTTAGCTTCCCAGAAGTAAACATCAGTATGACAAAGGGAGGTGAAGAGTATCTTGAGACGGACTTCACCGGCCTGCGGTGGCGCCACCTCCACTTCTTCCATCACCAGTGGCTTCCCCGCCTCCCATGCAACCGCAGCTGGTTCCAAAACACAATCAAGGGATTCATAAAGTTGTTGTAATCATAAAAATATAATGTGCAAATAAAATAAAATTATTAATTAATAAAGAAACTTAACAACCCAAATTCCAAAAATAGGATGGGTGATCATTAAAAAATATTGTAGAAACAAGATAAAAAACACAATTGTGTACCTCTGCACTTAATGACCTGACCAGCAGTGTTCGACATAGTTGTTTGCTTTGCTAGATGAGTAAGTTGTGTGTGGAACCAAGTACGTGTCAGTGAGCTTTATTTATAGTAGTGACAATGGAAAGGAAAAAACGAATAATTTTCTAAACATAGTATTTAATTTTAATTTTAATTTTTGGACAAGAAACATATTCCAATACCACTTTGGTTTTCTGAATTACCACTGTCGTTGTTGTTTTATTTCCCAGCGGCGCCTCTGGGCTTTGACTTTACCACCAAGCGATCATGTTATACCTGTGTGGTTTTAAAAATTTTGGTTTAGCCTAATACAACTCTACAAAACCGGCTTATAAGGTGAAAATTGTCTCCCTTATAAATATATTATGAGGTCATCTTTTATCCAATGTGAGACTCTTAACACACCCCCTTACGACCAGCACTATTGAGCTTGGTTTGTGGACATAAATAGTGGGTGATCCGATAGCGGAAACCTGATAGCAGATAGCTCAATGGATCTTGAAAAGACTCTGATGACATCTTAAAGATCGTGGTTGGGTATAACATAACCCCACAAAACCGATTTGTGAGGTGAGGATCAAAGAGTGCTCTTAAGTTTAATTTTTCCAATACAAATTTTGGCAGACTAATTTAATTTATTAAAAAAAAATACTTTCAAACATTGAAAAGGAAAGCATACCCTCGGAAACATTGGAGTTGACCCTAAACAAGGGGGAAAAAACAGAATTAAAAACCAGCATGCGGATATTTACTAACTAAAATTAAACTCTATAGAAAGAATTACTACAAACTAAGCACCCCATTGTGCGGTAATCATAATTTTTTGTTTGACGTGTTTTTTGGGCATTTTTACGTGATTTTTTTTATTAATTGAACGGAGCCCAAAATTGCAAACCCGGATGATCGGAAAACTACTTTTTTTCCAATGTCTTTTGCTCATTCTCACCTCAAAGTACTTAAAATAACTACCATGTGGCTTAAGTCACGTTTGGTGGCCAACGTGAGTTAACTCACGTTGTGTTCTAATATAGAACAACAAAGGCATAAACAAAAAGTCAGTGTGTTTCAAAACAAAGAATACGATTTTGGGATCAAATTGTGCGATTTTCATCAATCTTCACAAATCAACGTCAACTTCTACCCTAACATCAAGTAAGTGTTTTTGATCCTTTTGCATTGACTTTTTTTGGTTTAAATGTTAGATTTTTTGGATTAAATTGTGAAATTTTAGGTTTTAGGTTTGATTTCCATGTTTGATTTTTTTATTGCTAATGATGAAATAAGTTAAAAATTGTAGTTTAGATGTTGATTAGAGTAAGTTTGACTCAAATGTGGTAGTTTAGAGTTAGATATTGTTAGATTTTATGTTGAACTCTAGGTGTTTGAAAAAAATCTCTTAATGAAAAATTGTTTGATATTTTGCATGTTAATGATGAAATTAGTTAGAAATTGGATTGTTAATGTTGATTATAGTGAGTTTGAGTGCAATGTGATAGTTTAGAGATTGAAATGACACAATGTGGTAGTTTGAGTGCAATGTGAATTGATGATGTTGATTAGTTAGAAATGACACAATTTCCCTATGAAAAAAATCATTGATTTTTTGCATTGTTTTATGTTGTGTAGATATGTCTGAGAGACCGGATAGGATGAGAGGAGGCAGGGAGACCATGATCGGGAGTGCATGGGCCGATAGGCAGGCTAGGCGTCCTCTTGTTTGAAGGAGACAGTGCGGTTGAAGTGGGGATGGAGAGGGGACGTCGTCCCAGACGGGTCCGTCCTAGATAGTGGACCCCACACAACAGTATGAGCAGCATTATGAGGAGCCTCAGCATCAAGAGGGTGAGGCTCTGCAGGAGGGCGAGGCTCAGTAGGAGGCCGGACCAAAGAGTTTTCGTGGAGGCCCTACCGACCTGTCAGTTCTATCGAATTTCGGTAGACACATAGTCTGCAAGCTTTGGAGCGACATCACAATAAGTTTAATTGTTTTTTATTTAATTACTGTCTTTTTATTTTTAATGATTCAATTGTTATTTTTAATTTTTTTATTTTAGTCTTTTTACGGTTCAATATATATCTTTATTTTAATTGATATGTTTATATGTTTATTTTAATTATTTTTTTTAACGATTCAATCGTCATATTAAAGTGTTTATTTTAATTTTATGATTTAATTGTTATGTTAAAATATTTAATGTTTATTTTAATTTTTGTTTTTTTATGATTAAATTGTTATGTCTTTTTTAGTTATTCAAATGTTTATATTTTTAACGGTTTGTTGTTTGTTTATATTTTTTGTATTTCAGTTTCGGAAGGAGCATTAGCTGAACCCTCCCTCGCACGGGAGGAAGATTAGGCATGGCCAGCTGACAGTCCCGGATATTGGTGCAAATTGGTTCTTGCAACGGGTGAATGCATCTGGTCTTGCCCCCTCTTTAAGACTGGGCATTTTACCATCAGCTCTGGCCTCATCACCGCTTTGTCAGAGAGGTGGCATGAGGAGACCAACAACTTCCATTTACCTGTTGAGGAGATAACCGTCACACTCGATGATGTGGCGTGTTTTCTACACATCTCCATCCAAGGGAGGCTCATGCACTACGACGTCTGCAGCTACGTGTTGGGTATTCAGCTGATGCAGTCTGAACTGGATTTGACGGAGAAGAAAGTTGAGGAGGAGACGAGCACACAGTGGGGTGGGAATATTAGTATTCATAACCTGAAGAAGTTGTATGATAGACTCCTTCATAGGTGCAATCAGTTGGAGGAGCCGACTGATGAGGAGGAGGTGGAGGAGCTCCGTAAGACTAGGGAGTATTGCATTAAGACGTTTTTGTTGTTCTTGGTTGGTGTCACCATTTTCGTCAATAAGACCAAAAAACACGTAAATGTGATATGGCTGATGGGGCTAAAGAATTTATACTAGGTGCACATGTGGTCTTGGGGAGGGATGACACTTGCTTATCTCTACACACAGCTTTCAGAGGCTACGGACCCTACGACTGGCTCCATTGCGGGATACATGTCTCTACTTAAGGTAGTAATTTTTTTCTTTTCTATAGCATATTATAAATGTGTTGATATTATTGTGTTGGTATATGCATATGTGATGCTGAAATATTTGTTTATATATACTTGTGTTGATATGGCTGTTTGTTTGTGTTTGTAGACATGGGCCATGGAGCACTTCAAGAAGCTATATTCGTGGATGCCTGCTCTGGGGTATAATCGTCGTGACCCGCGTGCTGACCGATTTAAACCGACGAGGGGTCATGCTGATCCTGGACACTACTGAGGCCTCATAGATCTGATGGTGAATAATGATGTCATCTGGAGGTCGTACGAGGATACCCGGGATATCA
Source organism: Medicago ruthenica (assembly GCA_018208015.1). NCBI lineage: Eukaryota > Viridiplantae > Streptophyta > Magnoliopsida > Fabales > Fabaceae > Medicago > Medicago ruthenica. The sequence continues at coordinate 77,305,486 of CM031373.1, read as the reverse complement.
TACCTTTTCATGATATTTGTTGGTACTCTGGTTGGATCATGGCCAACAAATCGACGATGTGCCTTCACTTGCCGGAGCGGGTTCTCAGGCAGTAACGCTATGTGCAGGGCATTCCCAGGTCTCCTACTGTGTTTGTGGCTCTTAAGCTTGAAGAGGTAGTAGTGGCCTTCCAAATTTATCTGCTCCATGTCCTTCCATATGCTGATCGGGGTCAGGTGGCAGCGGATCAGTGGAGGTGTAAAAGGGGGTACATCACTTGGTTCTATAGTGTGTCTCATCCTATTATGAGCGAGTCTGTGCCCGTTGTTGAGCACCCACCTTCTAGGCCTCCTAATGAGGATCTTATTGTTTAAGAGCAGTATGCGAGACAGATTCCCGAGCCACTACAAGTTATCGGGAACATCACCGCCAAAGTCGAATCTGCATTGCAATATCCTGACCCATATCCATACTATCACAGTGTGTTGATGAGCATCCAGAAGGGGTCGGTTGTCCGGATGAGGAGTAGGAGGGATGAGAGGGGGCAGAGCCATAGTCAAGAGCAGTAGGATCTTTTTTTAGTGTTTTTATTCTATTGTATATTTTTAGATTTTTTTATGATATTTTGGTGGATATGGATGTAATATATTGACACTTGCGCCTTTTTGTATTTTTATAACATTTTGATTAATTTTCGGTTTTATTTTGCGCATTTTAACTTTGAATGAATTTGCGTATTTTAACTTTGAATGAATGAATGATTTAATGATTGGATGAAAATGAATGAATGAGTGTATGGAAGAATGAATGAATGAATGAATGAAAACAAGAATTATAAGCAATGTTGTTGTTCTGCTAGGTAACACAAACAAAACGTGAGTTAACTCACGTTGGGGTATAACTTACGTGAGTTAAGTCACGTTCTGCGTTGTTTTATAGCTCAGGCAATGGCTCATTTCTTCATTTCACATCTCAAATCTCTAAAAACTCTCTCAAATCATGCAACCCCAAATTTCTTAAAGTTCAAATCTGCCACCACTCCAATAACAAGTAAGTTTTCATAATCAATTACCATTGATATTTTATGTTTATATGTTACATTTTTCCTCTTAAATTATAAATGTTTTAGTTTTAGGGTTTATTTAAATTTTGATTTTTTTGGTAAGAAATGATACAATGTTTACATGTAAATGACTTATGTTGATTAAATGTTTAGATGTCTGCATGTTTATGTTAAAGTTTTTAGTTTTAGGGTTTATGTATAATTTGCACTACAAGTGTTTGATGAAATGTTTGAATGAATTTTTCATTGATTGTTATTAATTTCTTATGGTGTAGATCTGAAGCAATGGACAATTATCCACTAGATCCGAACACAATGTTAGTTGAAGTCTGCTTCAACAGTGGAAAGCCCAACAAGTTGTTTAGGGTTCGGGTCGATATCACGTTAAAAGATATGAAGGATCAACTGAATCAAATCAACCACAGAGACACAAGGAGGGTGGAAGACGTTGGGTATCAACGTCCATCGATCAACTTAGTTGGGAGATTGACATTCAGTCGGATGTTGCTCATGGACGACGACGACGACATGAGGAGCATGTCCTCGATATTTGGTCAGCACAACATTTCCCGACGATCGAGATGGATGCTTCGTTGCTGAGATCACCTGAAGATATTCTCAAGAGTTTGATTCGGCCAAATGAAGATGTTTAGGTAGTATTATTATGTTGTGTCCTTATTTTGTTGGATTTTAGTTTAATTCTTGTTAGTTTGTTGAAGATGTTGGCATTCAAGTGTCTTATACTTAGCGTAAAGGTTTGCAAGTCTCTTTGGAAACTCAAAAGAATGAAGAGAACACATTTTGTATTCTACCAAATCAACTATATAGGTTTTCAAATTGAATTCATTTGTATAAGATGAGTGGGACGAACATGAATGCATTTCTAAGATATTTTGAGCTTGATCATGCTCATCTATCAATTGAAACTTGTCAGTTGGCATGACAGTAGGATTAAGTTCAAAAGAATATATTGGAATGCATTCGTGTTCGTCGCTACTCATCTTATATGAAGGGATTCAATGTGAGAACATGTATACTTGATTTGGTAGAATACATGTGATGTGTTCTTTTCATTCTTTTGAGTTTTCAAAGAGACTAGCAAATTTATACACTAAGTACAAGACACTTCAATGCCAACATTTTCGACAAACTTTCAAAAATTTAATTTAAATCCAACATCATGATGATACCACATATTTAGGGAGAATGTAATGTAATGCTTCATTTATTGCTCGATTTGAACAGAGATGAAATTAAAACTAAATATATTTGTCGTATTCTATTATTCTGGAATTAATTTCGCGTACTTGTGTATTTTTAGTTATGATTTATTTTGGATCATGAATGAAATGATCTTTCTAAGACATGCTTTTAAAAAATGAACATAAGATATTGTACGTTTAGGGACTTAAAAAAATAGCATATTTATGAAGAATTAATGATTTGTTAACTTACCTAAAACCAACACAATTTAACTCACGTTGAATTTACACAAACGTGAGTTAACTCACGTTGATGTTATTTTAGGCAGTTTGAGGTGAAAATGAACAAAACTGTTTAAGAGAATATTAGTTTTCGGATGATTGAACTTGTATAATTCAATTGTTCATCGTTAATAAATCCTCTACCATTAAACCAAGTTGATGACCATCGATCAGTCACGCAAATAATATATATATATATATATATTATTGTGAATATTTTTTTGAAGAAGCTAAATTAGTCCACTTAAATTAGCACCGAAGAGAATCGAATCTGAGACCTTGAAGAGTTGTGCACTCTCAGGTCCCAAGTCAATATCATCAGACTAACCCAAGTGGGTTATATTATCGTGTACAATAACTACACGGGAGTCTTTAAGTTAATAACTAAATCTGACGCGTTAATTAAATTTGATGGTTGATATAGATAGTTCTCGTTTCTCACAATAAATATTAGTTCCTACCAGATACGCTCTCATATATTAGTATATTTTAAAAAACTCAAATATTTTGATTTTCAATGCATTGATTACACACATTTTCATAAATATTTACTGCTTATAGTCATTAAAGAATTCTACATGGGCACTCGTTAAGTTTTTCCATATATATATATATATATATATATATACATTGTCCCCGTGAACATAGCTCAGTTGGCAGGGATAATGCATTGTTATATACAGGGGCCGGGGTTCGAATCCCCGAACCCCAGCTACTAGGCTACTTGACAAAAAAAAAAGAGCAAATTCAGTTTAACTACGCCGTATGTCCCCGAACAATTTTGAAGGTTTTCTCTGAACTAAAAAATCAAACAAATTGTTAAGAATATCACTAGAATATGAATTTGGTTTAACTACACGGTCATCTCGTCATATTTTTTCCTCTAATAACTACCGTATTGATTTGAAAATTTATCAGGGGCTAATAGATCAAACAAATGGTTATGAATATAATAATCACAAAAAAAAAAAAAAAAAATCCGTTGTGTTATCTCATCTTACCTAAAATAAAGACAATCTGTTACATTTGATTTCTCATAACTCTAAGAAAATCTGTTACATTTCAATAACTCTCTTTATAAGTCCGGTAAAATAAATCGCTTTTCACGCAATGGCAGAAAAAAAAAATTCTTGTATATATACTACTCCGTCCCAAAATATAAACAAAAATGAGTCAACATAAGTTGATGTATTTGGTACAAATTTTGAACCAAATACATTAACTTTTGTTGACCAATTTTTGCTTATATTTTGGGACGGAGGGAGTAGCAATTTTTTTTCTTATATTATCCACGGATAATGAACTTTAAATCAAACCATATATCTTTTTTTAAGATAATCAAACCTTTTTCTTTTAGATAATCAAACCATATATCAATATGATTCTTCTTCTTCCTATGTAAAAAAAAACACTATAGATTTTCTCTCAATAAAAAAATGAATTTTTGTCTTCGAACATTTATTGAAGGATCAGGATTCGAATTCCGGACACACCAGTTATTCAACCTTACTTGACAAAAAAATTACTACTTCTGTCCCTTTTAAATTGTCACTTTTTGACATTTTACACAAACTAAGACAATCAATAAATGTTACTACTTTTGAATTTTGATACAATAATTTATACTTTTACCGCATTGAACTTTGAAAGTGACAGTTAAATAGAAAAAAACTTTTTTTAAAAGAGACACTTAAAAAGGAACGGAGGGAGTATTTATTTATGTAAAAAAAAGATTTATTCTTTAATTAACCTTTCCAATTAATGATTGTTAAAAAAACATTCATTTTTTCATTAAAATAATATTCCTTTTTAGCGGATATTAGTTTCTAGAATAAACTATATTAGTTTCGATAATATTAGGGCTCGTTTGGTGCGCATGATATGATAGAGACATGATAGGATGGAGAAATGGATAAGGATAGAATATGATAGTGACATGATAACATTTATCCTATAACGCGTTTGGCGCACAATTGATAAAAAAGATGATAGCATTATCTTATCATATCCTGCATTTGGTGCACACTTTCTATAGATATGATAAAAAAATAATCATATTTTTAATTGACGATAAAAAAATAATAATAAGTAATTAAATAATTTAAAAAAAATCACATGTACTACTAAAAATTAAAATATTCAAACAAAAAAGTACCACTAAAATAATTAAAAATCAATAAAGAAATATATCGACAAAATGAAATTTGTATCAACTTTAAATTGTCATACAGATAAGTAGCAATAAAACAACGAAGCAACAGAACAATGATAAAGCAACAAAATATTATCAAACATTTTCAGCGAACAATACAAAAATTATTGCGCCAATGACTTCACAAAGGCAAGACGAGCAGCAACATTAGCACAACCCCAAAATATATGAAAAGACGGTGTGGCACTGATACAATTTTGTCTGCAGCAGCAAAACGCTCTTGTTCTATTAACTCTATTTTCTCCAATTCCGCCATAACATTTATGGAATCATCAATCACGTCTTGCCGAAACCTAGACGATTTGCAGCTTCACACAATCGTTCTGAGCTTTTTTCAAGTATACTCCCAAAAGTCTGTCCTAGCTTAGATATACTCTGAGCAATTATATTTGCTCCTTTGTTTCTTTTTCTGGATTGGATTTTCATTTGGTCAATCTTTCTTTTAGATTGATTAATAGAAGGCGACTATAAGATTTCTTCTTTCTTCTCCTCGTCATTAAGTTGTTGTTTTTCTTCTCTATCGATCCCCTCAACATTGTCAGCAGAAGGAGCAGCACCTTTACGAGTAGCACGATCTTTTCCAAAAGCATGACCAAGTTTGTCAAAAAGTGGGATTGGAGCATACCTATAATCTTTTGCATTTGGGCGACTCTACACAAGAATAAAAAATATATGTTTATAAGTATTCAAAAGTGGCAAACAAAAACATTAAAAAATATATTAATAAACACTAACCTTTACATACTCCTTCCAAACTTCATCACTATCCACCTTAATCATTTTTCTCTTCATTCCAACCAAATCCACTTTGGTTTAACATATCATAAATTATTCCATAAAGTGTCCTTAGCCTCTTCATAGCCGATTCAATATGCGGTTTTACCTTAATTCCACATCCAGGAAACTTCTCCTCCAACTTTGTCTCAACTGTTTTTAGGGTACGTGATTTGAATTGTCCGTTGTCACATCTTTGACCTTTGTTCACAACTTCAATTAGTATATCAAGTAATGTTTCATCCTCCAGTTCAGACCATTGTCTACGATCTCTCTTTCGCTTGTTGGTTTGTTGCATGTTGTTCTCAGATTCCATTCCTATGATATTACCAAATTATCAATCACAAAAACACGACCGACTATAAAAAAATATGCAACATTTAAACAATATTAATGGTAAAATTAATCAAAATACAATAAATCCATGTTGCAGAAATACAAATAAATGTCTGCATTGAGTACACTGACCGGCTTAGCAATTGCACGGTGACAAGGGCATAGATGTCCGGCCGAGTGACCCAACTGGTTACCAAACATAAGCTTCAACACTTTAAAAGATGGTTACACACAGTTAAACTGAACTTATATGACCAATGCAGAAAAGAGTTTGACATTACTTTAAAGCAAAAATTTATAATTTCAGATGCTTAATTATCAATGTTAATAAATATACCAGTCGAATAATGCAAAATGACGAGGCATTTAGCCTTTGACGACACTAGCATCCCAAAAAACAAATTTGAAGCCAATAAATAAATCCGTAAGGTACAACAGAACAAGGTCGAGGAATATAAAACATGTCACTACTCGCAATCAAAACAAATTATCCTTTTATTCAAAAGCAAAATAGGTAGCATGATTGCTAACTCTTAGCACATACATATCAGAATTCTTTTTATGAAAAATAGAGTCAATTGATTCACTACACACACAGCATATATCCCGAAAGATTTCCCTTTTGAATTTTAAATTCAAAATACCCATTGTTATCAAAATTAGAAACGATTGTTAAAGGCTAAAGGCTAAAACATGATTCAAATATTCTAAATGACAGTAGCATATAGCATGTGTATAAAATAAAAGGAGCATTGATGCGATGAACATTCATGAACAGTACGAACACCAATTGCAAATACAAGGTACAACATGATAAAATTTGAATCACATCAAAAATCTCTTGAAATCATGCGTTCAAATAAGACAAACATATTTGAATTAATGATCATATAATATAATTCCATGGTAATAGTACAAGGAACTCTGCCAATATAAAACATAATCAGCTTATATAGAATAGAAACAATCAGAAGAACAATAAACTGATTCATGGGAAAACCCTACATGAAGGTTTTGAGTGAGAGAGAGAGAGAGAGAGAGGACTGACCTGAGAGTGAGAGAGAGGGGATCACAGGAGAGAAGAGTCGAGAGAGAGAGAGAGAGATATGGACGGGAGAGAAGTAACGTGAAAGCGGCTGAAAGCTGAAACGTGAAAGTCGTTTCTATTCCTATTAGGTTTGTAACCCACCAAAAATTAAGCATTAAAATAACAAAGGGGAGTGGGATAGGATTAGAAATAGATTAAACTTATCCTTTGTTGTTGGCGCACCAAACAACGGATTTAGTCAGGATAGGATATTCTAATTATATCATGTCTCCTTATCCTGCGCACCAAACGGGATATGTTTATAGTACACTGTCACCCAAAAAAAATGTTTGTAGTAAACAACGGTCAAGAAAATTTTGATTGGCATAATCAAAGGTAATAAATAAATAAATTGCTGCAACGTTCAAAACAAAATAACGAGGATCACATTAAATTTCATAATAATGAACCATAAATATCGGTCCACAATCATAGCAGTAACCTTACAAAAAAGGGATCTCATGTGATCATATACTAGGACAAAGCATTAGGTCATGATTAATTTTATATGACCTAATACCAATACAAAGGACTTAATTAAAAAAACAAAAACACCAACAGTGATACTAATACTATACTGTTGGAGTGATGCTAGATCCATCTGTTTTACATATAATAAGTGTTAAATGGAGGATAACAATGAGTCTGAGGGACAAAATAGGGATCATAATTTTGATAGGGATCAAAATTTTGATAGTAGGACCCTGAAGGAGGGGGATAGTATCCACTGTGATATGATGTAGGGTAAGCAGACAAATTGTTCCCATAGGAATATTGATCTCCAGTCCGAACCCAACAAAGTTCTACTTTCTTTTGATGTTTTGCAATCCTTTTCAATATTTTTTGTGGATCTGCCTTTCCTGAGATGTATATCATCCCTTCATTTGTATCAAAATTGTAGTTTACCCCTAAAACCAACATCAACATCATATAGTATATTTAGATATTTCATCCTTTATTTAATTTAACAAAAAAGAAAAAACAGATTTAAAATTAAAACTTGGAGGATGAGACACAAAATACATACCTTTGATTTCCTCCAATATTTTGGTAGTAGTTTCCGACCATTTTTTAGTATTCGTGTCGACTTTCAAAGCACAAGTCTACCACGAAAAAAAAAAACGAAAAGTTATTTTTTTGACAAAAACAATGAAAAGTTATGTAATGTTTATATTATAAACGGGAGTTTGTGTGGTATAAAATGAAGTAGATGCATGTATATTCAAAGGATATAAGAGAAAAGATGCTAATATTATAAAGGATAGGCACAAACCATGTGTGATTTGGTCCCTTCCTGCTTCTTGCTGAAAAACATTGTGATTGTGATTTTAAGAGATAGCAACAAACAAAGTGATGAATTTACAAATGAAATGATAGTATGGCACTGATGGCATTTTATAGAAATATGATACCGACTCAAGAGTTTATTTTTTTGCAGTAAAATATTTGGGTGTAATTAATGAAAATGAAATAATAATTGCAAATGATCAATTTGAATAAATCAAACTTAATTCTTACCCCTAATATTTCGCTCTCAAAGTTACTTCTCCACGTCTCTCTAAACCTTGGAGTGCAACTCAGCCCAAACAGCCATTTAGGCCTAAACCATATCAACAAAACAGTATCAACCGGAGTAAAATAACATAAAACTTTACTCCTTCAACGTCATTTTAACAATTTTACATAAATTAAAAAATATAGCTAATGTTATATAGAAAGTGTGATTGTGAGTTATTTTACAGAAATGTTATTCGTTAATGGTGTGAAAAACATAAATTAAAAATATTGAAAAAAAATAAAGTAATAAGTAGTAAATGACATAATAAAAAATAAACATTAACGATTTTTTAATATAGTAAAATGACATATAATTTGAAACAACATTTTTTTTTAAAATGACATAAAATTTAGGACGGATGAAGTAATTTGTTTTTTACACACCTCACAAACATTGGAAAGCTGAGGGTGATACGGGATTAACATTTTTTTTTTACAAACGGGATTAACATAATTGTCATTTGAAGCTATGTAATTTTTTCAAAAAATAAAATAAAATATGGTTTTTACGATAATAAAAATAGTGTGAAATCATGTGAAAAAAATAATTAAATATGTTGAATCTTGTAAGTAAAATAATGTGTATGTTTCTATGAGCATAACTCAATTGATAAAGACATTGTATTATAATATTCCATGGTCAGGGTTTAAATTCTAACAACTAAACTTCTTGACAAAAAAAATGTGTATAATCTAAAATGTTAATATTAATTATAGCGGTTTAAAATAGTAACAATATATTGATAAAAACAGTAGTAATAGTAGAATATTTTTCTTACAAAAGTAGTAATAGTAGAATAGTTAAGTGAACCATTTAATTTCCTTAAAGTGAACCTTTTAATTTTTATTTTTATTTTTTTTGCAAAAAATTGAACCATTTAATTAATTGATTATTACCAGAAAAATTTAATAAATATTGCCTTTATATTTTAAAGTGATAAATAATTTACAACAAATATTGTCAAAAATAATAATTTCAAACAAATACATTTCAAATGTCACTTACAAGTAAATGTTATATTTTTTTTTTGGGGTCATCATGATATTGGTACGAAATTTTCACCACCGTTTAAAAGTGATTAATCTCCGTTGAGGATTTGTGTGCCATGCAAGATGAGTCCTCCCCTTCCAACTGATTTTTTTGTATACGTGTGAGATAGAAATTGAATCTCTGACCATATGTTTAAATGACACAAATCCCTTACACTTGGACTAATTCATTGTTAGTATAAGTAAACGTTATATATCCCCTAAAGAAAGTAATGCTATATATGATACGAGAGGCCATTTAGACAAGCAACTCCGGTTATGGTTTTATTTTGTAAAAAAAACACATTAAAATAAATAAAAATGTTAGAAATAATTTTGGGCATTATGAAACTTTGTTTTCCTCAAATATATGTATTGACATACTTCCTTTGGTTCTTATTATAAGAAATTAGGAGAAAAAAGTAAATGTTTTTAACATTTACTCTATATATCCCCTAAAAAAGTAAATGGTATTTGCAAGAATTTGCTATTTCATAGGAGATTTTGCCTATTTACTCTAAAAAAAAAAACTTAAACGCAATATTAACCCCAAAGTTTACTAATTGTGTGATTTTCACCCCTCAAGTATACCCCTTTTTGATTTACTATCCCCCAATCGAATGTGACCAAAATACGCTAACGTTGCAAATTTTTAACACGTGTTTGATTGTAATTAGCCAAAATAAAAATGGATATATTAATTAAAGAAACAACAAATCTCATCTTCTTCTCCTCCTCCTCCTTTCCTCACCTTCATCATGCATCCAAACCAAGGCAACATTACATTACATTACAGTCCAAAAATAACCCTACAAATAATTTGGTGGGTCTACTTCCTCATAATGAGGAAGAAAGAGCATTTAGTTCCATAATTATGCTCAGTAAGTGGAATCACATACAATAAAAATGATGGCAATATATTTTCCATATGAATAGACGAGGTTGATAATTAGTGTGAATATGAACAAAATCCTTATGATAAAGACCCAAGGGAGTAAATATGAACAAAATCCTCTGTCTTTATTTTAGGATAAAAAATATCAATTAAAAAACTACAAGAATAGAAATTAACAAAACAAACATTATATTATTCATCATATACTAGGTACCAAGTGTCACACTCTCTCCAGTCAAACTTCACAAAGTGTCACAAATTCAATAAACAGAAATGGAATGAAACAATTTCATTATTTATTTTTTCAACAACCAGATTGAGAACTTAGTCCCCTAGTAGGGATTATTAAATCATTGTTTTAGAGTTTTAGTCCTCCATTCGGATGATACATCTGATGGACTCTCCTTTCAGCATGTAATCAAAAGCTTTATTAATCTCTGAAAATGGAATTGTGTGAGTGATGAATTTCTCAAGTTCCAGCTCCTGCAGTATCAACAAATCAAATTAGCATGTACACACGGATAAGATATAATTCTGCAATATTAGTTCTCCTAAAAGACTACACAATTCAATATATAATATTAAAACTTACCCCTTTCATGTACTTCTCTACAACATTAGGAAGATCAGTGCGAGGCTTGTAGTTACCATAAAAGGTACCCTTAAGAGTCCTTTCATTCAACAAATTCATAGGGTGAGTTTTGAATGCATCATCTTTGTTTGGCACTCCAACAAGGACAGCAACACCCCAACCCTTAGAACAACAAAAATCAAGGTTCAGCTACACTAAAGATTCTTATAAATTTTTTATCAACAAAAGCAAAAAATTAACGTTTTACATACATCGTGTACACATTCAAATGCTGATATCATAGCTTGTATGCTACCGGTACATTCAACAGCACGATCTACACCACCATTTGTCATTTCAGCAATAACCTTAGACACAAAATGACACAGCATGTTTAATTCATAGCATCAATTTGAATTTCAATATTCAATTAACAAAGTTTAGATAGAACATAAACGTAAATACTAATTTTTTGTTGAACTAACCTGTTGTACAGGTTTGTCATGATCTTTTGGGTTCACAAACTCATTTACCCCAAACTTCTTAGCTGAGAACAAGAATATTACAAAAATTAAGTCACATAATTTATGGTTATCTCAAAGCCTAAAGCATTTGGTGGAATAAGAAAGCATTGTACCTAATTCAAATCGGCTCGAAACTAAATCAACTCCAATGATTCTTGATGCACCAGACATCCTTGCTCCTTCAGCAGCCTGAAATTTGTATTATTGAATCTTTTTAGTTGCTATATATGATAACAGTATCACAAACACACACACTCATGGTATAAAAGTAACATACAGCAAGGCCAACAGCTCCAAGTCCAAAGATAGCAACAGATGAACCGGGTTTCGGTTTAGCAACATTGATAGTAGCACCAAGACCTACGACCATGAATGCAAATTGAATTAGGAAATCATATACTCAACCTAGTTATATATTAATATCTCAATGAAAGGATATATTATATACTAGGATAAACAGCTTAATTAATAAGAGTTTACAGTATAAGCCCTTATCATTTAAGTACTTACTACGCATAAGCTATTTCCATAATGAAATATAAAAATAAAGTCATTGTTATCATATAAGTTATAAATTGTTTTCATAAACTATCTTGGAGATATTATAAAAATAAGCTGAAAACAACTTATGGGCATGTCATAAGTTGTTTTCATAAGGTCTCTAAAACAGTCTCGCAAATTTTTATTTCAATGTATAGTCAAGATTCCCAAACTGGTTCATACCTGTGCATATTCCACAGCTGAGAATACAAACTTTGTCAAGTGGTGCATCAGGGTTGATCTTTGCAACACATCCGGCATGAACCACAGTGTACTCGCTGAATGTAGATGTACCGACGAAATGGTGAATAGGCTGTCCCTTAATAGAGAATCTTGACTGGTTGTCATTGATCATAACACCCCTGTCAGTGTTGATCCTAAGAAGATCACACATGTTGCTCTCCTCTGACTTGCAATGTGGACAGTCCCCACACTCCCCTGTGAATACAGGCAGGGCATGATCCCCTGGTTTTAGATGAGTCACACCCTCGCCTACGCTCTCCACAATCCTGATCAACATTTGGCCAACAATTATCAATAACATTCATTCACATTACATAACGCATTAGATAATTAACAGATTTAATCAAAAAGTTGTCTATGTAAATTAAGAAAAATGAAATAATATATTAAAATATCAGTTTCATTTTGATTCATTGTTGTTCTAAAAAGTTTTATGCACTCAACAAATCACAATCAATCATATGTGTGATTTTGAAAGTAATTATCATTAAAATTAAAAAAGGGAATGATCTTACAATTATAATTGATTGACATTGTAAAAAAAATTACATTGGCGGTGTACATGAATTAAATCCTTAAATTATGTAATTCAACTTTTAATATTGAGAAGAGAAACGTACCCTCCAGCTTCATGACCAAATATACGAGGAAACAATGGAGTTTGACCCTAAAACAGAAGGAAAAAAGAAAATAAATACTAAGCTATTGTGATGCATAACAACAGGACATTGAAACACCCAAATAAAAAAAAGGCTCTAATATTAAACCTCAAAAGAATTCTATATTACATAAAAAAAAATGCAAAAGAAACCAAACACCCCATTTTCATATACAATCAAATCATATAAGAGTGAACGAGATCTAAGCATATATAGGTGCAGCTTAATGTTAAATTTATAAAACTTCATGTATAGTATTTTGTATTTATATATAATATACCTTAGCTTCCCAGAAGTAAACATCAGTATGACAAAGGGAGGTGAAGAGTATCTTGAGACGGACTTCACCGGCCTGCGGTGGCGCCACCTCCACTTCTTCCATCACCAGCGGCTTCCCCGCCTCCCATGCAACCGCAGCTATAGGTATAATACAATCAATGAATTCATAAAAAATATTATTATAAAGAAAGTAACACGATCCAAATGGACCCTTAGAAAGATCCATAAAAAGCAAAACACAATTTGTCCAACATGTTTGTATTGTAAAAAAGAAAAAAGGAGATGGTACCTCTGCACTTGATGACCTGACCAGCAGTGTTCGACATAGTTAATTAACAAAAGATGATAATGAGTGGGTTGAGTGTGGAACTAACTACTGTCAGTGACCTTTATTTATAGTAGTGAAAAAACCGAATGATTTTCTAAACATAGTAATTAACTTTTGGACAAGAAACATTTTACCGGATGCGCCTTTAGGCTTTGACTTTACCACCAAGCCACAAACTATACCATCTGGTTTTCGACTCTTTTTAGTCTTGTTGCTTTTTCCTTTTTGTTTCTACAATATTCTTATGCCCTCTTCCTTTATAAATTTTGATTGTTTTTATTGGTCTGTTCATTAAACCAATTGTATACTACTCCGGATATGTGTCCCTTTTGCATTTTTTTTCTTCTCTTAAAATTATTTTTCAAGCTAGTCGGTTTTGAACCAAGGACCTAAAAGTTGAGGGCACTTAATAAACATATTTTAGTAAATGATGCTAATTTTACTTCTCTTAACAATATTTATTGTTTTTTTTGCACTAATAGTATACTCTTATTTATTGAATTTTACTTCTCTTAACTATATTTAATAAAGATATTTGAGTATCTTTAAAAAAAAAAATATTTTAGTAAATAATACTAATTTTACAATTGAAGTCATTCAACTAATCATTTTTTCATGAACTGTGTTTAACTCAAATGTCACTTAATCTGATACAGAGAGAGTATAGTATATTACTCTGTCCCAAAATATAAGCAAAAATGAGTCAACATAAGTTGATGTATTTGGTACAAATTTTGAACCAAATACATTAACTTTTGTTGACCAATTTTTGCTTATATTTTGGGACGGAAGGAGTACTAAATACTCATTCAGTCACTATTATAAGCAAAACTTCATTTTTTAGATACGTTGAATAATTGATAGAGAGGAAGAATAATTATAATTACAATTTTCTAGATACAAATTGAAATTTGATCCAATAAATCCAGTGTTCATACCTTTGCATTTGATGACTTGACCAGCTGTACTCGACATGACTTAAGGAAATCAACAGATGAAGATTGCAAGAAACAATTGAGAATTGTTTAGAAAGTTCTGTATTGTGTTGTTGATCAAACAAATTGTGTGTCATTGTTGTTGTTGGTGTTTATTTATTTATAGTGTGACAAAAACGAACCAATGATGTTGAAATTTTACTATAGAAAGAAAAAACCATCTCTTGTTTTGTGCAAAACATACTGCCACGCTAGCGTCGCCGGTTTTTAAGCTTCCCTGTAATTCTAAGGACATTGTATTTTGTTTGTAAGAATATTTATTAATCACGGCACTTAGATTAAGTTGTTAAGTGGTTTTGATAAAAACTAACGACCTTTCCACGAAAACGATGTGCCACGACACGACACGACTAGAAGAATGACCACTACATTACTACAGGTGCTACCTTTTTCTTTTTCAATGCACTTTTTTAACTTTTCCTTGATAACAACCATATTAATCATTAAATATAGTTTAATTTGAGTAAATCATACATTCGGTTATTTTTAAGGTAAAAAAATAGGTAATTTGATCATGAATGACGTCAAATAATTTGGTTATTCTGTTAATTTGTAAGGACTGATTTGTGAGCAAGTGCTATAATTGAATGATGTAATTTAGTGATTAATTTGTTAGTAAGTGATATAATGTAAGTTAATCCTTGACAGTAAATTATATAAAAATTAGCATATGGGCCAAATTGCTCGATATAATTTAAATTTAGTTTCTTCAAAAAAAAAAAAATCTAAATTTAGTTTTTTTTATATATTTACAATTTTCAAGGACAAATATTTTACCACATTTTAATCTTTAACACTTCTTTTCCCAAAGAAAAATAGTACTACCTCTGTCCCTAGTTATAAACACTCATTGAGAAAAAAATTGTTCCTAAATATAACCTCTCTTTCAAATTTTTAGATGCATTTTTTTTTCAAACATAACTCTAATTAATACTACCAATTTACCTTGGAATATGAAAAAGTCAAATTTAAATGCACTACAAACAAGGACAATTTAGTAATATCTCCACACAATTTGAACATATTAATTACAAATTCACCTTTTCTTAATCTTTATGAAATTTGCAATGAGGGATTGTATTAAGAGATGGAGGGAGTATTCAATTTAGATGCAAGAAAAGTATGCACATTGTTATATTATTATTTTTTCAAAATCTCAAAAACTGTGTATATGTAATAAAATGTAGGCTTATTTGGTCATTTGGTCCTCTAAATAATTTTCAGTTTTCATTTTGATCTCATATCTCGAAAAATCAACATCTTGGTCCCCTTGCTTTTTCTCCGTTATTCAAAAAGGTCTCTGGCTGTTAACTTTAACCTCAAATGTCTATGGTGGACCAACCTTAAGAGTGGTCCACCATAGATCCTATTAATTATTTTAATTTAAACCGTTTGATCTTTTTTTCAAAGGAAGACTATTGGATTACGCAAGTCTATTTTATCTTACGGTGAGTCAACAACAACCAATTAAATTTCCATTTCTTCATCTTCTTTCTCACTCTTGTTCATCATATTCAACATTTTCTTCATACATATTCATCAATCATGCCCAGAAAAAAAAAATCATAATCATCTAAAAATCCATTACACAACTTTTCATCATCCCATCATCTTTATGAATAGATAAAATAAAAAACAAACAAAATCATAAAAAAAACCACCATTCCAGATCTGATTCATTTTCTCTTTATTTATCTTCTTCTTTTCTCTTCTTCAAGATCATGTTCATAAAGAAAAATACCCAGAAAAAACAATCATCAACCCAGAAGAAAAAAAAATCAAATCTTCATTAATCTTCTTATTTTCTTCTTAATTTCAGTTTTGATTGGTGCCAACTCAGTATGGGTTGTGTTACCCACCTTTTATTGATGGGTACCCAAGTTGTCACCTAAAATTAAATGGAGAAATGAACAGTTTAAGCATCTTGAAGAAGCTTATCAACATCTTAAAGATCAGTTTCGAACGAGCAAGGAGGAGTGGGAAAAGGAGAGATCTTTGCTGGTTGGTGAAATATCAATTTCTGGGTTTGGTGGTTTTTTTTTATGATTTTGTTTGTTTTTATTTTATCTATTCATAAAGATGATGGGATGATGAAAAGTTGTGTAATGGATTTTTAGATGATTATGATTTTTTTTTTTCTGGGCATGATTGATGAATATGTAAGAAGAAAATGTTGAATATGATGAACAAGAGTGAGAAAGAAGATGAAGAAATGGAAATTTAATTGGTTGTTGTTGACTCACCGTAAGATAAAATAGACTTGCGTAATCCAATGATCTTCCTTTAAAAAAAGATCAAACGGTTTAAATTAAAATAATTAATAGGATCTATGGTGGACCACTCTTAAGGTTGGTCCACCATAGACATTTGGGGTTAAAGTTAACAGCCAGGGACCTTTTTGTAACGGAGAAAAAGCAAGGGGACAAAAATGTTGATTTTTCGAGATATGAGACCAAAATGAAAACTGAAAATTATTTGGAGGACCAAATGACTAAATAAGCCTAAAATGTATTAAACTTGCGTGCTAAAATTATTTACACAGGCAGTACAGGTTTTTCTAAGCAAAGGCAAGTAGCATTAGAGAGGATGAATCATCCCAAATAAGTTATTACCGCTGAACCAAAACTGAAAAATCACAAGTCAATATTATTAATTAAAAAAAACAAAAATAATTGGACATAAACCTCACCAAAAAAAAACATAAAGAAAAGTAGGTAAGCCAAACCATTAGAAATAAGAGACCTTAAACTCATTGATGAAAGTAAAATTAGAAAGTCACGTCATCTTATACATAATTTTTTTACGAAATGATATCAAATGAAGAGAAAGACAACCATTTTCTGATGATCCATCAAAAAAAATATCGTCAGAGATGAATCACATTTTACTCAGGAATGCATTCCAACCTTTTACATAGGCAAGATTGATGATGAGCTTGGATCCCTTAAAATGTTTTCAATGATTTTACGTATAATGATTAATTGACCTTGTAAAACAAGTTTTAAATAACTGAATATAAATTTAATCCAAATACAAAATTACTTTTTAAGGAATGTACTTATTTTAATTGTATAATAAAGCAATTATTTGAAAAAAATTAAGTTCTTCTTTTAAGTCTCTATAGTTACTTTCTTAAAAAATATCAATTGAACAAAACCAAACCCATTATTTATCGGTTCCAATTCATTTTTGTCTGGAGTATGTTTTGTAAGAATCACATAAAATGACGTTTGCTTCCATTATAGTCACAAAGCAATCAATTTTCTCCTGCATTTTGACCTCGGAAATACGTTCTCTAGATTTGTTTTATTTTGAAGGATATACATGTGATTTCATTTTATATATTTTTATATTATATTTATTTGGAAAACAAAAAAGAAACATACATGAGAAAAAGAGGTAACCACACATTCGTATGTTTCGTTAAATCCTCATTCCTACGATATTAGTGTCGCTGTTAAATAATTGCTCTACAAGAAGTCTATCATGGTTGAGCTAATTTTGCCAGAATAACCAAGTCTAAAATCTTCACATCCAATGTGTCGTCTACTTTTACTATGCCATCAGTGCCATCCACACCAATCAACTTGCCAGTGGAACCACGCAACGCCCCGCCCATTATCTTTATTTTATCGGATTTTCTTGGCACTACAGCCTCCACTTCATTGGAAAGGGCCGATATTGTTTCACCATTTCCGCTAGACCCAAGAGCTACCCTATAAGAACCATCCTGGAGAAAACAATTCACGTGTCAATAATATCAATACTGGAAACCCAAACAATTGAAATGAATGATAACGAGAAAAGATAGTTTCATACATTAGCAACGTAAAATAGTATTATCTGTTTGAAGATGTGAGGTTTTTGATAACAAATGAGACTTCCAATTACAATCACGGTTTGATATTGATGCATGATGAAATAAAAACTAAGCACTATTCTTTTTTATTCATACCGACTCTTTAGCTATGGCAATAACCGAGAAATTTAAAAACCAAACCTAAACGATAATCTAAACTATACCAACGTAAAACAAAGCTTCTAGGTCAACATACCGGGAGAACTTCTTTTATAACTCCAACAGACTCCTCTCCGGCCCTGTGTACATTGACCAATATGTCTGGCATAAACCAAGGCCCTTCATTGTCCCCACCTACAAAAGGTTAAACATTAGCAAATGTATGTGGAAGATATCACATGCCACTTCAAATCTTGCTGATAAATTGATAATCCAAACCAAGTGATTCAAGAAATAGATCCAGGAATATGCTTGGTAAATGATAGGATAATCTCCGCATAAAACCACGAGTTATCCCATGACCTACGACAAAAATGGAAAGGCAAACAATTGTTCTTATGTGGATGTCTAATGCAAGACGTTCACAACATGGGGGTAGTAGGAACATATGGTGTTTAGGCGAAAAATCACTCGAATATATTACTTCTTCTGTCCCACATTGAGTATCACATTAAGAAAAGAACGTCCCAAAATAAGTGTCACTTTATTATGTTTCCAATGTATT
This sequence comes from Medicago ruthenica, assembly GCA_018208015.1. Taxonomy (NCBI): domain Eukaryota; kingdom Viridiplantae; phylum Streptophyta; class Magnoliopsida; order Fabales; family Fabaceae; genus Medicago; species Medicago ruthenica. The sequence goes on along the minus strand of CM031373.1, from coordinate 77,286,408 downwards.
AATTATTATACTCTACCTCTAAAGTAACACTGCGTAATAACTCCCATGTTCACTGTAATTCACTGTACATTCATGACAATGGTTAACGCCCAATTGTTAGGATGCATTGGTAAAATTGTCACATTCTTTCATTTATTTACAACTTTTTTAACAATCTGAAATAACCTGAAGTGACAACCTCTGGGACGGATGGAGCAGTATGTTAAATAGCGGCTATAGGGGGGCCATAGCGCTATGGCATAGCGGAATTTAAACAAATTGTTATGTACTGCAATATGCTATTTAGTATAAAATATTGTCAAATGACGGGGCTATAGCATTGATACATGACGGATTTGAACAAACAACTATTTTTCGCAATCTGCAGTTGATAACACTGGGATGGAGTACAAGATAGGAAGAGATATGATGTTTTAACTAGAATATCAATTCCAATTAAATCATGTTAGACTGGCGACTGCATTCAAATAAGACAGAAACATACAAGTGGTCATCCAAATACATGTGCAGGGTTCCAATCAATTTCATATTAAATGCACCATAACAAGACCGTGCTTGTCATAGGCTATTGCTATCATAGATGACAATAACTAGGTCCATCACAGTTGTGGTGTGATGATCTAACTAAATAAAAAAGTTGCAGAAACAATTGTGTACACACTAAATCTGTAGGTTTGATAAAATAGAGAAACTTACCCAATACTGGGGACATGATGTCCAGACCACCAGTTCCTGGAGTCATAGGCTGTCCTCCAGGGGTGCCAGGAAGATAAGACGCAGAATTTGGTGTCATAGGCTGCCCTGGTGTTGATGGTAAATATGGGCTTGGAGCATTTGCTGCAATACAATACCCATCGGTCCAAATAGATTAAGTACAAAAACTACAAATATTCTTATGATTTCAGGGGGCAAGTAAGAGGCGGTGTTACCGTAGGCAGAACTGTCCCGTGGTGTTCCGGCCTCACTATAATTGCCACCGGGAGTACTAGCCCAACCAGCACCAGGAGTTGGGGCTTCATATGGCCGGGAAGGAGGGCTTCCTGGCTGAAAAGATTAAACAGAAGGAAAAAACAATAAAATAAAGATCAGCATGGTTCAGTATGGATTCTCAAATGAATTAAAGTTGCAGTGTAGAGTGTCTGAAGTTAGCTAATATTTCTGACCTGGTACTGTGGACTGGCCCCCCAAGAGCCTGGATTTCCATCTTCCCAGTTATCCCTGAATTGATTTCACTATCAGAATTCATAAACCACATATACTATACTACACTATAATATAATATGACAGTGCTGCAGTCTGTAAACTAAGAAAAAATGCATTTAAACTTAATTAAACTACTGAATTCGGTACAACCCTTGTTCTAGTAGGTTGAATTTAGAATACTGATATCTATTGATGATGTTGGCACTCACCTAGGAGGACTCATTGGCGCATAAGGATTCCAAGCTCGGTCACGCATAGGTGTCCTCATTCCATCATGAATTGGAGTTGCTGCAAATAGCAATGCATTTAAGAAATATTAGCAGTTTACAAGAGAATCAAATGTTAAATCTAAAAAAATCTAGCAGAAAGCTTAGAAATATAAAATCCACCATACCTCCAGCATCTCTCATTGGAGTCATATATGGGTGCAAAGGAGTTCGAGATGGATGCATTGGGGTTTCACTTCCCATCCCATATCGAGATGATGTTTCACTGGAAGAACAGAAGAGTCATATGATTGAATATCTTTTAATACACACAAGGAATCACAAATTTTATGTAGATATAACTTACCGTTGTGGGGTAACGGCCACATTGTCAGATATATGATTGCGGTCAACTGCAGACAACCAAGTCAGAGAACATGTGAATACAAAGAAACAGGCAGCTCAGGTATTTGCCCAAATTACAAAACTTACCAGTTACAACCTTCATTTGGGATTCCAATTCAACCCGAACAAATGATCCTTTAACTTCTATAACACGTCCACGATAACCTTTATAGGAACCCTGGCGTACTTTAACAGTTGCACCTGTCAAACCATCGTGCCCCCTTCCACCCCTATGTCTACCTCCAGCTTTACCACATCCAGATAAATTAACATCAGACAACTTTCTTAAAAAGGTCTATTATAATAACAAATTGATCCAATGTTTAGCACTTAACAAGGAAAGATTTAAACATATACCAGAGGGAGGCCCTCCTCGAGAAAACCTATGTGGGGACTGTGGAATGCGAGGTGGAGTTCTAAGACCGGGGAATCTCGAGTGTACATCACCCTGTAGAGGAAACAACATTACATCAAGGATGAATTTTTTAATTTAAAAAAGAAAAACGAACTCAAGAATCAAAAAAGGAAAAATATACATTTCTGTCACCATTGGTGCGTGAACCTCCCACAACTACACATGATTGGGCCTTAACACATATAAAGCCTGCATGTTCAAGATGATGGCGATCGAAGACGAACAAGATCCCTCTATATATGTGCTCCACAGAACCTTGTTTGCCCTAACCAAAAAAATATAAAAAATGTTAAGCCTTAATAACAACTTCCGAAAAAAAAAATCTAGCGAACAGTCAGAACCTTACTTTGCAGGGACCATCAAGAATCCGCACAACATCTTTTGATGATACTGTATTCCTAAACTTATCCTGCACATTTATTTTCTTCTCTAGCTTACACTTGATCTCTCTTAATTTAACAAGCACAACTTCAGGTCTGTCAGTAACACCCTTAAGAACCTGACAAAGGAAAAATACAATAGCATAATGACAAAAGGTCTTAATTTTGATTGAAAAAGCCTTGAGGTTTTGATTTGTTGAGATACTAACCTGAAATGCCTCACTTTCTACACGGATTATGACACCAAAACTCGAATTACTGCACCATGTTAAATTAGAAGTGAGAAAGGTTTGAACCAGAACAAAACAAGGCAAGGTACTGTGTGTAATCTCAGGCTCAAGGAAAATGCTTACTCTAGCAATACAAGATCACGAAGTTCATAGTCCCCAATTTTAGTCACACCAGTGGTTACCTCAGAACTCTCTACAACATCATCTGCAAACGCACGGATCTAAAGAGAGAATATTTGTCATTTCTGCGCTAAATGTAAGTAGAAATTCAAAAGTCTTTCAGCAAGCCTATCAAAGTACTATAAAACTCACATGCTCCTTTGTGGTATCAGATATTAAGATCAGGACATGCTGCTCCACCTTCACAACCATACCAGTAGCACCCTCTTGAGCACCAGAAACAACTTTAACATGGTTTCCGGGTTCAAAATATTTACAAAGTTCCTTTTCATTTACTGCAAGGGTTTTCTACGAAAATGGAAAGGAAAAAAAAAACTAGATAATTAGATCATCATAAAGGCAATTTATCACTAATCAGCAACATGCAGAACTGGCAGGCTATGGTCTGTACACTGGAGGAAACCCACCATATATGATATATCAATGGATACTTACAGGTAAATCCTTCATTTCTGGTCTTATATGAACATTATCCTCGTCAACTTTCTCCACCCATCCCTTTAAATTCTTCAAATCGCCCTTGATGACAATAACAGCATCACCTTTCATGAAATGCCCTTTCTTTCTGTTCGCAAACAGAGTTGACAGACTGGCTACATCTCCAGTTTCACCCGGTTTACGAAATTTTTCGAGCTCGTCAAAGGTAGGCTTGATGTTCTGGGAATAAAGGGATTTTATAGATACATGTTTGTATAAGAACCCATCTTTGAACATCATGCCTCCAATGGCGTCAAACCGTTCCCCATAGGCATCACGCCTATGCTCCACACGGATATGCAGTTCCCTGATAAAAAAGATTAAGCTCTGTCAGACCAGGAACTGAAAAGGTTCATAGAAAGTAGAAACATATAAGCAACAACTAGGACAGTCAGCAATACCTAGCTTCTTCAACGTTCATAAAACGAGGAGGGGGGACAAATGCCTTCTTTTTCACAACTTCTCTACCTTCCTGCATGACAAATACATTTTGTAAAGAAAATGGAGACTCCAATTTCCAACGAAATTAAACATTCAACAATACAAATCATGCATTCAACGAGACAGAAACATTTCATACCAATTTGTTTGCGAGAGCCTGTAAATCTATCCTCGGAATTAGTTTCACAGTAACCCTCTGCCGTACATTATCAACATCCACTACCTGTTGAAGGGATATAAATTAGGTGACAAATTAAGAATGTATGAGGGATAGAGTCGTGAATTTCCCAGAATACAGTGCATACTTTGGCAAGGTCCCCCTTGTATGTCCCAATCTTCATTCTAACCCAAGTATCTCTAGCAAGATCAATGGCTTTGCTTTCAACTGACAGCACATCAGTCATTTCTCTTATTGGAACGAGCGTTATTTTTTGTCCAAATATATTGCGAAGACCTTTGCAAGCCTGAAACATGCAAAAAAGTTCACAATTTCATCCATGATGTATGTGTGATAAACGATAGATACTTCACACAATACCTCTCTAACATGAGCTTCTTTATCTGCTTCCACATATATGTAGTTTTTGAGATGATCAAGAGCAATAGCTGATCTTATTTGCAATTCTGACCCCTTATCTATGTACTTTTGCATGAGGCAAACAGCTGTTTCACGCTCACGGCCAATCTGAGGAACATAAACCAAAGGATGAGACAAACTCTATATCCTTGCCAGTAGTCAGAATAAATTCAACAACCGAGCCTTATACCATTAAGTGGGGTCGGCTAAGTAGTCGGAATGAATAAATAAATAAATAAACAAAAAAATGAGAGGATCATACCGCACATTTGACCATCCATAGCTTTGGGTCTCTCACAGATGGCAAAAGTGCTTGCTGTTCTACATCTGTAGTTTCTTCATCATATTCTGCCAACCGCTGCTTTCCATATCTCTCTTGTATCCTTCTTGCCATCTCTTCAAGGTCTTCATGATCTTCTTGGTGGGGTGGCTGTCTGTGGCGTGGCCTCCCTCTATTATCATCTTCATCTTGCACATCAGGCCCAACAATGAAGCCTGCATTTGTTTAGATGGTTGTTAGTTTATCAATTGATCAATATAAATAAGAGACATAATTTATACAGTATAGCTTAGAGCCTGAGCCGAACAATGTTATAAACCAGTCCAATGGTGTGAAAAACAGTAGAAACACAAGAAATTCAATCATTTCCCAGCATTCAGTAACACATAAAAATAAGAACCCAGCATTGTAAAAAAAAGTATGTGTATATCAAACAAGTTACTGGACATAGATAGATAGAGAGAGAGAGAGAGAGAGAGAGAGAGAAATCATACAAATCAATTATTGTATAGCCTAGTATCATACTCTAATGGGGTTATAAACACTCAGAAGACATTGTAGATGAAAATTACCAGTGTTTTAAGATATCCATTGATCTACCATAGTTAGGGTTCATATGATATCTATACAGGGTGAGAGCAACGACGATTTCAATGATCAGATCCCAAGAAAATGCTTCAAATTCACATCCACTTAAGATTTGCAGATTACCACATAAATACCAGTTTTTTATAATCCCAATTTTTAAACAAAAATAAGCACTATAAACTGAAATCAATATAACTGCAAGCAAAAACCGAAAATAATGTGCATCTACAAATTAGCATATAATGAATGTCAATCTCGTGAAACTGAAATCAAAATTGAAACCAGCCCAGTTTCAACCCTAATTTCAACACAAACCTAATCATATCGATTTCTCTCTAATCTTAACTGAAAATGATTAAAGAAGAACAAAAAATGCGATAAAATAAAACAAAACGTACCGTCTTCGACTTCTTCTTCCTCCTCCTCCTCATCCGAATCAACAGCAGCCTCTTCATCAAAGAAATTCGAAGCAGAAACCTTTCTATACTGCCGCTTACGGCTACTTCCTTTGCCGCCGCCGTCGTAATCATCATCATCATAATCCTCTTCGTCCTCCTCCTCCTCATCTTCATCTACCTCCTCCGCATCATCATCGATAAAACTAGGCCTCCTCCGCTTCTTTCCACCGCCACCGCCTCTCTCCTCTTCCTCCTCTGCTTCCTCTTCATCGAAATCTTCAACCTGTTCATCATACTCCTCCTCGTCTTCATCGTCACGATCCATTCCTCGACGACTCATCGCCGCAAACCCTAATTTCGCGATTGGCGAGAGCAATAGCGATGCAAACCCTAATTTTGTGATGCGCGAGTGCGAGTGATTTTGTGAATGAGAAAACTACGATGCAAGGGGTCCTTTTATAGGGAAATGAGACGCGAGCGGAACCGAAAATTGGTTAACTCTATTGGAATTTTTGGGATTGGGATTGGGATTGGAATTGGAATTGGATGGATGAATGTGAAGTGTGAAATTGAAGAGGTGGGTTCTTTGCTCTGTAACCCTAGATTGGATTTCAACAATGGTTATCTTTCCCCGCGATTCAATTTGATACATTGTTAATTAGCCCTATTTTATTCTCAAAAATGAAATAAAATCAACTATTTGCATTTTTTTTATCCATAACAATAACAATATATAATGGGATGTTTGGATTTTCCTTAATTTTAGTTTATTTAAGAGGTCACCGTTCTGATCTCTGAATGTGTACCGAGTAGTTACATACCACAGTCATCATATATCAAAATTTTAAAATTGTCTTTTATTGTATACTTTGTTTGTCAAAATAGTCTTTGATATTAAAATGATTCATTAATTTTGTCATATTAGTCCTTTAATATACTTACTTATTATTATATCAGTCCTTATAAATATTTACTTATTATCATTTTAGTCCCTTTTTATTGAAGAAATCAAAAAATAAACTTAGCCACCAAGAAAACTTAGCTAGCAAGCAACCAAGAAACCTTAACCATGAAACCCCTCTTTGTTTATATTGTATATGTTTATTTTATTTATATTGGGCTCGTTTGGATTAGTTTATTTTAGAGCTTATATAAAACAACTTATGCAAATAAATAAGTTTTTATGTATTATTTATAAGTTTTTAAGGTAGTTTATGAAGATACAATTTTCGTTAGTAAGAGCTTATAAATTAAAATAAAAGTTTATTTATTTACATAAGCTCAAACCAAACAGGGTCATTGTATATAATATGTGTTTGCATTGTAAACCCTCTTTGTTGGGGAAGAATATTTATCTATTTAGCTATTTCCGTTTCAAATTCTACAATACAAAAAAAAATCAATATTGATCGAGGTTGCAAAAGCTTCTTTTTATAAACAAGGCAGGACAAGACAAGACAAGATTTGAACCAAAATGAAGGGTAAGTTTCTTTTTAGATAAACAAGTTGATCAGCATCCTCGAGAGGACAATATACTTTCAAAAATAGAAGATATGTTGAACAAGTTTATACAAGTGTCCATGATGAACATGCAAAGAACCAATGAGAATAAGCAATATGGGATGTCAAACGACACAGTAGGTTGAACAATTTGTTGAAGCATACAATACTTTTACAAATGTCCATAAAGCTTCTGAGCTGGTACACAACGAGCAACTGTACCCCATCCAGTACCTCTGTGAAGATCTTCGTCACGAACCTCTGACTAACCTGTAAACCTGCACCAGAAGGAATGGGATGAGACATAATGTCTCAGTGAGCTCCAGCCCAACCAACCGTTGGCAACCACAGGGAACCTAGGGTCGCCATGCCTACCTTGGCAATCTTGGGGATTTCCTATGATCGCCAAGTCTTTACTTTATCCTCAAAGGGTATTCATCTGCCTATGACTATGAATCTGTCTGTAATTATATCTCTAACTATGACTATAACTGTAAACCGCCTATAACTGTAACTGTAACCTATCTGTAACTATAACTCAGTGATCAAAGGGAAACCTAGGACCACTTTCTGTTAACTGTCTATAACTATAACTATAACTGTAACTGTAACTTCGACTATAACTGTGAAGCATAAAACATATAAACAGTTCTATAGCAGTTTTATGTTAGCTGTTAGCGTTGAACAAACAATTATCTGAGTTCATTTTACGGAGGGCACCCCGGGTGGAGCAACCCCGAGATACGTCTCCCTATGACCCGATGAAACTCCTGACAATCAGGCTAGCACCGGACTCCCTATGAAATTGCATGTGGATAACCCTCTCGGAGAAATCCCATCCGGCGTATCCCGGAGTCTGCTGAACATGCCTATGACTGTAAAACGTGCAAGCACGCCAATATCTTTAATCTTTAATTCTTTAACTTTAACGTATGAACATATAATCTGTTACTATGAACATATAACATTCCTGTAACTTATAATCTGTAACCTATGATTGTAGAACATTCCTATAATCCTTGTATTCTAAACCGAATACATCTATAACTTTATTCACCTAGGATAGGTTCCTGACTTATCAAGGTCATATGTTTTTCCTTAAGAGTTAACAACTCATGTGCAAGGAATCTATCCCTTAAACCTTGCACTCATACTATGATTCATGTTTTCCTATCAAAGGATTCGACACATCGTTGTCATGTGCCGCTATTAGGGTTTAACTATTCATAAAACCTTTACTTCCCATAATTCCCATGCCTTGCGCATTCCTTGCTCCTCTAATTTCTCAATTATTAAAAGCCTTTGGATGAGTTAAAATGGTGGTTATAGTTTCTAAAAAGCATTAGGAGAAAACATTTGCAAAAAGCCATGCCCGCGCGCACCAGAACCCCCAAAACAGCTCAACTAAGTTGTGCTGTTCTGGCTTGGTCGCTACAAGCGCAGAGCCGTCGCTACAAGCGCGGATAGACAGAACTTGGTCGCTACAAGCGCCCAGTTGGTCGCTACAAGCGCAGGCTTGTCGCTACAAGCGCAGGCTTGTCGCTACAAGCGCAGACAGACAGAACCTGGTCGCTACAAGCGACAGCCCGTCGCTACAGCGACCGTGACAGCATAAACATGTATAAAAATGTGTTTTTCCACCATTTTTGCCCAATTAAAGATACCCAAGCATCCAAAACATGCTAGGGATGATTTTCTATTACAAATTGATGGTTTAAAACATGTATGAGCAAGGAATTTGCAAGTAGGAAATTAGGGTAAAACTCTAAAACTTCTATAACTTTTCCTATGAAATCAAACACTATAAAACTCACAAAAAGGGATTCTAAAACCCCTAGGGAGCTCACCTTAATCTTGCTTGGTGCTGGCTTAGCTTGCTTGCCCTTCACCTCAAAACCCTAGCTTTTAACTCTTTCCTTTCTTCTTGTTTTCTTTAATTTCTTCATGTTCTAGCTTTCCCACAACCAAGTTTGCTTGAGTCCATGATTAAAGGAAGAAGTTTGATGAATTGGAGCTTGATGATGGCAAGAAGAGGGAGGCGTGTGCCTAGAGAGAGAGGGAGAGGAGTTTATGAATTTTTAGAGAGAGAAGTGGATGAAGAGAATGAGGAAAATATCTTAATTCCTCCTTTTAACTAATTCTTCCTTCCAAAATTACAACTTTGCCATTCTATACGTTTAACTTCTGTGATACTGATAAAAGTCACGTTTAAGCGGGATATTACACTCTACCCCCCTTAAAAGAAATTTCGTCCTCGAAATTTAGATAATCCTTATTAGATCCTGAAAAGATAAATCCTTTCTACCTCTTTCTCTACTAAGAAAATTTCCAATCCTTTAAGCTTGTTGGAACTTCATGGCAACTCCAAGGCCTGACACGTAGATCAATCACGCACCCCAATTAAGCTATACTGGTTAAAACTTGTCCTTTAGCCATGATTTCCATTTCTGTAAATCCAAACATGTGACAATCTCTTTCCGACCGTAAGGTCTGACGTATAATACATAACTATTACTTGCTAAGACGTATGATTATCTGAACCAACTTATCCCTATTATCTGACTATGATCTCTGTTCGACATATTTCTTACAAATCCAATTTAAAATTATTGAGTCTTGAATTTCCTTTACTGAATTCTATCGGTTCTCCTTTAATTGACCATTCCATATTACCCTGAAGACGTCGAGTCGACCTGATTTCCTCAGCTATTCCAACTTCCCGAGGAATCTATTACATTACTTTTAATTCAAACGAATTCTTGTCTTTAATTTTCGCCTCGTAAGACAACCTTTTACTGCTACATTCGTATCATTCTTTATATAAATTTAACTTGCACTGAAAAGTATCTGACATCCTGGTGTAACTATTATCACAACCATAAACATTGCTCACATCCCCACTGCGGTACTCCTTAAAGCTTGAGAAATCTATGAGTCACTCATGCTCCGATTAATCAATCAACGATAACAAGTAGCCAAAGGCCTTAGGAACTTTCTCCTTTACCAATACTTTCAAACTTATGAAAATCCAGTATAAGTGACGTGTGGCATAAGCCGTCTCACATATCACCATATAATATAGTCCATAGCACATAGCTTCCATACACGATTGAGTACGTGTTCACTACTACCGGATACATGGTACATCGCATCAACATTGTCCAACTAACGGGACATCATACTTAATAAAAAAAAATATACTTGAGACAAACCACGTCAACCAAGGTCACTCTCTTGACTCTTAATTCATTCTTGTATCCTTTAAACATTCACAATCCCATAACGTAAGTTATGGTTACATTCCGTTGTCGTAATAACTTACTTGTCAAAAGACATTCTCTGTTTTCGAAAAGAATACTCTATCCTGATCGCTGTCAGAATAGCACTTTAAAACTCTTAATCCTTTATCTCATAACTTTAATTCACGTAGCCTTTTACTGTAAACTATGAGAAATCCTCTGATCCGTGTAAAACATTTCCTTCCTTTAACTATGAACATTAAGTTCAAGAATTTCTGAACTCCTTAACCGAGATTTATTCGGCAACAACAAACCTGTTATGCATATGACTCTTCTGTTAAAACATTACCGACTGCGTACCACGATTACTAACACATGTCTCATGACTATAAAAATGTTACACTACTATCTAAGTAGCATAAACTGTGCCTGATCAGTATACATAATACTAATCATAACCTGTTACATGCCTGTTACATGCGACATGCTAGCATAACGTGGATACGATGCGGAATAACTGCATGCCACTAAATAATTCCTCTTTGGTTAAACTCACTTCTCAAGTTAACTTTAAGTTACCGAGCTAAAAAGCTAAATCACCGTATGAAATGTGGCCTCCTTCGCGTGCCATAAACACATCCTTTAATTTTCTCAAACCGCTTCGATTCTCTTATCTCATGAGTTTCGAGGTCTGAAACATCCCTCGACTAATCTATTAAAATCTCCTGTTGGAACTGACGATAAGTTCAAGTCATCACTACTTACAATCATTCTGTAACTTGAGAATTAATCTCTGAATACCTTTCCTGTAATTCATCTGGCAAGGACTTCACAAACATCCTTTTCTCTAAACTTCAGCTTTGATTGTCTGTTAACTCATAATTGGGTTACTTCTCCGCTGCGCAACTCTGATTTAAACAATTAACCTTGGGATAGAAGTAATACACCACTATTACCATATAAATTCTCCTTGGCCAATCCTTTGACTTTATAACTTCATAGTTACCATGTAAGACCATTTTACATTAAAACTTCTCTTGTGGTTTAATTCACCTGTTAAACTCACTGATTGCTCGACGCTTGACTTTGCATTTCCTTTCAAATATAAACAAAATTCTTGCTTTCACGAATTACACCAAAACCTGTAAACAGTCTTTAACAATAAATACGAGTCCAACGGTGCTCCTGTTAAAACAACTTAAGTTCATACATTATTCACTTGTGGTAACTTCTAGAAACATTCTATGACTTCCGAAAATTCTCGTCTTTCATATACTTAATCGATTAATGAATCGAGTCTCATCCTATAATCATCCGTAAGGATTTCACATCCACGACCTTTTCCCAAGACACTTAGGTCCACATAACTCTAACATAACTCTTGGTTACTCCTCGGGTTCTTCCGGAAATAATCCGTCTGGATAAAACTCAACTTTTACCAGCTCTCCTATAAATCCAAACACATACTACACCTCTTCGAGTATCCGATTAATAAATCTGTAAGCTTCAATACTTAACATTTTCCATTGGATCCTTCCTATAACTTATTACTGTAATCACAATTCCATTCTAATCTTGTTATCTGAATAATAGTCCATCTAACTTCTCGACTGTTGCCTTCTTCATGGTTTCGAACAATCCAAGGTATGTATTTTCTACCATCTTAACATATACCAACATAGTGTGAGCTTTGTCGGCTTACCCGAATACGTGTGCAAGGAGCTCATCGAAAGAGAATATAGAACTCCTTAACTTCAACCATAACTTTAACTATAACTTGTATATAAGTGACGATCTTCCTGCTTAATCCTTGAAACCGGTCTGCTATAATCCATCAACATAAGATTCAATCCTTAATCCATAAATAAGTCTCTTACATATCGGATATCAAATCTCATCCGGTCAAAGTGCGCAAGTCCTTCCATCCTTACACGCTTTATCCTTACTGAAAGTCCAGAGCTTCCAATCGTTAATTGGTCATTCCTTAGTCCAAGTCGCTGGGTTTGGTACCGTAATTCTTTACCTCTGTACCCGGAATAAAAACTCTATTCCACTTTAACTTTTCAAATTGCGGTTCCCGTTGAGATTCCAAAACATTCCTTAGAGTATTTCCATAGTTCTTTACTGTTCATGTCTCCTCGGAGAAGGCATCGTCCAATGATGCGTCCAACTAGGTAAGGTACCTGACCTTACTCTTTAATACCTCTTATATTCCTGAAACTTTGCCATTAACTGGCTCAGTTATTTCACTGTTAGAGAATCATCCTTTGGCATTAAATACCTTGCCAATACCGTCTTAAAATCTGACGCTTTAAACCTTCGCCCTTCCTACACTTCTTTCCTCCTTGGTCACATTCAGCTCTCGGACATTTATCCTAACTGTCATATACTAGACTGAGTTGATCAGGCTCAACTAGATGTGACATTTAGAACAACATCCGGAACCCAATGATTCCACTACTTTTATTGAATCTTAAATGACCCATGGCACAGTCTAAAGCACGAACATTCAGACCAATGGTCAAACCAATCCTGAAGAACAAGACGGTGTTATAAGTAGTGATGATGAATTTGAGAAGGATGTTGATGATCTTGAAAGGGTTGTTGAGAAAGAAGAGAATGTTGAAGAACTAGAAAAAAACTTAAATAAGAGGCATATTGAGAGTATTAAAAGAAATGGACATGCCTCAAGTAACAAAGCTTCCTTATCCACAATTGTATGCGAAGAAAGTTGTTAAAATAAAGGCGGAACACATAGAAGTAACTCATCAAAGACTATCTATAAAGACTGTAACACCCATACTAACTTTAACTAGTATATTAGCATGTGCGTTAAACTGACACTGGATACATTTAAAAATTTCAATAATAATATTACATCACAACAGAATAAATACACGTTTACTCGTTTGTACAATAATCCAATACTGTTACAATACTTTTACAAATGTCCATAAAGCTTCTGAGCTGGTACACAACGAGCAAATGCACTCCATCCAGTACCTCTATGAAGATCTTCGTCACGAACCTCTGACTAACCTGTAAACCTGCACCAGAAGGAATGGGATGAGACATAATGTCTCAGTGAGCTCTACCCAACCAACTGTTTGGCAACCACAGGGAACCTAGGGTCGCCATGCCTACCTTGGCAATCTTGGGGATCTCCTATGATCGCCAAGTCTTTTATCTGCCTATGACTATAAGTCTTTCTGTATCTATAACTTGAACTGCCTATAACCTTTGATGTGACTATCTATGACCATGACTGTAATCTGCCTATAACTTTAACTTAGTGATCGAGGGGAACCCTAGAACCACTTTCTGTTAACTATCTATAACTATAACTATTAGGTTCCTATGACTATAATTGTAACTGTAACTTTGACTACAACTATAAAACATAAAACATATATACAGTTCGATAGCAGTTTTATGTTAGCTGTTAGCGTTGAACAAACAATTAATCTGAGTTCATTTTACGGAGTGCGGCCCGGGTGGAGTAACCCCGAGGACAGCTCCCTATGAACCGGTGAAATTCCTATCATATCAGGCTAACACCGGACTCCCTATGAAATTGCATGTGGATAACCCTCTCGGAGAAATCCCATCCGGCGAATCCCGGAGTCTGCTGAACATGCCTTTGACTTTGAATTGTTATTATTCTTTGACTTTGATAAATAAGTGTATATATAAATATACATATCTATTACTTTGATCATATAAGCAATTCCTGTAATTCTTAATCTATGACACATGGTGTTTGGCTTATCGTTCTCATAAGCCACCTATAATTGTTGGAGAACCAACACTATAAACTTTAAGTGAAACTATGATTGATAAACCATTCCTATTACTTTGTATCCTAAAGTGGATAAACTATGAACTTGTTCCTCATCCTATAACTCTTATTTTCCTATCAAGGAATTCGGCATATCGTTATCATATGCCATCTTAGGCTTATCTATTCAATTAACCCTTATACTCATCATGCGTTGCTAATCCCGTGTTCATTTTATTCCGTATACGTTATATGCCCTCGGATATGCCCACAATGGTGTTTTTTCTTATAAAATAAGGTTTTCTTTGAAAATGGTTACCAAAAGCCTCGCCTGACACGTGCACAGGTCACAGAACGAAGCAGAAAAAGTCATAAACATGCTGCCCATTTTCGCTGGGCGAAATTCATTTCGCTGGGCGATTTGAGGCAGGGAAAATTTAGTGAAAATTGTCGTATTCTCGCCCTGCGATCGCCGAGCGAAATTGACAGTTCAATACTAGTTCAAAACATGATTTTTCCACCATTTTTGACATAATAAGGCATACCCAAGCACCATAACATCATAAGGAATGATTTACAACTATGAATTGATTGATTAAAACAGGTTTGAACAAGGATTTAGCAAGCAAAATGGATTAGGGTACCAAATTACAAACTTTGCTCATAATGCATAAAACTCATCAAAAACTCACAAAGGGGGTTCTAAAACCCCAAGGAGCTCACCTCAAACTTGCTTCTGATCTTTGCCATGCTTTACTTCAAAACCCTAGCTCATCTCTTGCTCCTTTCTTGCTTTTCTTTAACTTCTCCTTGATTCCAACTTTCCCCAAAACCATGCTTGCTTGAAGTACAAGATTTTAGGATGAAGTTGATGGATTATGGTGAGGATTGATGGAGGCCGAGTTTCTAGAGAGAGGGAGAGAAGAAAACAGCCATTTAGAGAGAGAAAGAAATGATAGATATGAAGAAATTTCATATTTATCCATATATAAACCCTTTCCTCTCATAATTACCATTTTGCCATTCCTTTCGTTTAATTCCTGTGATACTGTTAAAAGTCTCGCTTAAGTGGGATATTACAAAGACCATTGTTGTTGGCAGAGAAGCAAAAATGACTGATGGAGAAGATAAGGAAGTATTAGCCGAAAAAGATAATGCAATCGAACAAATGAGGGTGAATGAGAACAAGGTCAAGATCGACAGAGTCATAGAATTTTGTGTCTTGTTCACAAAAGTTCAATGGGGGAGGAAATTGACCTGCATCATCTCTACCTCAAATTAATGGAGTTCGTCATAAATAAACGGAAGACGACAGATGATGTGTTGATGTGTCATTTTTTTCACTCTAACACACTAGACATCGAGCTATTGACTTTAACAAGCATTTGTTGAGAGGTAACCAATCTTTTTATTCATATCCTTTAACTAAGTTGTTTATGTTTTAATTCTTTTATTTTGCAAGTTTGAACTATGTTAACAAGGCAAATTTTGGTTATTGTTGAAGCAAAGACAAGTTTTGTGTAGTTTTGCAGCATTTCATAAACTGCTAATTTGCTAAGTGAGTGTATTTGTTCGTCAGGTAAATTGACTGATAAAAAGATACTTTTATCCTATTAGTCTAGACCATCCACAATGGAAGGGTTTTTCTTTTGAAGACCCGGTATCTAACAAGTATTTTCATTATGAAGTCAAAAAAATGGGCATCTATTGGAGAGAGGTACTACATTAAGCACTCTCTTTTACTATGGTATCCATGTGTTTTTAATATTAGAATATTGAACCGTAATCATACTTCATATAAATGTTATGCAGTCTGATAAGCACTTTTGCAACCCTAATCCCAAATTTCCCTCCCAAATCATCATATTAATGACACTGCTCCAGGTTTGGGTATTCTGTTCGAATCAGGAAGACGGCTGGCCATGGCATACGAATCAGGCGTTTTGCATTTAACCGGCATCGAATGCGAATCAGGCGTTTTGCAAAACGGTTTGGGTGTGTATGGAATACGAATCATAACTGCTCCAGGTTTGGGTATTCTGTTCGAATCAGGAAGACGGCTGGCCATGGCATGCGAATCAGCTTCAATCAAAATAATTATGTATTCAAAGCCAATTAGTATATTCAAAGGTACAATAAAAAACGGTTGTAATTTTTTTGAATTTAATGGTATAGAACGAACACTATTTTGATTTATAAGAGAGATATTTTGTACAATGATCGTTCTTGACTCTATCTATAACCGTTAATTATCAATGCAATTATCCATCAATTGCCACGGTTGCATAACGATTAATTGTTTGTTCTTTTCATTAGTATTATAAATACAAACCCTTAAGCATACCATAAGCTGCGAAATTGTATTTGTCCAGACTAAAATTATGGCATCCAAAGGTTGTTATTGAGTAGACATACTTAGCTATTTCACGTTTATTTGATTAGATTAGATATCTCTGTTTATGTGTTATGCATTTCTTTACTAAGCCAAATTCGACACTTTTGTAGGAAAATCAATGAAGCTGACCCAGATCTCAGAGATTGTTGGTGGAAGGATTGATTTCAATTTGAAGGTTCGTGTAATGAACATGTGGACAACACCAGACCGTGCCAAACCTACCGAGCAGGGAAGCATCCATATGATCTTAATTGATGAAAAGGTCAGATTATCAGCCATTTGCTTATCTTTGTCTTGATACTTCTTTGTCGTTGTTTATCTCTGAGTTGCTTTACTTCTCAAATTTCACTTTTTTTTTATTGTTTCTTACTTTTTAATGAATTTAATTTGTGACTTTGATTGCATATTCATCTGTGTTGATGCAAAAATTGAATGTTGCTGATATGCGTCTCTGAGATTAAGTATAATTACATTGAACTTTGTAGACAATAAATGAAGTAGTTGGTCTTATTCTCTCAAAGATTTTTGCAAGGACGAAAGTGCATTGAGAAAACATGCTAATAATTGAGTCATTGCTTAGTATAGGCGCTTATGCTAAAATTACAAATGAAGTTACAACTCAATAAATGCATGTCAGTAGCATGTTTTTGCATTTCATTGATTACACTAATTGGAGCTTGATGTATCTTTAGTATATAAGTCATCTGCATGCATCAAGACTCTTTTGTTTGATATATGGATTTCTATGTGTTCAATCTCATTGCAGTTTGGCATTAGAAGTATGACAGGATTCTATATAGTTTGAATTCATGTGAGCAGTTGAATAATGAAGTAGCAGGCCATTTCTGCGAGTCTGAATTCATATGAGTGTATTTTATTAAATTTGATTTTGAAGCAACATCATAATTGAATACTTTTATCAACTAAGATAGATGCTTGATCAATTAAAATACATAAGGGATTCAACATATAACAGCCCCACGTCCAGAATCAGCTAAGATAACTATTATAGCTTATAGTATAAGTAATGTAACTCATAACTTAAATATGAATCCTTAATCGGCTAAAAAAAATCTTTTAGGGGAGGTTTGAGCGATATAGATTTGTGCAAAATTGAATTAACATATCGTTTGATAATCATAAAAACATAACTTTAAGATAACTTATGAATTTATAAATCAAAACTGTCTCACATACATCACTTATTTTGATTTTGATTGTTTCTATGACCATGTTTCAGGAATCAGTGTCTACCTTCCTTATTGTGCATCAAGTATCAAGCTACTTCTTTTTCCATAGCTAGATTTACACTAGACATAGTCATGTAGATTAAATCATTTGCTCATTTTTAAAACAATTTTTTTCTTTCTAATCTTCAATCTTTAGCTTATTCACGTATGTATTCAATTGCTGTAATTTTATTGTGTGTTATTGATATAATCTATTTTATAAGTATACCACTCAATATTTGATATTCATAATATATTTTGCATATTGGTTTGTAACCATGAGAAGTTTCCTTACCGTGACATCTATAATGGGAAGCCATATGAGTTTTTATGCATTTTGTATTCAATTCTTTATTCTTTATAAGTTGACATTTTAAAGATGACTACTACGCATCTAACTATAGATAAATGTGATCTATATATTGACTTTATAGAACTGTTGTTAGTTTCAATAATTTATAGGCTGTGATAGTGTTTGTAGCCATCATAATGTCCAAATTTGAGTATATTTTGTTGTAGTTTTTGGGGCTGGACTATTTTCTCTGTTGTATATATTTTCTGCATATTTAGTTATATTGGCAGTGGGAGTTTAAGGTTCTTTGGCACACCAGCTTTTGTTCATGTTAACCGTTCCTTTTCTGCATCCTTAAAAAGCTTAAGGTCTTACACCATATATTAGTATGAATTTCTTATTTGAATTTGCCAAAAATTGTGCCATTAAAATTTAGTTTTTATGCATTTTGTATTCAATTCTTTACTCTTTATAAGTTGACATTTTAAAGATGACTACTACGCATCTATAACTATAGATAAATGTGATCTCTATATTGACTTTATAGAACTGTTGTTAGTTTCAATAATTTATAGGCTGTGATAGTGTTTGTAGCCATCATAAGGTCCAAATTTGAGTATATTTTGTTGTAGTTTTTGGGGCTGGACTATTTTCTCTGTTGTATATATTTTCTGCATATTTAGTTATATTGGCAGTGGGAGTTTAAGGTACTTTGGCACACCAGCTTTTGTTCATGTTAACCGTTCCTTTTCAGCATCCTTAAAAAGCTTAAGGTCTTACACCATATATTAGTATGAATTTCTTATTTGAATTTGCCAAAAATTGTGCATATTTAGTTATATTGGCAGTGGGAGTTTAAGGTACTTTGGCACACCAGCTTTTGTTCATGTTAACCGTTCCTTTTCAGCATCCTTAAAAAACTTAAGGTCTTACACCATATATTAGTATGAATTTCTTATTTGAATTTGCCAAAAATTGTGCCATTAAAATTTACGAAATACAGTTTCTTTTTAACATTCAAGAGTGCACATCAAGAGTCCCACTCATGTTTAGTAGAAAATTAAAGAATTGGAGAATTTTCCTGCGTGTGAATTTTATTGAATTTTTATAACTTTGAATTGGAGAATTTTATTGAATTTTTATGAGTCATCATCAATTGCTTTCAATATTTGTTGTTCCAATATCCCACCATCCACCTACCCACGCAACAACAAGAAACTATAATGACATTGAATTTCCTTGAATTAGGCTCTGAAAATATTTTAGGAAGGAGTTGTCCTGAGTTAAGATCTTTTGGAAGAATTTCCTCTGAATTTGATTGATAGAAGTTTCATTTCATGGAACTATGTAGTGTGTACCTATAAGTGTTTTTATAACAATTTTATCTATTGTCATCATTCGGATCAGTTATAGCAATGGTGACGTGCTATGAACATCATAGTGAAATCATAATCATCCTTTGACCAGTTTCAAATAGTTAGCCTATTTCTAAAATAAGACAGATCCTTAACTGCATTTATATCAAATTTTGTTGCGCAGGGTGGCAAGATTCACGCAACTATAAGGAAACATCTACTGCCAATTTTTAAGGGTGAAATAGAAGAGGGTGCAACGTATGTCTTAGAGAAATTGATGGTTGCTCAAAATGACCCCACTTTCAAAACTACTGATCATAAGTACAAGCTAAGCTTTATGGCAGGCACCAACTTATTCAAGGTCAATGCTACAGAAATCCCTGAAAGAGTTTTCAGCTTTGTGTCTTTCTCTGATATTTTGGCTGCTCATAAGGAGGATCGTTTGCTTGGTAGTTTTCTGCATCTTTTTATTACAACTATTTAACATTTCAGCTTCTTTTATATTATTTCACTGCTAACATGTAATATGATTATGTTCTATAGATGTTATTGGCTATGTTGTGCAAAAGGATACTGTAAAAGAAACTGTGAAAGAAGGAAAGACTAACAAAGTTTTGGATTCGACTTTAGAAGACTTGGAGTAAGATTTCTTGATTTTGTATTGCATAGCCATTTATATCCTTGAAATTGTATGTGGATGATTAGTAATTAGTTTAAAATGATATTCCGTAGGGGAAACAGAATTCATTGCACTCTTTGGGATGAATATGCTGTGAAGATGCATCAATTCTTAGAGGCTCATGACTCATCAATTCCTTTGGTTGTTGTATTTCAACTGTGCAAGCTTAAGAAGTATTATGGTACTGTATTTTTTTAGTAAATGCTTAAAGTATATATGTTTACATGGTTGTGTTTCACTCCATGCCCGCATTATATATTTGAGATTTTGTAGACTGATTGCAATTTTAAATTTATTTTTATGGTTAGGTGTCATGGGAATTTCCAATGCTTTTTATGGTACTAAAATGATGTTGAATCCTAATATCCCTGAGGTCACTCCCTATGTAGAAAGGTGTGAATTTAGTATTATAATTGCACAATTACTTTCATGATGTCCACTGTTATCATATAAACTTTAAGAATTAAATTAATAATCCTATCAAACATGGCAGGATGAATGGTGCGGGTGTTGAGCTCACTCAAGGTGTTAGCCAGATGACTGGTCCGACTATAATTTCCTTGGCTGATGATTTACTTCAAACTCAGAGGATGACCATTGAGGATTTGATTGAACCGTCTGAGGTGATGTCTGTAAACAAATTTATAATTTTATTCCTTTTCTATGTACGTATCAAAGCTTACTTAATCAATGTGTGTACCATTTTTAATGCAGAAATGTGTTGCAACTGTCTTGGTGAGAACATGTGAGCTTGAAACTGATTCCGGGTGGTTTTATCGAGCATGTAGTAAGTGCGCTTCTAGGATTACCACTATTAATGGACAGATTTACTGTGACAAGTGCAGCTTACCAAGGACAGCTGTTCCTAGGCAAGTAAATTTGTTATATATGTTGTCGCAAATGCAAATTGACGGGTGTTTATGTTAATGGTTTTATATAACGTAGATGCATGTTATAATTGCAGG
The DNA here is from genome assembly GCA_018208015.1 of Medicago ruthenica. Classification (NCBI taxonomy): domain Eukaryota; kingdom Viridiplantae; phylum Streptophyta; class Magnoliopsida; order Fabales; family Fabaceae; genus Medicago; species Medicago ruthenica. The sequence goes on along the minus strand of CM031373.1, from coordinate 77,265,196 downwards.
TTTAAGCTTCATCTTCAAGTTATAGACAACACAGGGTCAACCACATTTGTTCTGTTTGACCGTGTTGTGACGCAAGCCATCGGAAAATCTGCACAATATTTCTTGGATGCTATGAATGAGGTAAAATTCAAAAAACACTCCTAGATCTTTATTTGATTTGATGTCGTATCACATAAAATATGTTTCTGTCAATATGTTTGTTCTAACTGCGTGATTTGTATAGAACAACTCGGCCGAATGTCCTCTGGATCTCAATATGTTTGTGGACAAGCAAATGTTGTTCAAAGTTGAAGTCAGTCATGCCAATCTGTATCGAAACTGGCGCAGCTATACAGTTAAAAAGTTGACCATGGATGATGAAATTATTAAGCAGTTTATATCACTCCATCGGCTAAGTGTACCTTTCTTGCTACCACTATTTATTTGACTGTCTGTGAATGAATTAAATGCGAACAACTTTGATGGTTTACACCCTAATTTTATGCAGCCTGCCAATGATGAGGAAGATGCGGGATGTGTTGGAATTGTCTGCGGGTTATCTGATAAGAATAGTGTGGTATGTTGGTCGCACTTATTGATTTTCAATCCAAATATTTTGAACTTCTTTGGTTATGTTATGTCAATGGCAAACTAATAACATGTTACGTCGTAACTTTCAGGAAATTGTTGAAGGTGTTGATTCGAGCAATAAGGAAGAAGGTGTTGCAGTGGACACTATTGTGACTCCAACCAGCAAATCTTTGGGAAATAAAGCTGCTGATAGTGTTGATTCACTGGATGACATTGTTGTGCTTGGATGTGATGCATCCACGGCTGGGGAACCAAAACTGGCAGCTGCAATGGGCACTGATGTGACTCCAACTAGCAAATCCTTGGGAAAGAGGGGTGCTGATAGTGTTGAATCACTTGATTATATGGCTGTGCTTGGATGTGATGCATCCACAACAAAAAAAACAAAGCTGGTGTGTGTGAAGGTTGAAAAAGATTAGTCAAGATTCTTGAAATATTATGCAGTTTCAATGGTATTGCCGGTGTCCACGCCCGTAGTCCTTTTCGTTTTGTTTTGTCATTTTTAATCATTGCGTTTGAACTTTTAAGCCATATATTTTGTTCTCCGTGCTGCATGATAACTTGATGTATGTCATGGTGAACAAGCGTATTTTGGCATTCTAATTTTCTTTTCGTAGTAAATGTATCGAACCCAAATATTATCAGTCAATCGAATTATCGTTATGTGTTTTCAACATATTGTTCCTTCCAAAGGAACACATTGACGAGAACAAATAAGTAATATTTTGAAGCTGATCTCCGTTCCAAAACAGAGAGCGATGAGTAACCTTCCATTTTGGACATTGCCATGAGGACACTTTGAAGCAATATGAGAAATAACTTTAATGCTAGCCCTGGCAGAAATCCTTGAATAACATACTTTACAGATGGCCTGCACTAAGTAACTTCATTACTCTACAGAATGATAAAGATGAAGTACATTCCATTTCAGCAATGGAAAAAGGAAACCACAACAGTAATTATCCTTGATGATAATTCCCTTAAGTAATATGAAAAAGGAAAAAATGTATTATGTATTACTTTGTTCGAGGGGAATTAGACAACGTTTTCCAAATTATTCAGATGGTAAGCATTTAAGGGTCATGAAGAGATTAATTAGCAATTTAGAGTGCGAAATTAGTATGCACAAGATATAGAAGCTGTTATGGTGTGGTTTGATTTTTTGTTGGATTTGTAAGATTAAAACTATAAATTAGTGTTATTATTATATATAATACTACAAACCGTGTTTGCTAGATACCATGAACGTCTTCTCATCCTCCTCTTTGTAGGCAAGATTCATACCGGAAGGCGAGATCAAAGCATATTGTTGTTCATCCATTATAGTTCAAACATCTGCTAATCATTACTCTACCAAAAGGTGTAGAAATAGATCAAACTATGTCGACAATTTTATTGGCAACCATGAAAGAACACCTATCACGTACATTACCAATGGTACAAAAAAAAAATTATTTATGTTTTTGATAGTGCTGATCATTGATGGTAAATATTACTAATATTTATTGGTTTTATAATTTTGTAGCTCCTTCCCTGTCCACTGGCTGTCGCCCTGTTAAAAAAAGAAATGTCTGTCAAGATGGTCGATTGACTCCAGGAAAATACACACTGCATAATAGCGTTCTCCTAAACCATTCAAATCAAACTCTTAGTCAGCACGATGTAGCTCAAGTCCAGCCCGTCAATCTCCATTCCACAATCTTTGAAGGTATTAATCATATACCTATACTATCGATATTGCGTTTTGTTGTTCTGTGTCGCATAGTTTGGTTTAAAAACGTGTTAAAAAACCTTGCTTATTTTTTGTGTAGAACTCGACCCTCAATGACATTTGTTAATATCTTTGCCGTTGAAATTTCAGACATAGACTTAAGGGGGGCTGCTTTCAATTCCAACAATGAGATGTCATGTACGATTAATACCGAAGATTGTGTTATACCGTTAAATAATGGTATGATTAGAGTGTATATTTTTTAAGATCTTATATTATTCTATGTAAATAAATATCTGAAGTATGTTATAACTTTGCCTACATTTAGAATCCAAAGCAACCGAGTCTTCATGGATATTTTTTTAGGCAATAAAATTCATATGAATGATGTGGACCTGTCAGTAAATTGTTATGATGAAGGTGGTTTGATTGACATTGGTGGTTCAGGTAAATTTTATGGCAAACCTATTGTGTAGTTTTAATGCAGAAATGATTTAGAGGAAGTTGCCTATAGGATTATAATTTTAATGCAATGTGATCTATCGTAAATTTGAATAATTTGAAATTATGGCAAACATCATAAATATGAATATGTTGAATGTTGTTGCTATAGTGCACTTATGACCTCAGAATTTTTATTCAATTAATGTTTGACATGTGATGTATGAATGGTATGAATCGTTAGTATTTGTGCAGAACTCGCCAATCAAAGGCATTTATTAATATCCTTGCTGTCAAAATTTCAGACATAGACTTAGGCGAGGCTACTTTCAATGCCAACACTGAGGTCAATTCCAACAATGAGATGTCATGTACGATTAATACCGAAGATTGTGCTATACCGTTAAATAATGGTATGATTAGAGTGTATATTTTTTAAGATCTTATATTATTCTATGCAAATAAATATCTGAAGTATGTTATAACTTTGCCTACATTTAGAATCCAAAGCAACTGAGTCTTCATGGATATTTTTTTAGGCAATAAAATTCATATGAATGATGTGGACCTGTCAGTAAATTGTTATGATGAAGGTAGTTTGATTGACATTGGTGGTTCAGGTAAATTTTATGGCAAACCTTTTGTGTAGTTTTAATGCAGAAATGATTTAGAGGAAGTTGCCTATAGGATTATAATTTTAATGCAATGTGATCTATCGTAAATTTGAATAATTTGAAATTATGGCAAACATCATGAATATGAATATGTTGAATGTTGTTGCTATAGTGCACTTATGACCTCAGAATTTTTACTCAATTAATGTTTGACATGTGATGTATGAATGGTATGAATCGTTAGTATTTGTGCAGAACTCGCCAATCAAAGGCATTTATTAATATCCTTGCTGTCAAAAATTTCAGACATAGACTTAGGCGAGGCTACTTTCAATGCCAACACTGAGGTGTTATGTACGATGAATGCCGAATATTCTGATATACCGTCAAATTCTGGTAATAACTATTGTTCAAAAGTAGACCTACTTAAATGTTTAGAGTGTGTGTTTTTTATGATCTTATATTATTCTCTCCAAATAAATATCTCAAGTATGTTAGAAATTAGCCTGCAATGGAAATCTAAAGCAGCTGAGTATTGGTTGATATTTTTTTTAGGCAATGAAATTCATATGAATTATGTCAACCAGTTAGTAGATTGTGATGCTGAAGATGGTTTGATTGACACTGCTGGTTCAGGTACACTTTATGACAAACCTTTTGTTTACCTTGCCTGTATAACTAATTTTGATTAAGTAGCCTATAGGATTATGATTTGACCTCAACATCTTGATATCCTTTGGAAAAAATCACTAATTTAGTTATGTTTATCATTTTTAACAGGAAACATACGTCTTGAATATCTAAACCATGGACACCCTAGATGTATTTGTAGAAAGTGTGGTGCAATGATGTGGTATGAGGAGCGCACTAGAAAACATTATAATCCAAAGAACCCAGATTTTTCACTATGTTGCAGCAAAGGGAGGGTTTTAATCGCACCATATCCTCGCCTTCCTCAAAAACTGCATGATTTGTTTCACAAACATGATAAGAAGAGTAAATTCTTCTTGAAAAATATTAGATCATTTAATAGCATGTTTGCCTTCACCTCTATGGGCGGGAAAATTAACAGAGATAAAACTGATGGCAAGGCTCCTCCGATGTTTGTCATGCAAGGTGAGAACTATCATCAAATTGGCAGTTTACTACCTTTGCCGGGGAATCAACCTAAATTCGCACAGTTGTACATCTATGACACCGATAATGAAATTTCTAATCGAATGGCGTCTGTTAGGTACTTTTCTTTTGGTATTATTAAGTATATGCTCACGTACATGTTCTATCTATTGATTGATTATTTGTTAAGTTATATGATTTGTCTGTTTAGTTTGTTGATTGTAATGCATTTTTTTAATATAAATTAATTATCAATAATAGGATGGATGAAGAAGACTTCGAGTTGAAATGTGTGATTGCGAAAGAAATTAGGGAAGACCTTGACAATTACAATCCTTATGTGGAGCAATATAGGATGATTCGAGATACAATCAAAGAAGACTCTTCTCAATCAATTAAACCAAGGATACTAGGCAAGAGGGGACGGGATGGTCGTAGGTACAATCTTCCAACTGCTTTAGAGGTTGCGGCGTTAATTGTTGGAGATTTTGACTCAGCTGACTTTGATAGGGATGTTATTGTGCAGACGCAATCTGGGTTGTTGCAACGTTTGTCTGTTTTTGGGCCAGCATTTTTGCCTTTACAGTATCCACTCATATTTCCTAGGGGTGAGGACGGATATCGAGGCGACATACCATATAATGAAGATGCTGATACATCAACCTTGCAGAGGTTGTATGTCACCCAGAAGGAGTGGAATGCATATAAAGTGCAACAACGAGCGACAGATGAATCGACTTTAGTATTCTGCAGACGGTTATTCCAGCAGTTTTTGGTTGACGCATATAGCACTATAGAATCCTCGCGTCTGAAATGGTATAGAGATCATCAAAAGGAGGTTCGAGCTGAAATGTACAAGGGATTGACTGAGGCAATTCTTAGAGGAGAAACACAGTCGACATCAACAGGAAAGAGAATTGTTTTACCATCCACTTTTGTAGGTGGATCAAGATACATGATCTAGAATTATCAGGATGCTATGACTATATGTGGTTGGGCTGGGTATCCTGATTTGTTTATCACGTTCACCTGCAACCATAAGTGGCCTGAGTTGGTTGAGTTTTTGAAGATATATAATTTGAAGCCAGAAGATCGGCCTGATTTGGTTTGCCGGTTGTTCAAAATTAAACTAGATGAGCTCATAAAAGACATCAAGAGAGGTGAAATTTTTGGCCATGTAAAGTCAGGTAACCATGTTATATCCATTGTTTTATCTAATGTTTTTATCTCGAATTAACAAGTACCGTTCTAATCGACTTGGTATTTTTATTGTTAAATTTGTGTATTCAACTTCGATTATTTTTTTGCTGTGACTTATAAATTTCTTTCAATCTACAGTTATATATACCATTGAGTTTTAGAAGCGTGGACTCCCACATGCTCATATATTGGTTTTCCTTCAACCAAAGTTTCGGTATGTCCGGCCTAAAGATATTGACAAAATTATCTCGGCCGAGATTCCAGATAAAGATAGGGAACCTGAGTTATTTAATATTGTGACGACCCTCATGATTCACGGACCCTGTGGTCCTCAAAATCAAAGCTCGCCTTGCATGCAAAAAGGAAAATGGACCAAGTACTTTCCAAAAAAGTTTGTTGATTCTACGACTATTGATGCAGAAGGTTATCCTGTCTACAGACGTAGGGACAATGGAGCATCTATTCAAAAGGGTAACTCATTTGTAGATAATAGATATGTAGTCCCATATAACAAATCCTTGCTCCTGAAGTATAATGCTCATATAAATGTAGAGTGGTGCAACCAGACACGGTCCATAAAGTATCTTTTTAAGTATGTTAACAAGGGTCATGATCGTGTTACCCTTGGTTTTTATAATGGTGGTGATCGAGCTGGAAAGTCGGACTGTGTTGATGAAATAAAGATGTATTATGATTGTAGATATCTCTCTGCGTGTGAAGCTGCTTGGAGGATATTTTCTTTCGACATAAATTACAGACAACCATCAGTTGAGAGATTGACTTTTCATCTTGAAAATGAGCAGCATGTTATATATGATGACAACGATTCACTTGAGGATGTTGTGAATAGGAAGAGCATTCACCGTACAAAATTCTTGGCATGGATGCAAGCCAACAAAATGTATCCAGAAGCAAGGAAGCTAACATACAACGAATTCCCTACAAAGTTTACATGGAAAGCTGAAAAACATCGGTGGGATCCACGTAAGCAGGGTTCTGTAATTGGAAGACTACATTTTGTGCCACCTGGGTCTGGTGAGCTATTTTACTTGAGGTTATTGTTGAATTATGTGAAAGGTGTCACATCATATGCTGACTTGAAGACAGTCAATAATGTAACACTGGATTCATTCAAAGATGTTTGTGAGGCAATGAGGTTTCTAGATGATGATAAAGAATTCATAGATGCAATTGCTGAGGCAGCCCAATGGGGTACATGAAGCTATTTACGTTTGTTGTTTACAACTTTATTGTTATCGGATCAATTCTCCCGACCAGATTTTGTTTGGAATAACACTTGGGAGTACTTGAGTGATGATATCACTCAACGACAACGTCATAGGCTGCGTGTACAAGGTAACTATATTGTTTAGGGGTATGTTTATGATATATAGTTGTTCTTTTATGCTTATGATATATTAGATTATTAATTAGTTTTTCACTTACATTTACAGATTTAGTCTTGACGCCAGATCAGTTGAAGAGTTATACACTGTCTGAAATAGAAACAATGTTGCAAAGTCATGGCATGAGTTTGGAGGATTATAAAGAGATGCCTAAATCAGATAGATCGTTAGTACATGAGGTGCAAAATAGGTTGATCTATGATGAGTTAAACTACAACATGAATTCTTTGGCTGAGGAGCATGATCGGCTGATGTCATCAATGACTGATGAGCAGCGAAAGGTATATCATAGAATCACGTCAAGGGTAATTGAAAACAAACCCGACATCTTTTTTCTTTATGGTTATGGAGGCATAGGGAAGACTTATATTTGGAGGGCAATGTCGGCAGCATTGAGGTCAAAAGGTCACATTGTATTAACTGTGGCTTCAAGTGGGATAGCCGCCTTACTTATTCCAGGAGGAAGAACTGCACACTCAAGGTTTGCTATTCCTATAAATGTTAATGAAATCTCTACATGTGAAATAAAACAGAAGAGTCATTTAGCTGGATTAATAGCCAAAACAAAGTTAATTATCTGGGATGAAGCACCCATGATGCATAAGCATTGTTTCGAAGCAGTCGATCGCACTTTAAGGGATGTTCTTAGATCTTTTAATAATGATAGAATGGATATTCCTTTTGGTGGAAAGGTGGTCGTCTTTGGTGGAGACTTTCGGCAAATACTACCCGTTGTACCTAAAGGAAGCAGACAAGATGTTGTCCAAGCTACCATCAATTTTTCAAAAATCTGGAGTTTTTGTGAGGTTCTAACTTTGACTACAAACATGAGACTTCTTTCTGGTAGTTCTGACTCAAATGTCGAAGAAAGAAAAGCTTTCTCAGACTGGATTTTGGGTATTGGTGACGGTACTATAGGAGAAAGCAATGATGTTGATATCCAGGTTACTATTCCGCATGATTTGCTCCTTCCAAGTAATGGTGATTCACTTGCATCGATTGTCCAAAGCACATATCCTAACTTATTGGAAAATATCAATGACTCATCGTTCTTTCAAGATAGGGCCATTTTGGCTCCAAAGAATGCAATAGTTGATGCAATCAATAATTACATGTTGGACTTGATTCCAGGTGAAGAAAAAACATATTTAAGCTATGATTGTCCGCATTATGCCAAATCAGGTCTTGACAGACCAGATGATGTGCATACTCCAGAATTTTTAAACACAATTGTTGCTTCTGGAATTCCAAATCATAAGATAAGATTGAAAGTTGGAATTCCTGTAATGTTGTTGAGAAATATTGATCAGACTTTGGGTTTGTGCAATGGAACAAGATTCGTTATCACAAGAATGGGAAAGTACGTCCTTGAAGCAAAGGTCATAACATGAAGCAATATTGGTCAAAAGGTTTACATCCCAAGGTTATCATTGACTCCATCTGACAAGAGAATCCCCTTTAAGTTTCAACGAAGACAGTTTCCACTGGTTGTTTCATTTGCAATGACTATCAATAAAAGCCAAGGGCAATCACTTAAACATGTTGGAGTCTATCTGCCTCAATCAGTTTTCTCTCATGGCCAATTATATGTTGCCCTGTCTAGAGTTACTTCCAGGGAAGACTTGAAGATATTGATCCATGATGACGAGGGAGATGATACAAATGTAACATCAAATGTAGTATATAAAGAAATATTTTAGAATGTACTTTAGTTTATTCATATGAATATAAGTTTGCATATCATCGTTATTATGATTATTTATACTATTACCTTTTGTATTCAACTTTATGTCCTTGATTTGTTTGTATTCTAAAACACCTTATATAAATGACTAACGCTATAACAGACCCGTGCGATAGCACGGGTCAAAAGTCTAGTTATGTAGAGTTATTGATGAATGATTAATGAGTCTCATTTAAGAAATTTGTATGAGATTTTTGGTTAGAGAGATTGAATGCTTATTAAATACTACAATTAAAAAATTATAAATAAATGATATATACACGTGTAATTTATTAAATATCTGTATTGTAGATGCTCTTATGATATGCTGCTTGTAGCAAATAGAAAACATGCTTAGGGAGAACCTCATGAAGCAAGTTTAGAAGGGTAAATAATAATTAGATAGGGTGGAAAGTGGAAGTATGAAATGAAACTATCAAACATTAGAGATACTCGAGAACCATCTTTACAAAAATGCAATCAACTGACGCAATATGAAAGTTACCTACATATGATTTATTTATTTTTTGACCAAAAAAATTCGAAGGATTAATATTCGTCACTTATATTGACACGTCTAGTTGGACCAGAAATTGCCACTTTCTTAGTAGAAAATTAAGGGTGTGTTTGGTAACACAAATAAGCTAGCTTATAGCTTTTTGGATTAACTTATAAGCTTGTTTGATAAAATTAGATGTGTTTGGTAACAATCTTTTTTCATTAGCTTATAGCTTTTTTCCAGATGCTATTTCAAGTAGCTTTTGAGCTTATAGCTTTTAGCATTTTCTTCCATTTTTAACCTTTATTTTTATTTTATTATTTTTTAAACAAATGACCACTAAACCCAAGCTATCAAAGTAACTGCCAATTTATTTTTCTTTTCCGGTTTGCTGAACAGCCAAGCACTTTCTTTTTTCCTTTTATATATAGATCTTCTTACATTCTATTAGTTTATATATTATTTATAATTTCAAATAAAACTATATAATTTTCAAAAAATTAAAAGATATATTATATAAAAGTTTTTTAAAATATATATATATATATATAAAAGTTTTTTAACTTTGATATAATATATATATATATATATATATATATATATATATATATATATATATATATTATATCAAAGTTAAAATGTTTAATTACACAAAAATCACAATTTAATTTATATACCACATTTACCATTTTAAAGATGAAATTAATTAAAATATTTAGAAATAAATATATTAAGTAAAATTGTTTATAAATAAAATAGATATGTACTTTTATGTCATTTTATATTTATCAGCCACTTCAACAACTAATTTTACCAAGCACATTAATTTTAATAAGCGAACTTTTTCAGCGATAAGCTATCAGTTATCAGCCATCAGCTAGCTTTTCAGCTATCAGCTAGCTTATACCTTATTTTTACCAAAGACACCCTAAATATTTGAAAGAAATAAATATTGTGGATTCCCTCATCACAGTGGCAGCACCGAGTCCACAAAAATCTTCTGTACTTCATAGCCTTAGCCTTTGGTCTAAAAAAACCCCTTAGCCTTTGGACCTCAACTTCCACGTTAATATTTCCACTAGTTTTTATGATTTATTATCTGCACTCTTGTTCTTCAAGGTGACTAAATTATATTTTCCAAACATCATCAATCTTGGTGGACATGGCGTCAGCCTTGTCCACAACCACTCTACTTTCCTCTAGAAGAAACCCACAGCACATGTATCTCCAACCCTGTTCAGTTAAAAATGAAGTTTCAAGAACTGTGCATGCTTCAGTCTTAAAGGACAGTTTATCAATCAATGAGGAGAGTGATAAATGTTCATCTTTGTTGGTGAACAGAAGAGCAGTTTTGGCTTCTGGAGTTTCCTTGTTGGGTTTTCCAGGAGTGAGTTTGGCTGTGGTGAAACAAGGTCTTCTAGCAGGGAGAATTCCTGGTCTGTCTGAGCCAGATGAACAAGGTTTGTTAACTTTGCATCATCAATGGTTATATTTTTCCATATTGATTAAATTCTGTGTGAACTACTGTACCCGAGAAAACACACTTTGTTGTGTGGAATTGCAATTTATGCTTGTTGTAAGGCATTGCTTTAGGCAAGGATAGCTTGCACATCTAAATGGCCTTATGTTATATTATAATCTGGAATTTTACCAAGCAAGACATCATACGCTATGAAGCACAGACACATGACACAACACTGACACATCATAATAATTTGAGAAAATGTCATGATCGAATGTAATCACATGTGTCAGGGTTATGTTACTAACATGTGTAGGACACCAAACACACCTTCAATTAAAAGTGTTAGTGCTACATAGAGCATAAGGATTGTATTTCTCAATCACATGAGAAGGCAGCTTAGTAATTAGGAAAGCTGCAGTTGGGAATGCTTCCCACCAAAAATACAAAGGCATCTTGGCTTGGGCTAGAAAAAGTCCATCCTAACTCCACCACATGTCTATGCTTTCTTTCGGCTCTGTCATTTTGAGCAAAAAATACATGGACAAGAGAGTCTTAACTGAATTCCTGATTCATAAGCTAGCCTTTGGAATATTATATATTCACCTCCTCCATCACACCACAGTGCTTTGATTTTCTTATTAAACTACCAATGTATCAACCAATATTTCAAAGGGGTAATTTTGAAATAATAAAAAGGATTACCTAACAGGGTGCCTAGGCATTGAACTAATGCAACAAGTGAAGAAGTATAATAAAAAAAATGGGGATTTGGGTGCCACTTGTTTTCTTAAAAAATCGTAAAATATACGAAGTTAATAGGCATGTGGTCAACTTATGGATGTGAAGGATTGGTAAGAATGATAAAGAAGCAAAAATAAGTTGAGATGGTTTTGAAAGTTGGAGGTAGCACTATCTAAAACATGGAACTTGGGCTATAATATAGCCAACTTCTCAAATAAAGTTAAGACTGATTACTTAGCTTCCCTACAACTTATAATTACTGGTATAGGGTAGTAAATCGGGTTTATTGGGCTAATATTTTTACCTTGTAATTTTGCAACAGAATACTGTTGTGATTTTGGTGAGTAATTTGTTAAAGTAAACTTGTGCAATTGTAGATGGTTTTAAGACTTATCTGGTGAGCTTAAATAGGAGTTCAATAACTATATATGAGCAATTTCAGAATGGGGTCTTATATACAGGAAAAGTTGTAGTATATTTGTGCCCAAAAAACATCATAAATTGGATGTTAATATTATTTAGTAAGTTTTTGACCAGAATTCTGAAATAATGTAGAAATGAGTGAATAACAGAATAATACTTGTTTTAGAAATGATTATAATATTATTGTTTTTTTAACGGACTTTAAGTGAAAATGAAATAATGTAGTAAGTTTTTGACCAGACAGGTTGGAGGACATATCGCAGGCCAGATGAGAAGTCAGGAGGACATGGTGTTGGATGGAGTCCTATTATTCCATACACCTTTAAAGTGCCTCAAGAATGGGAAGAGGTGATGATTTAAGAACTCTTCTGTTAAGTTCAGTCTCAAATGGTCTCAAAGTATTTAGAACATAGAGTAGACATTATTTGGAAGAGTGCAGAAAATAACTTTTCTTGCTCCCTTTTTAGCTGAGAGATTTCATTCTCTTTTATTCAGAACATATTTACTCACATTTGATCATCTGGAGGACATTATATATGTTTTTTGTTCTTATGCTTGCTTGCTTTATCTAAACTTAAGCATACATTTGCTTAACAGGTACCTGTATCAATAGCGGATCTTGGTGGAACAGAGTTAGATTTGAGATTTTCCAGCTCTAAGGAAGGACGTCTGTTTGTCATTGTTGCTCCTGTTCTTAGATTCTCCGACAGTGAGTTAGCCTGATTTCCTTTTGTTCATTTTAACTTTCTGGAGACAAGGAGAATAAAATTGTAACAGAAAGAACGTGAATCTTTAATATGCAGTTATTGGTGATGATGCTACAATAGAAAAAATTGGACCTCCAGACAAAGTGATCAGTGCATTTGGTCCTGAAATGATTGGAGAAAATGTGGAAGGGAAGGTTCTTAGTTCAAATGTTGCAGAACATGAAGGGAGAACTTACTATCAGTTTGAGCTAGAGCCCCCTCATATTTTCATTACGGCCACCGCTGCTGGCAACCGCCTATACTTGTTTGGTGTAACCGGTAATGGTATGTTTACTCATTCTCTTCTAAGGAGTTTTACAACATCCAGTCTGAACTGTCATAAACAAAGTATTTAAAAAAATTACAAAGTTAATAGAAAATAATCTTTTGTCATCTTAATTGCAGGCCTTCAGTGGAAGAGACACTACAATGATTTGAAGAAGATATCCGACTCTTTTCGAGTTGTATAATTGGAATTTCCAATAAATTGAAAATATGAAATTTTCTGTATATGTAGAATAGTGTACTGTAATACAGAAATTTCCCACTACTTTTCCTGATTGGGATTTCTGTGAATCAAGAGATCAAATATGTAAAGTCTTTGTACCTTCAATATACCATAACAGTTTTGTTACATTGTTATGCTTAGGCAGGGTGGAGAGTAAATAGTCTGTTATGAAGTTGACCACTCTTGGTTATTGCTTTTCGACCTGCTAAGTACTCACGAGATGCTATTCTTTCAGGCTTGATCACAAAAACTCTGATAATAACAAGCTTGGTTATATAATTAATATCTTCTACAATTTAAAGGAAGGGGTATAATTTTTTTTCTATTAAGTTAAAGGGCATTGTCGCGGGTCTCAGTAAAGACTTGCTGGTGATTATAAATGACCTATTAATGAAGAACCACCAGCAAAAATTGAACTCAAGGCTTCTTTGTTGGAGTTTTTTGTTGAAAAAGCAATCTATATTAAAATCTCTAATCTAAGCACAAGACGTGTCAAGATTATATAAATAAGGAACAATTACACTGCCAAAGCAAGATAGTCATTTTAGTTGAACATCGATACCAAATCAACCAAAAACAGAAAAACACAAAAACTTGTTATCTCCTACTACCACTAGGATCTAAAAACTTTAAATAGCTCTCCCATCTGCACAATTATGCAGACTAGGTAACACTTTGATAACAAAACTAGAAGATTTCTTTGATTTATTTGACAGCCACCTCCTACACCATAACCACTAAGCCTTTAGCTAACTAACTCCTTGAAGCCTCCCAAGCTATATTATTGTGACTCACTACCAACAAAGCTGCATTAACTGGCTTCCATCCACAAAACCCGGCCTGTGCAAGAAGGCCGACCACTCAACCTCTGTTACAGTCATACAAAAACACCTGCTGCATAAAAATATTGCAGATCCGATCCATTAACTCAGTCTGTAAAACTAGCAGAAATGATTCCACAGCATGATAGGTAACTACATCAGGCCCCAGCACAGTTTCAAGCCACCAGTAGTTTTTGCAGACCAATTAGCCGGCACCAAAACAGAAACGGCTCTTCCAGACAACGCCACTGCAGGAAACGCGTTATCTGCATATAACCCTTCATCAGCCTATCCACCTTTATCAGATACACACTAGCTTGACCAAAACTTGTGAAACAAAGCCCAGACAAGCTAATGGGTTTAACATCCACCGCGACAACGAAAACTTAAAACCCTGTGCTTTAGATTTCAACCAACTCTGAGTTGTCACCTTCCAATACTCTGTAATATTCTCAACTAAAATAGATTTTATCCGAAACATGCCTTGATTTCTTTCTCTCCAAATGGACCTTGATTTTGGTTGGGACTCTGTTTAACCTCATTGGCTACATTTAATTGTTCCTTATCCCACTCTCTGTTGGAGTTATCTGTGTCAATCTTCACTGGCTTTCAACAATTCAGATGTGGCTTCACAGCACAGCTCCTTGCGCTCATCTGAATCACAGATCAAATAGCATATGTGATTATGAACTTTGGGAATATTAATGGAGGCAGCAACAACCGATTGGTCATGGCACGTTGCTTGGAGAATCATAGTAGTGTTCATTTAGTTATTTCTACTCTTTAGATTGCACTTAGCCCATTCATTTGACGTGAAACTTCTTTACTTATACTTAAATCAACAGCAGAGTTACTAAGGATGATTGAACTACACCCTGGTATCTTTTCAGATCCTCCATCAACCATGCTACTCCTTATTATTTCAGCTTTCTCCCATTTTTCTGAAGCTGCGTAGATATTTGACAGAAGCACATTGTGTGAATTAACACATGTAGCAGAGTCTGCACCGATCATCTTCATTACTTGTTCTGCCATTTTCATATCTGAATGAATCCAGCAAGCACCGATCATTGCCCCCAAAACTGTTTCATTAGGTTTCATTGGCATTCTTTTTATTAACTCATATGCCTCTTTTAACCTCCCTGCTCTTCCCAAGAGGTCAACCATGCATCCATAATACCTGATGCCCATTTCAATTCCATATTCCTCCATTTTAGATATTACTTCCAACGCATCGCTCACCAAACCTCCATGAGCACAAGCTGAGAGTACAGTAATAAACGTGACAGCATCAGGCCTTATATTTGACTCCTCCATCCTACCCAAATACTCAAGAACCTCATTGCATTGTCCATTGACGGCAAAACCCGCAATCATAGCATTCCAGCAGAAAGCATTCCTCTCATTACAACTTTCAAATACCAACCTTGCATTAACCAAGTCCCCACATTTTGCATACATGTCAATCAATCCACTCAAAACAAACTGGTTCACAGCTATTCCTTTACATTCTATCATGTGATGCATCTGTTTTCCAGCATCCAAGTCCCCAAGCTGAGCACAAGCAGATAAAACACTAACAACAGTGAACTCATCCGGCTCAAACCCATCAACTCCCATTTCCCCAAAAGCCTCCAATGCTTTCTCACCACATCCATTCTGTACATACCCAGCAATCATGGAATTCCAAATCTCCAAATTCCGAACCGGAATCCGTCGAAAAATCGCCTCAGCCTCCATAACATTACCCTTCTTGCAGTACCCACAAACCATAGATGACCAAACAAAATAATTCCTTTCAGGCATTAACTCAAAAACCTCTCTTGCATCTTCCATTTCCCCTTTCTTAGCATACCCATCAACCATCACAGTCCATATCACCACATCCTTCAACACATACGGAACCTTATCAAAAAACTTCCTAGCAGTTACAATATCCCCATTCCTAGCAAACCCACCAATCATCTGACTCCAACTCACCCTCGTTTTCCCCGGCATTGCTTCAAACGCAAGTAACGCAGATTCAGCGTCACCATTTCTCAAATACCCACCAACCATTGCATTCCAAGTCACAACATTTCTTTCAGGCATAAAATCAAACACCTTGCGTGCATCACAAACAACGCCACATTTTGCATATGCTGCAACAATGGCGGTTCCGATGAAAACATCGACATCGGAACCGGCTTTGATGGATTCTGCGTGTAAGGATTTAACGTAATGAAGGAAGGGGTGAGAATCGCATGCTTTGAGTAACTGAGGGATCACGGTGGGGTCGTGTGTTGTTTCATGGCGAGTTTGTTTGTACAAAACAAGAGCCCTTTTGAATGATGCTTGGTTAGTGCTGTTGTTCCTTATTGAATGAGACCAATTTGATGGGTTGAAACACTTTGTGATTCCACCAATTTTTTTGACTTGTTGCATGTTCATCTACTTTTTCTTTGGATATTGTTAATTTCTTAGTCCAATACGTAATAATAAGAAATTTGATCCTTTTCTTTGGTGCATTAGACACCCAATACATTTATTTAACGAACAATTTAACGCACAAACACTATTTATTTTTTAAAATACATAACTCATTGAATCTTCGTCTAAACTCCTTGAACCGTATGTCCGTTACGATAAGAAGAATCCAACGGTCAACTCAGATCAATTTGCTCTACCTAGCAAACATCTGAAATTTCTCTTCACAGCAGTGTGCGCGGGTGTGTGTGTGTGTGATTTATTAAATTTGAAAAACATACTTAGACCTCTTTGATGGTCTTTGTTCCACTTTCGACAACACTATAATTGACTCATATGCCATCAATCATTAGAAATTAGTGATTTAATTCGATACTTGCATTGATGAAACATAACGGAGCGGAGTGAAATTAAATGAAACATAATGAAACGGAACAGAATGGAATGGAACAAAGAGTCAATTCCACTGTTTGGGTATTTTATGATGGAGCAGAATAAATTTCTCATTCCATTGTTTGGAAAGTTGACGGAATGGAATAAATTATAACTTTTTTATTTTATTTTTATCCTTGGTTAAAATATATTCTTCTATTAAATTTTTTTCTTTCTAATATGTGAATATTTATTTACAATGTATATCAAATATTACTACAATATTTTATCATCTAAGTTGTACTTTATAAAACATTTTTATCATCTAAGTTGTACTTTATAAAACATATCAATGTTTTACTGTACTATATATTAAAATGGATTTCCTAATATGAATATATTTTAGAAAAGAAACGTTTTTATTTATTTTTTGAATAAAAGAACTAAAAAAAAGATTTCTCTAAATCAAAAGCTTTTTTTTAGTATGATAATGGTAGCCATATAAACATAATTTAATATATTCTAATCAACGTTAGTGTTTGATTTTTTTTTTTTAATTGTAAGTGTTCCTAGCGAAAGCAAATCAAAAGATAGCCACGCATAAGGTATATTGAAGAATCGAAGAAGAACAGGGTTGTAAAGCTGGGAGAAGAAGAAATATAATAAAAATGAGGTTGTATTTGTAATTTAATCATTGGACAAATAAAGTAATAAGTGGTTCCATTCCATTCCACGATGGGAACCAAAATGTAAAATGTAAGTAAGTAATGTAATATGATGGAATGGATTGAGTTCCATTCCATCTCATACCACCGATCCAAACAAAGCCTACGGGTTCGTCTATAATTCACTAGATCATGTGTTGACTAAAGTAATTCATAATGAAGTAACTTTGAATCTGTTTGTTATATATTTTTTAAAATAGATTTTTGTAGTGTAATATGTTTTTGTTATAACTTTTTGGGTTAAATATCTTTTTGGTCCCTATAAATATGTAAACTTTTTGTTTTAGTCCCTCTAAAAATTTTCTTCAACTTTTAGTCCTCAAAAAGTTTTTCATCTTGACTTTTGGTCCCTCCTTTAAAGTAAACTCATAGGTAGAATTCATATTTTTTAATAAAAGTTGGCAGAAAAATTTATAATATTATAAAAATCTCTCGAAAAAAATTAGAATTTTTTAACAAAACATGAATTAAATATGAATTTTTATATTTTTGGCGGATAAAAATTCATATTTAATTTATGTTTTGTTAAAAATTCTAATTTTTTTGGGAGTGATGTTTACAATATTCTATACATTTCTGCACAATTTCATTTAAAAAAATACAAAAGTTGACTTAAAAATACGGACCAAAAGTAGTGATTGAAAATTTTATAGAGACTAAAAGTTGAAGGAAAATTTTAGAGGGACTAAAACGAGAAGTTGGTATATTTATAGGGACCAAAAACACATTTAACCCTAATTTTTTTTATCAAAGAAATTTTTAAGAAAAACTTCAAATGAAAAATTCGTTTGAATAGCTTATTTTAAAATGTCATTTTAAGTATTTCATCATTTTGTTATAATTTTTTTTATACTAAAATTTTGAAAAAATCTCTAAAAAATAGCTATTTCAAATAACATTTCATGAAAATCATTTTTGGAAGATGTCGTTTTAAAAAAATATGTGATTTTCAAAAAAACTTCTACTCGGACAATGAATATTAAGTAAGTGAATTTCAAAATCTCTTTTTTAACTTATACCAAATGAATTTAAAATAATTTATACTATTTTTTAATAAACTTTCAAAAAATCCATTTTTTGAAATTCAAAGAAAAATCCATTTTTTTTAAATCTATAAGAGATGGGCCTGTCTGCTCTTGGTGGACTAATAGGTTATTTAAATGGATTGATGGTATAACTTTGTGCTTACTATGATGCCCATTCTTGAGTAGTGTGCTTTCATGGCAAACCAATCACCCCCGTTCATTGTATTATTGATAATATGTGACAATTTATCCATATGTATAACAAATAAGTACTCCCTTCCCTTTTTATAGGAATAGTTTACAAAAATCACGTGTATTAAGAAAAGTTGTTGGAGTAATAAAGTTGTCTCAAATGTGTGTGACTATTAGTAGAATACCCTTAATTAAATATATATTTAATTTTAACTTTTCAAATACCAAGACAAATTGCTAGTATTTATAAGAGGTATATTTAGAAAAAGAATAATCAATGCATCTAGGAATTTGTATATTATATTATATTTAGGGACAAAACTTTTTTGTAAACTACACCTATAAAAAGGGACGGAGGGAGTAGGTTTTTTTAGCAACCAATCGATTCATGTCTCTAGGACTAGTTGTTGAGGCACATGAAAGGTTGAATCAATAAAAAATTAGAACTTTTAAGGGGATTTTTTTAATTAGGACATGAACTTCTAAATAATTTTTATAACCCAAAAGGGCAATGCAAATCTACTTATAGTAGTTCCACAACTAATAGACAAATTAAATGGCAACATAAGAAATAAATAGCAAATTGGCGAGAGTACTTAACAACTAGACATAATACTTTGATCGCAGTCGCGGTAAACTACGAGTCTTACATTAGTACCCTTTAAAAAGAGGTTTCGTCCTCAAAACTAAGGCAGAAGCAATCTCTCTGTCATGGCCTCATTCAACTTATATATCTAAGACTGCAACAAGTAGCTTATGATATTCCCATAATGTCAAGAGGAGAGTACCACTCCTTATCTTTCACAACATAAGAAGTCATCAAGCAAAGTTGAAGTCAACCCACTTATCTAAGGGGTCATCGAATATCAAGTCCCGTTAGAAATAAGACAGGAAGGCTCAATAAACGGATCAAGACAAGGTCATGCAAAAAAGTTTCAGCTCTTTCCCGAAACCCTCAAAATTCTTCTATTCTTGTGTTCGATCAAACTTGCATGTGATGATTTTCACTCAATCACTCTTATGGAGAAGCATTAGGAAACAAAGGTAATTTAATATCCATCAATCTTGAACTTCAAACTTTGTTTCTATCTAATACTCTTTCCGTTCCTTTTTAAGTGTCTCTTTTGAAGAAATTTTTTGTTTCTATTTAACTGTCACTTTCAAAGTTCAATACATATTAAATGTTGTTTTACTAATATTACCCTTAGTTATTTATTGGGGAGAGGGAAATATATGAGATAATATATTAAATGAATAATGCTATTATAGTAAAAGTATACTCCCTCCGTCCCCTTTTATATGAGTAGTTTACAAAAATCACGGGTATTAAGAAAAGTTATTGGAGTAATAAAGTTGTCTCAAATGTGTGTGACTATTACTAGATTACTCTTAATTAAATATATATTTAATGTTAACTTTTCATATACCAAGACAAATTAATAATATTAATAAGGGGTATATTTGAAAAAGAGTAATCAATGCATCTAGGAATTTGTATATGGTCTTATATTTAGAGACAATTTTTTTTTGTAAACAAAAAAAACGTCAAAACCAATACAATCATTAATTAATATAACCTTTTTAATTTTTTTCAATTATACCCTCATAAAAAATTGTGAAGCATTAAATACATTCACAAATATTAAAAAGACAAACATTAAATTGGGGGTAGAAAAGTCTTTTAAACAATAACTACACCTTAAAAGTTGTGACATTTTCTTATAAATATGATCAAAAAGTTTTTTGAAAATTTTCTTATATATAGGACCAGAGGGAGTATAAAGTGTTAAAAAGTGATAATTAAAAAGAAACGAAGGTGGTAAAATTCAAGCCTAGGGGAGGAAACGCATCTTGCTTATTTAATGGAGACACGAGAAATTTAGTGAGGATGATGCAAGCTCTCAATTCCTTCAAGCTCTCTATTTCTCCTCCAATTCTCCGTCGTGTCTTGCTTTTAATGCAATTCCAGTCCCTAGAAATTCAAATAAATACGCTTTAAGTAAGAAGGTTTCACATGCAATTGCTTGAATCAACACAATTTGAGAAAGGAACAATTTCTTGCTTTTTGAAAAATGAGAATTCTAATTAACTTTCTGCTACTTCCTCCGATCCTATATATAAGAAAATTTTAAAAAAAATTTTTTGTCTTATTTATAAGAAATTGTCACAATTTTTAAGGTGTAGTTATTGTTTAAAAAACTTTTCTACCCCTAATTTAATGTTTGTCTTTTTAATATTTGTGAATGTATTTAATGCTTCACAATTTTTTATGAGGATATAGTTGTAAAAATATTAAAAAAGTTATATTAATTAATGATTGTATTGGTTTTGATAGTATTAATTAGAATTGGGGTGTTACATTGTAAGTTTAAATATAATGGAAAATACTCCCTCCATAACAAAATATAAGCAAAATTCAACCATTTCAGTTGTAACTAATTATAAGCAAAATTGACTTTTTTTGTCATATTTAAGGATAATATACCTGAAATACCCTTATTTTAATTTTTTAAATGCACACACGTTTAACAACAGCACCTTTAAAATATACTACTGTATACCACAATTAATGAGAACAAATTAGGTTATTTAACTTAAATTAAATAACACAAACCACATTTCTTAAAAAATGTGAATTAGTCAAATTTGCTTATAAAAAGTTATGGAGGGAGTATTATCTTTAGTACGATAAAGAACTTTGGAAAAAGGAACAAACTTGTGCGATTTTTCAATTTGCTTTCTAAAAAAATCATATAAAAAAATAAATCATAATCATCTAAAAAAATTCAAACACAACATCAGTGTAGAAAAACCCATAAACAATACAGGCTTTCATCTTCCCCAAACCTTCAATTAATCCATTCCTGTCAGAGAACTAATTGCCACATATTGAAAGAATTGTTTTCCTATTGCAACCCTCGATTCTTGTTCACTAGAGATTGTTGTTCAAACCCAATCCTCACTCTCCCCCAAATCGGAGAATCCTTCCTCTGTGTTCACTTTCTCCCTCAACAACAACAACAATTTCAGCAGCGGTGATGTCAAGTTGACGGTGGTTGGGAAAGAAGGGATCAGGGTAGTGAGTAACACACTGAGCAGCAACATCACCAACACCCCAAATGAATCCATAGCTAATAACCTATGTCTTCACAGGATGAACAGCCAAACAATTTTGGTACCATCTCCACAACTTCAACATAATCAAAAATATTCAAAACAACTTATTCAAGAAAATTGGGTATTTTTCTTCTTGATTATGGAAAATTACAACAACCATTTTCTTGATTTTCACTCAAACGAGTATAACAATCGATTCACCGCAAAAAGAACAAAAAAATATTGAATTTTTTTTATGAGGATTTTTTTCTCTATGGATTTTTGCTTATATTTGAAATCGTTTTTGAGGAATTTGTTTGATTTCGTTCGAATGAAGACATTGAGAGAAGAAGAAAGGAATGAAATTGGTCACTAAGGTGAAGATGAAGAATGAGAATGTGGTTCAGGTTGAACTTTCTTCCATTGCTAGTGACATTAAAGTAAATGCATAGAGTGAGAAGGGGTAAATATGTGTTGATGATGTTTGTTGTTGTTGATGTTGTTGATGGTGTTTAATTGATTATGAGTTTTGTATTTTTTATTTTTGGATTTTTTGTATGAATGTTGGTGAAGATGATATGAAGATGATGAAAAAGTTGAGGGAAGAAGACGAAGAAAAGGAAAAAAAAGTTAGGTGTTTGTGGATAGACATGCGTAATCTAATGGTCTTTTTTTTAAAAAAAAGATCACACGGTTTAAATTAAAATAATTGATAGGATCTATGGTGGACCACTCTTAAGTTTGGTCCACCATAAACATTTTGGGTTGAAGTTAAGGGCCATAGACTTTTTTGAATAACTGAGAGAAATAAAAGGGGCCAAAATGTTGATTTTACGAGTTATGAGACCAAAATGAAAACTAGAAATTAATTAGGAGATCAAAAGACTAAATAAGGCAATTTTAATTCATTGGCATGTTATACCTAATAAAAAATCATCTAAATGCTAAATGATTTAAACATTACACATAAAAAAATGCATCACGTCTAGTTGTTGTTCGACAATACAACATTTATTTTCAAAATCACATAGATAGACAAACAACATTTTATTTTTTATAGTAATTGGCACATAGTTGTTCGACTTTTCCCCTTTGTTTCAACTTTAATGGTAGCCGCCACAATCAATTGCACTCTGTTGGCATCAGAGCCTGCAACTGTTTACTTCACATATATAGATCCATCAACTATTATATTTGCTTCATGATCATATCAAACAATAAAAAAAAAAAATCATTCAATAAAAACTACAAAAATATTGATAATATTGAGACACGGCCCCGTCTCCCGTGCACGACCTTCATTGGTCACGTACGGGGCGAGACCAACTTTTTTTTAAAAAAAGCACGGTCGTGCATTAAAAAGCACGGACCGTGTTTTTTTTTTCTTTCTAGATTTTAATAAAAAACCGTGCATTAAAAGCACGAACTGTGCAAAAAAGCACGCACCGTGCTTTTTTTGTTGTTTTGTAAACGCACGGTCCGTGCTTTTCCTCTTATTTAAAATTTAATATATAATTATATTTATAATTATATTTTTAATAATTACTACTCATCTTATTTATAGAATTTTAACTCTTCATGGGACCATTATTATAGGTAACAAAATTTTGTTTAAATTTGAAGATAACAAGAAACAAATTTTGTTTTTTTTTTTAAAAAGAAAACAAACTTTGTTAAAAAAAACACAAACTTTAGTTTTCTAAATATATAACTGTCATACCCCAATTTTTGACCTAAAATTTCTTTTTTTTACTCGTCTTTTGGTTCGAAATTTTTTCGTCGTTTCAGACGAAATTTCGGAAGGGAGGTATTTTAAAATACCTCATTTTTGGTTCCAAAGGCGACAATTTTTTTTTTTATTTTCTATTTTTTATTTTTTTTAATTTCCTTTTTCATTTATTATTCCTTTTTATTTTTATCATTATCATTTTCTTTTATTTTATTGTTATTTTCGTTTTTTTATATACACATTTTTTTATTTATTTATTTTTCTCAAAGAAGGTTGACATTGACTCATTGATTTGATGAGTTAAGTGCCAATTAATCCTTGCCTTGTTTAAATTGTTTGACTGATCAAATTCATGGGCCATCAATGGTTTTCAAATACATTAACTGAGGATTGCAGGATTAAAAGGGGGTCATTTTGCATCAAGAAAGGGGAGACACGGTCAGAAGAAAAACACTACGGAAAAACCGGAAAAAATCAGTAAGCGGTCACAACTGAACCACCACAAAAAGCCATAAACCAACACAGCCACAAAAGGCCTTCTCCACCACCACATACAGCTCACGCACGGCCACCTAATACTACTCCCCTCACACAACCACTTACCACCACCACACAAAGCCACCACCTTCGGCCACCCAACCCCCACAACGACACCAAAAACCCACACTTTATTTATTCTGTTTTATGTCTTTTATTTT
The DNA here is from genome assembly GCA_018208015.1 of Medicago ruthenica. Lineage (NCBI taxonomy): Eukaryota > Viridiplantae > Streptophyta > Magnoliopsida > Fabales > Fabaceae > Medicago > Medicago ruthenica. The sequence goes on along the minus strand of CM031373.1, from coordinate 77,240,909 downwards.
TTTTTATTTATTTCGCTTTACAAAAAAATACAAAAATATTAGGTTAGTTTTATTTTCAAAGTGATTTCGTGGTGATCTAACGTCACCACGAAAATTCCTCGCTTTTAGCTTTTATTATGTTTTAAGTCTTAGTTCATTATAAAAAAAAAAACAAAAATGCAAATAAGTCAAAAATCACAAAAAAAATCTTTTCATAAACAAACCTTGATTTTCAATCGAGTGTCCTTTTTTCTCTTTTATTTTCTTTAAATAACCATTAATCTATTTTAATAACACTTGAATCATTTTCAAAGTTTAAAAAACACAAACCAATTTCATTTTGCCACTTGACCTTTATTTTATCTTTAAAACTTTTTTAAAAACTAATAAAAAATACACAACAAATAAATCGTCATTTTTACCCCGAACTACGAGGTTTTGATCCCTCACGGGTACGTAGGCAAAGAACTTTGTCCTTCCAAATCATAAAAAACAAAAAATAAAACATTTCTTTTCTCACTACTTTAATTCTGTCTCTTAGAAAATAAGCAAGTTATAGCCAAAATAAATAAATAAAATCAAGAGGTTCTCGTAGAGTACTACGAACGTTTAGGGTGCTAACACCTTCCCTAAATGTAACTAACCCCCGAACCCTAAATCTTTTAAAATGTGGTAATTTAAAACTTTTTTCCACTTTTCATTTAAAAAAATAAAAGTTCAGTCGTGAAATAAAATTAGTGAGTCAACGCTAATCAATAGCTTGATCTCCGAAAATCACCGCGACAGAAATGGCGACTTCACTGGGGACTTCCCTAAGAGGGTTGAGCCTAACTTGAATTTATTTAATTATTTTTGTGCTATAACTTGCTTAAAATAAAAATAAGAATGTAAATATGTGCCTATGTGTTTTTTTCCCTTTTGCGTGAGTGGTGAGATAAGTCCTACACCCGGACTCGAGGGAAATCATAAGATAGGATGGTGGTATAATCAAAGTGCCATACCAGGAGTAGTCTTGGGTTTTGGTACATGTGATATGACCCCACTCAATGGAGGTCTCTTAAAGGTAATACCATGTCGACATGAGTAGTCGTGTTTGACATTGTTATTTTTAAGTGACCTATGAAGTTGAGGACCTTTAGAGTTACCTTTAACCCATCTTGGCCTTTTAGGACGTAGTGCGGTGGTTAATCAAGAGTAGTCTTGAATTGGTTGATACACGATACTACACTCAAATGAGACTTTCCTACGAACGTCGTTGGACCGGGAGTAGTCCCGTAATCCATCAATATTCGGAAGTGGTCGATGACTTTGGGAACTTGGTAGAACCCGTGATACAGGTACATGTGAAACCATAGTTCTTACCAAATGGCATGTTTACCCTTGACTCCAACATTTTGGACCTAACCTCACCATGTTTTCTCCGTTCTTTAGCATAATCATGCATGCATGCATCCATGCATAAACTCATTTTTTCATCCAATTACCGAAGGACTTAAACAAGTTTTTTTAAAACATCATAGAGGAGCACTAGGAAGTACACCTTCAAGAGCCCTGATTTGTTGAATTTAAGGAAGCTAGGAGTCTTTAGATTTTTTTTTTTTTTAAAAAAATCTAGCTTCCACTAAAGGACTTTTGAATTGGTCCCTTGGCTTGGTTTCTAAAAAAGAACTATTTTGTAATGCCTTAATGCTCAAATGAAATGTTCAAACTATGATGTTTACAATTACTTCAACAAAGTCCTTCGATAACAAATCTAACTTCCTTTTTTGCATAAGCATAATCATGCATCATATCGCATTCATAGTTTCTCAAACCGAGTCTCACATCTTGTTTTTCCAGAGGTCCATCTGCCTAGTCCAAGAAGGTGGCCCGACGTCCTCAGCAGAAACCAACTTACACGTACAACACTAGAGCACATCAGAGAAAGATAATGGACCATTTGGAACAAGAAAACCAAGTACTCCGGGAGGAAATGACATCCATGCGGACCAAGATCGAAGAATTGACAGAGTTGGTAAAGCTGCTGGCAGCCGCACAAGTTCATCCACCGTCTCCTTCCCCTAGCTCTCTAGCTCAGTTGATAACTACTACTACTCCGGCTCCGACAGCGCACACCAGTGCTCCACAATACACTATGCCCGACGGATATCCCTGGGGCATGCCTTTTAGCTCCGGTGAAGGATTCATCCCTATTCCTGCTGCAACTTCTGCTCCTCAACCCGGTGTTACTTTTCCTCAGGCTACTGTGGCTTTTTCAGCTCCAGTGATTCATACCACCCAATACGACAATGAACCTATCTTTCACACAGAAAGTGTAGGGGCTCAAGATCGGATGGATGATTTCCAAGAAAAGTTTGACGAGATGCAACGGGAAATCAAGGCCCTCCGCGGGAAATATCTGTTTGGGAAAAATGCCCACGACCTTTGTTTAGTGCCGAATGTCAAGATCCCGCCCAAGTTTAAGGTCCCTGAATTCGAGAAGTACAAGGGGAACACCTGTCCTCAAAGCCACCTGGTAATGTATGCTAGGAAGATGTCTACCCAGACGGATAATCATCAACTACTCATCCACTACTTCTAGGACAGTCTGACTGGCGCCGCTTTAAAATGGTACATGAGTTTGGACAGCACCAGGATCCAAACTTTCAATGACTTGGGAGAAGCCTTTGTTCGCCAATACAAGTACAACCTGGACATGGCCCCAGACAGAGACCAACTCCGGGCCATGGCTCAAAAGGATAAGGAAACTTTCAAATAGTATGCCCATAGATGGAGGGAGATTGCTGCTCAGATTAACCCACCACTAGAGGAGAAGGAAATGACCAAGATTTTCCTAAATACTCTTGGTTCATTCTATTACGAGCGGATGATTGCAAATGCGCCTAGTGATTTCACTGAAATGGTTAATATGGGAATGCGTCTGGAGGAAGGAGTCCGAGAGGGACGTTTAGTTATGGAAAGTGCTTTTGCCGCCAGCAGTACGAAGAAGTTTGGGAATGGCTTCTCAGGAAAGAGAGAGCAACGGGTAAGTATGGTGGCTCATGGACAGCCTCAGCAACAGTATCAACAGCAGCCTCGAGAACAGGCTCCCCAGCGGGCTCTCCAACAGTTCGCCCAACAGAATCGGGTTCAGTGGATATCCCATTTTGATCCAATCCCTATGGCATATGCAGAGTTGCTTCCCGCTTTGCTTGAGAAAAATCTTGTCCAAACTAAGGCGCCTCCTCCGGTACCTGAAAGGTTGCCCCGTGGGTATAGACCTAATCTCTCTTGTGCTTTCCATCAAGGGGCACCCGGTCACGACATTGAGCATTGTTACGCCTTGAAAGCTGAAGTCCAAAAGTTGATCCAGGCTGGTATCCTGTCCTTCAAAGATTTGAACCCCAATGTGCAAGCTAATCCACTACCGGATCATGGGACTGCATCTGTTAATATGGTGCAAGTTTGTTCAGAGGCTTACCCAGTTGAAGACAACCTGGAGGAGGTGGCAGCTAGTTTTGTGACACATGGCGGAGTTTGCCGCAATTGGGTCGCTGTTGACGTCCCTTCCGCTATTCATTGTTCCAAATAACATTTTGTTGTTTTTGCTTTTCGTTTTAAAAAAAATATATACAAATCCTTTCGTTCCGCCCGATACGAAAGTGAACTTTTGTAGGGCTTTTTGCTTCATGTATTTCCATCATCAAATAAAAGTCGTTTTGTCCCCGACTATGTCTTTTTATTCTTTGCTCTTTTCTGGAAAATGGTAACACAAAAAACCCGAAAAAAATATTTTATTTTATTTTCAATCAATTTCAAAAGGTCTGCATTTTTCACTCATCTTCTAAAATCAATCATTAATCGTATGTAGACTGAACATCAATAAACCCGTTGAACACTGTAACCCTATGCTCTCTCCCGACTTTGAGTTCCCTGTTTACGAAGCTGAAGAGGAGGAGGATGAAGGGATTCCCGTAAAGATCTATCGGTTATTAGTATGACATGAAAGCCATTCAGCCTCATGAAGAAGCATTTGAAATGATTAACTTGGGTTCCGAGGAGCTGCCACTACAGTATCCCTGATAAAATTCCAGATGAATGGTGCCATTGAAGCTGCAAAAAAAAAACAACAACAACAAAAGAAACAAAATGGAAAAAGGAAAATACATCAAGAAAACAGTGCAGAAGATGGTAGCCACTTACAGGACTGGCATGTTACCGTATGCTTTGAATGGGTACTGTACCTCAGTGCGCACTTCAACAGGGACAACCCCTTTCTCTTTAGCTTACGACATGGAAGCAGTGCTCCCTGTGGAAGTCGAGATCCCGTCAATGAGAGTTCTGATGGAAGCCAAGTTGTCTCAGGCTGAATGGTGTCAAAGTAGGTATGATCAGCTGAACTTGATTGAAGAAAAACACATGGCCGCCTTGTGTCATGGTCAACTATATCAAAAGAGGATGAAACAAATCTTTGACAAGAAGGTTCATCCCCGTGAATTTCGAGAAGGAGACCTTGTGCTCATAAAGATTTTATCTTTCCAATCGGACTCCAGGGGCAAATGGACGCCTAATTATGAAGGCCCATATGTCGTCAAGAGAGCTTTTTCCAGTGGTGGAATGACTCTTACGACTATGGATGGTGATGAGCTTCCCCGTCCTGTGAACGCCGATGCAGTCAAAAAATACTTTGTCTAAAAAATAAAAGAACAACTCGGTAAGTCGAAAACCCGTAAGGGCAGCTTAGGCAAAAATGAGCGTCTCGATGGACTGAAAACCCGAAAGGGCGGTTCAGGCAAAAGTTAGAGACATGAAACAGAAAATAATCATCCTGATAGATCGAAAACCCGAAAGGGCGGTCTATGCAAAAATTAAGGATCAAAAGACAAAGTAACTGCATCAGGTTGGCCATGACTCACTTGGGGCACATTAGCAGTCAAAGAAACTCTGAATCCGAAGCATCTAAACGGTGGAATTCAAGGTTGTTAGGGAGAATAACGGTTATTGTGTTCAATGTACCTTCCCCTTATATTTACCATTTTCCAAACCTTGTGAGATCCGTGGAGCCACGCCATTGGCGGGCCACCACTCTGTTAAAATGAATTTGAGCCTGTGCCTTTTATTTGGAACTCCTGTTTATTCTGTTTATAAAACTTCTTCTATTTTTGATGGTAGTACTTGAAGCAAAATATTTTTTTCAAAATCATAAATCTTTTTAATATATTTTGGAAAGCATAAACAACAAACACATTCTCTCTGAACTCATGAGTAAGTGAAGTGTGCGTCAACATCTGTCCCAAGAACTGGTAGACTCTGCAGGTTAAACATGGTCGATTGCTTGGAAAAAACAAAGAAAGAAAAAGAAAAGAGCTCGATAAGTCGAAAACCCGAAAGGGCGGCTTAGGCAAAAATGAGCGTCCCGGTGGATCGAAAACCTGAAAGGGCGGTCCAGGCAAAAATTAGGGGCATACAAAAAGAATATATTCCCGGTGGACTGAAAACCCGAAAGGGCGGTCCAGGCAAAAGTTAGGGATTCAAAAAAGGAAAGAAAATAAAAAGCATGACCACAGAAACATCAGTCCTTCTGCCAGTTTTTTGGATTAGCACGATTCCCCCAGGAAGTGTTTACTCCCCACCAGTTTTTGCATAAATCGGGCCTTACCCCGTCAATGTTTTGATATGTCCCCAAGGGCATCATTCCCAATGAAGATTGCTGAGTGTTCGTACTGCGCCGTCGGTCCACTTTCCATCTTACCTGTCCAGTCTTGTCTCATCAAGTCCATCAGTTATACTATCCCACAAGTCAATCCTCGATACAGTCATACAAGTCGTATTGTCTTACATACATTCATACATTCATGCATATACACATTCATGCATACACAACATGCACATAACATCATTCAATACATGGTTGCATTAACCACCCTGAGTCTTGCTCTTCATATCAATCAGTCATGAACAATTTTTAACTCTCTTTGTCCCCAAGTGTCATCCCCAGTGCGTCTGGTCCAAAGATGTCACCATCTTTTCGCCAAGTGACAGTTCTTTAATGAACAGCTTGTGCATACCTTTTACCATCATGTCGTCAGTGGCAAGTTCGGCTACATCCCGAGCAGCTGACATTTATCTTTTTATCCTGTCGTCAGTGGCAAGTTCGGCTACATCCCGAGCAGCTGACATTTATCTTTTTATCCTGTCGTCAGTGGCAAGTTCGGCTACATCCCGAGCAGCTGACATTTATCTTTTTATCCTGTCGTTAGTGGCAAGTTCGGCTACATCCCGAGCAGCTGACATTTATCTTTTATCATGTCGTCAGTGGCAAGTTCGGCTACATCCCGAGCAGCTGACATTTACCTTTTTATCCTGTCGTCAGTGGCAAGTTCGGTTACATCCCGAGCAGCTGACATTTATCTTTTATCCTGTCGTCAGTGGCAAGTTCGGCTACATCCCGAGCAGCTGCCATTTACCTTTTTATCCTGCCGTCAGTGGCAAGTTCAGCTACATCCCGAGCAGCTGACATTTATATTTTACCCTGTCGTCAGTGGCAAGTTCGGCTACATCCCGAGCAGCTGACATTTATCTTTTATCATGTCGTCAGTGGCAAGTTCGGCAACATCCTGAACAGCTGACATTCACCTTTGTTTCTTGTCGTCAGTGGCATGTTACTTTTATTTCCGTCTTTACCTCAAGTGGCAAGCTCTACAAACGGGCAGCTTGTGGTCAATGTCCTTTCCCATATCATATTTCCTTTCTCAGCTGTCAATACGATAGTTGATCCCTTTCCCAGTGAAACTGTGTTATTCCCCAGTGGAGTCGGATCCCTTTTCTTTAACGAACTCGAGTATCCTTTTGTTTTGTTTTATCTCCAGTCAGGTCATCCTCGCCGTCTTGCATTCACATTTGCATCACGAGCATTTCACATTTTTTTTAGGTCCAAAATTGGCGTACTCTGTATTTAAGTCCCTTCGACCCGTCGAATCCAAGATTTTATCTTCAAATCTCTGGACGAAGAGACTTAAATAGGGGCATCTGTCATACCCCAATTTTTGACCTAAAATTTCTTTTTTTTACTCGTCTTTTGGTTCGAAATTTTTTCGTCGTTTCAGACGAAATTTCGGCAGGGAGGTATTTTAAAACACCTCATTTTTGGTTCCAAAGGCGACAATTTTTTTTATTATTATTTTTATTTTCTATTTTTTATTTTTTTTAATTTCCTTTTTCATTTATTATTCCTTTTTATTTTTATCATTATCATTTTCTTTTATTTTATTGTTATTTTTCGTTTTTTTATATACACATTTATTTATTTATTTTTTTTCTCAAAAAAGGTTGACATTGACTCATTGATTTGATGAGTTAAGTGCCAATTAATCCTTGCCTTGTTTAAATTGTTTGACTGATCAAATTCATGGGTGTTGGAACAAAATGTGTTAAACAACTCTCCTCTGAATTAAGAGGGAGATTGTTTATACATTATCTCTCTTTGTGGTTTTGATGATAACAAAAGTGTTAAATAGAAAATTGGTTATTTGCTAATGCTTTGTTCAAGTGATTTCAGAACCACGTATTTAATGATTGGAAATTAATAATGGTTATGGAAGAACAAGCTTAGAGCAAGAAAGGAAAGCTAAGAAGCAAGTTGCAAAGCTGAAGAAAACTGGGTGTTCCTGAGGAGTGCTCCTGAAGTGGTGCTTCTGAAGTGAGAGTCTGAAGGCACCTTCTGATGGGTGCGTCTGAAGAAGTCAACGAAAGTCAACGTCTGAAGACCTGCTTCTGAAGTCTGAGTCTGAAGGAGTGCTTCTGATGTACTGTTCACGCAGAAGCTTCTGAAGGCTGATGTGGCATGGAAAGCAACTGGTATTGTGCGCATTTAATGCCTGGATGTGTCAGAACAACCCAATGGAACAGTTGCCTCCCTGACCCAGACATTCCCCAGCTTTTAAGGTAGGCCAGTTCAAAAATGGCTGCTGCTCTGTTTTCTACAAAAAGCTCAGCATACATTTTCAGTCTATCCTAGCACAACTTGCAACGGCTCTTTCCTCAAATTATGCAAATCTTCAACAGCTCTATTTCCTCTATAAAAGGAAGAAGATTTGAAGAAGAAATTGGTCTAAGACTCTTGAATTCAAATTGCTGAACCTGTGCTCTATTTTGCTGTCAAGTTCAAAATCTCTTAGAAATTCTTTAGTTCTGAAACTTAGAATTTCTTAAGGTTAAGAGTCTTAACCTGTGTTGTATTAAGAGAACACCACTGATATTTTATCAAGTGTTCAACCCAAACTCATTTATTTGTAAACCAGTTTGGTCCATAAAGTCTCAGTCTGTATACTGAGCAATTGTAACCTCATTCCTTTGTGGTCTGAGTCAGAAGTCTCTTGACTTAGTGTCTTGAGCATTGGGAAGTCTCTTGACTTAGTGTCTTGAGCATTGGAAGCCTCTTCCTTTGTGGTTGAGCATTAGAAGCCTCTTCCTTGGTGGTTGAGCAACTGGAAGTCTCTTCCTTAGTGGTTGAGTAATTGTAATCTTCTAATTATAGTGGAACTCTCTTGTTGGAAAACAAGGGGACTGGACTACTTCTCACATTGAGAAGGAACCAGTATAAATCTTGTGTGCATCTCTTCCCTACTCTACTTACTCTTTATAACCGCTGCATAACTCTTAGAAAATAGTTCAGAACTGATTCATATCAGATTCTGAACTTGACTTAAGTTTTTGAGAAGTAAAAGATCCTAGTTTTTGAGTCACACAATTCAACCCCCCCTTCTTGTGTGTGTGTTTTTCTCACCTTCAATGGGCCATCAATGGTTTTCAAATACATTAACTGAGGATTGCAGGATTAAAAGGGGGTCATTTGCATCAAGAAAGGGGAGACACAGTCAGAAGAAAAACACTACGGAAAAACTGGAAAAAATCAGTAAACGGTCACAACTGAACCACCACAAAAAGCCATAAACCAACACAGCCACAAAAGGCCTTCTCCACCACCATATACAGCTCACGCACGGCCACCTAATACTACTCCCCTCACACAACCACTTACCACCACCACACAAAGCCACCACCTTCGGCCACCACCTTCGGCCACCCAACCCCCACAACGACACCAAAAACCCACACTTTATTTATTCTGCTTTATGTCTTTTATTTTTTTTATTTATTTCACTTTACAAAAAAATACAAAAATATTAGGTTAGTTTTATTTTCAAAGGGATTTCGTGGTGATCCAACGACACCACGAAAATTCCTCGCTTTTAGCTTTTATTATGTTTTTAGTCTTAGTTCATTATAAAAAAAAAACAAAAATGCAAACAAGTCAAAAATCACAAAAAAATCTTTTCATAAACAAACCTTGATTTTCAATCGAGTGTCCTTTTTTCTCTTTTATTTTCTTTAAATAACCATTAATCTATTTTAATAACACTTGAATCATTTTCAAAGTTTAAAAAACACAAACCAATTTCATTTTGCCACTTGACCTTTATTTTATCTTTAAAACTTTTTTAAAAACTAATAAAAAATACACAACAAATCAATCGTCATTTTTACCCCGAACTACGAGGTTTTGATCCCTCACGGGTACGTAGGCAAAGGACTTTGTCCTTCCAAATCATAAAAAACAAAAAATAAAACATTTCTTTTCTCACTACTTTAATTCTGTCTCTTCAAAAATAAGCAAGTTATAGCCAAAATAAATAAATAAAATCAAGAGGTTCTCGTAGAGTACTACGAACGTTTAGGGTGCTAACACCTTCCCTAAATGTAACTAACCCCCGAACCCTAAATCTTTTAAAATGTTGTAATTTGGAACTTTTTTCCACTTTTCATTTAAAAAAATAAAAGTTCAGTCGTGAAATAAAATTAGTGAGTCAACGCTAATCAATAGCTTGATCTCCGAAAATCACCGCGACAATAACAATAATTAGTTTTATTGAAAAATATAAGAGTAATTGACAAGTATGGCATAATGCACAAAATATATTATATGCTTCAAGAGGTTGCATTCAAGAGGTTGAGCATTCTTAGTTTAATTGAAAAATAATTAGTTGCATTCAAGAAAGTTTTATTGAAAAAACTTTGGTCAAAGTTAGAGGAAAAGCAAGGACCGTGCGTTTACAAAACAACAAAACAAAAAAAAAAAGCACGGTCCGTGCTTTTAATGCACGGTTTTTTATTAAAATCTAGAAAGAAAAAAAAAGCACGGTCCGTGTTTTTTAATACACGACCGTGCTTTTTTTAAAAAAAAAAGTTGGTCTCGCACCGTACGTGACCAATGAAGGTCGCGAACGGGAGACGGGGCCTGAAACACGAGTTAAAACTTGCAATTCAACACTTTCATCCATATATTCTTTTAAACAAACTACAAAAATCAACAATTAGTTTAACTTGAAATTCTCCTATCAAATGCGTTTGAAATTAACTTAGAGTGGATTTGTCTTCGATATTTTAATCATCAATAAAAACACGAACAGCAACAACCTACAAATAATTATATGTGCATGAAATAGAAATACAAAATCACATAAAAAAAATATACAAATATGAATTAAACTCCTCATTATTCACTCCCTCACCCTTAAGATTTCAACGGTTTTGGAGTAATTTCTTTGGTCTCCATGAAATCTGGCATTTTAAACCATGTTGGTCTCCTGCTTAGTTCCATTCAGAGTGTGTTTGTATAAACAATTTGGGTTAGAAATTGTTGGCCAATAGTGTGTATATGTAATCGGTGAGTGTGTGCCTATTTATATTTATATTGCAAATAATATATAAACAAAAACAAACAAAAAAAATGAGGCCAAATCATGCATATTATGCTAACTTGGGTTTAGGATCGGACGATTCAATACATATTTGGCATTTGTTTAAGTTTCAAATAGAAACCGCACACCCAAGACCGGATCCAAAAATTTTGATAAGTGGAGAAAAATTATATATTATAATACTAACATAAAACATATACCAATGTATAAGTGATTAGATAATGGTATAAATATCACCAAGCAAAAAATTTCATTTTGTCTTTGCAAAAACACAAAAGTATATAATTTTATTTAAAAAACACATATTACCTACAAATTAAATGCACTTTTGATCCAATAACTTTTAAAAAGTAATTTTGGTCCCCTAACCAAAAAAATATTCATAAATATCCATAATCCATTAAAACTACATTTAATTATTTGTAGTGTTTCTCTGTTAAATTTTAAATTACTTGTAAAAATATAAATTTTAACTTATTTATATGGTTCTTTCAAAAAAAACTTATTTCTATGGTTGAAAATCATATAGTTATTTTCTAAAAACAAATCCGATGAATTAAAAATACATAATAATTTAATGAACGCAAATTTGGTTAGTTTAGTTTTTTTCACATTATTATTGTGTCACCGAGTTTTTTTTAAGTCAGTTTCAATTTGTTGTGAGTGTAAACACATGCACAATGATGTTACCACATCATTTAATCTGTGTCAAAAGGCATGGCTTGTCAGACATACTAATTGATTAGTTAAATATCATTTGACACATGTATAAAATATCAATAACAATGTAATAAAATAAAACTTTTTTTTTTCTGTACATTGTCACAAACTTTATGTCTACTGTATAGAAGAGTAAGGTTGGAAAAAAAAAATTTTGGTAGAAAGTAAGGTTGGAATATAAAACAACATGTTGGACCCCCCCGGCTTTATATTTTTATAATGTTATATGCATTATTATTAGTAATAATAATTAATATTTTCATAATAATTTGCAAAATTTAACAAATTTATATTATAAAAAACTTTATTATGTTCTATTTTATTTAGTTTTATAAAAAATTAATTTTAAATGTATATTAATATGAGTCAAATAAAGAGTAAACCAATTTTTTTATTGTGATAAATAAATCAAATTTATTTTATTTATTGTGAAAAATTTGTTAGGGCCTAGGACAAAAAAAGAGGCAGTATTTTTTTTCTGAAGTTATAAGAAACCATCATTCATTGTGTCTTATTTGTTCACCTTGTTTTTAGTGTAGCATTTTTCACACTCTTTTGAGTAACAAACCACACATGATTAGATGTTAGTTATTATAGCCTCACGCATAGAGTTAGGATTGCTCATGTTGTACTTGCATTCTTTTTTGATAAAGCGTTGTACTTTCATTATATGCCTATATACTTACTAAGTATCGTATACGCAAACATTGGACTATGTGGGTTCATTACAATTATGGAGTACTATATGCAAAAAGTATAATAGTATGTGTTAAATTTCACCTGTTACACACAAAAAACTAATTTTAGAGTTTCTTGTATCTGTAAAGTAACGTCTGTCTATATTTAACTCATTTTCATTGGTGCTCTCATCATAAAATAAATAAATACAAAGTGAGTTTAAACTATTTTTTTCATTCTTATAATTAACCTTATTGTTTTTTCACATGTTTTTATAAAAAAAATCACACACCCACACACACACATATAATGATATTGTATTTGTTGATAAAATGTATTATTATAATTATTATAATTATTATATATATATATATATATATATATATATATATATTATGAAATGAAACATAAGAAAATTGAACGAAGCAGATTAGTTGGTTATTGTACACATTCATCCCTCTTGATTTCAAGCAAATCCAAACAAAGATAATAATTTATTATTCCTTGTATAATGAAATGTTCATTATTTGTGCATTTTCATATAAAAAAAATTCTATTTTTGATCGAACACATGATAATAGTTCTCATTTGTATTCATGACTTGTATGTGTATTATCAACCATACCTTTAGTGGTGGTTGAAAAAGACACCGCCAAAGTATTTTTTTAAGGAATATTTAGAGTACAGTTAAGAAGTTAAAAATAATGTTTTCAAAATGTTCTAAAATTAAATAACACAATCTAAAAGTTTTTTTTAATGAAAATCAATGAAACATTTTTTATTTTAAAGTTTAGATGTGTCTCTAATGATGTTTATTTACTCTACACTTTTCAATATACTTTTTCACTTTGCCAATATATTAGTAGCTATGCAATTTTTCTTTTTGAAATTTACCCATTCTTTACTAATATATACGTAGTGTTAAAAATTCTTTGTAATCCATAATTAAACTCTAATTATTTAGCAAACTAAAATCTTCAAAGTTAACCACAAGAAATATTTTATTTAATTTAAAGTTGAGTCTATGAAAAGAGAGAAGATATTACAAAGAAAAATTGAATATGTCAAATACAAGATTTAACATTTCCTAATTGAAGGTACTAATGAACTGTTTCCATCAACTTTTTTCTTCTTCTGAAAAAGTACTCTTCATTGTTTAGCTTTCTAAACTCTGATCCAAGCTTCATTTGTCATCATCGTCAAACACACCATCTCACTCTTTTGTTTACTTTGAGCTTGTCACCGGCACCAACCCCTAACACCACCAAAGCATATTATGCATATACTATAGTTTTTCATTTTTGACATAATGCATATAAAAATTATAAGCTTTTTTGAGTTGGAGTTTACTAATTCTAATTTAACAATAGTATAAAGGTAATAAGGATAAGGATAATGCATCTATAAAATTTAAATAATATAGTGTTTATTAGATCTTGTAAAATTTGGAAAGCATTTAAATAATACATTGTTTATTAGATCTTGTAGAATTTGGAAAGCTTTTGAAAAAGTAAACATAAGGGGTCAATATGGAATTAAAAATAAAATGAAAAGTAATTAAATAATAAAAAAATTTCATGTTTACCCCTAAAAAAATTCATGTTTACCGTTAAGAATATTTTCGTAGCTTCTTCTTTTGAGTGAGTGTTGATGATTTTGAGAGCTTCTTCCTGCAATGAGGTTTTTCAATTTAATAGTATATAAAAATGAGAAATTTATTAAATAAAACTAATTGGAAAAAAACCAAACCCGAGCCAAGTTTAAATCTTCCTTATGTAATGTTTTGGGTTCAAAATCAAGAGAAGGGTTCCTTTCAAGCTTTGAAGGAAGAGGCATTGGTGTTTCTATTGGTTTCTCAATCTTATCATTGTTCTTCTCTGCAACGTGATCCTTCATTTTTGGTTGCAGAGAGAAGCAATCTCACACAAAAATCACAAATACAAGTACATCAGACTTGAAGTTTTGAAGGCCTATAAATAAATGAAAGGAAATAGATTGCGTAAGTAATGGATATTGAAACACCGATTAATGTTTATTTTAATTTCTTTTTTTACAAAAATTGGAAGCAAAAAACGTAATGTTGAAACAGCAAAAAAAGGGGCATTTTAACTATAATTATGAAGAGGGGGCATATAATGTGGTGAAAAGTGTGAGTGAGATGGATGCACATCTATCATAATAGAAGAGAACAGATAATGCGAGGCATGGTGAGGAAGAAATAGAAACGTGTAACATATGGCAAGAACAATAACTGAGTATACGCATCATTAGCTCTAATACTTCATGAAACAACTTCCATAGTACAAGCCAAACAAAAAGGCTTACCGTCTTTTGTCACGGAAAATCAGGAAAAAGGTTAGCCTCTTTTAGCCTCTTAGAGCACCTTGAATGGTGTAACTTGGGGGTGTTTTAAGCCGAATCCACTATGCATGATTTTTTTTTTCAATGTTGCAACTCTTAAGTGGACTCGTATTGAGTCCCATAACTTTAGCTACATATCAATATTTTATTTATATTTGTTTTTTTTACCAAATTTATATTTGTTTTTTAGTATAAGCTTAGCGGCCAACTCATACACAAGTAAGCATGGTGGGAGAAGGCTTGTCGTGGGTCTGAACCAACACACCCACACCAATGTCATGGTATTGCTAACCACTACACTACAACATGAGATACAATAACTTTAGTTGTTTTGTTTATATTAATTTCATTATAATTTTAAAATATTATTTTTAATTAATATGCAATAAAAGTTTGTAAAAATAAAATATGTTTTTTTCAAAAACTAAAACCAATGAAAATAATAGCATCATATAATTAATAAAATTTAAATTTTGTTATATTTATATCCAAGGTGTTCCCAATTATTTTCCAAAAACTTTGCTTAACTTTTTTTTTCACATAAAATGGAACAAAGATCACTGAAAACTATATTGATCGGTATCCTTTTGTCAAACAAATATTTTTAAAGTAAAAAGAAGAAAAAATGAGAGAAGAATTGTTTTTAGTTAACCTCTAAAGAGATGAAATTATGAGATAAAAGTTTTTTTTTTGAAAGATTTTGAGATAAAAGTCGAGTGTAATATTTTTAAAAGATTACATAATTTATAGGACAATTTATATAAAAATTTGTAACTTATGCTAAAAAAATGTCATCGATCAAACTATAAAAAATGTCACATATTGACTATATGTAAAATAGTCTAAATAAAGGATAAAATTAAAATGAAAAGGTAAACCAAAAGTTGGTAACTTTTTTATATTTTAAACAAATAATTACTCTAGTACTGGTAGGATGTTGGATTGTTGATTTTTAACATTTATATAAAATATAAATTAAAAATTTAAAAGGAAAAGTTTAAATTCAATTAAGAATATAACTATGACTTTTGGTTTACTTTGACTTTAAATAAATAAAAATTTGTATCAACAAAGTAATTATTTTAAAATTCAAAATTTGAAGAAATAGTTTAGATAATTACTTTGACTTTTGGTTTACTTTGACTAAATTAAATCAAAATTGAGAGTTTATTAAGTAAACCAAGAATTTATTATATGAAGATAAAATATTCACTGGATTCTAAATTTTATTTTATTAAAGAGATCAGAGATGATAATTTTAGTGATTATTAAGCTCTCCATGTTAAAAGCAAATTTGCTTAAAAAATGTTTTTTTTGAAGGATTGCTTAAAAAAATGTTAAAAGCAAATTATATAACAAAAAAAATGAAAAAAATATATTTTTGGTTGAATTTTTACATAAACTCTATCTTTTGTTTGACTATTACAATCTTAAAATGTGAGAATTTTTGTATAAAAAAAATGGGAAACATATTAACAACTCATTACTACTAGTTCTCCTTGTAAGTGTTCTTTGAGCCATTAAATCTTTTGTGCATTAGTTTAGGGCAACATCCCTTCACCCTAAATTTCTTATATAAAAACACATTATTACTAATTGCAAGATATTTATATGAGTCCTGCCAAATTAAAAAATAAGGCTGAATATGTATTTGGTCCCTATAAATATTTTAACTTTTCATTTTAATTCCTATAAAAAAATTCTTCGACTTTTAGTCTCACAAAAGTTTTTCGTCCACACTTTTGGTCCCTAATTTTAATTCAAGTCATGTGTACCCTTCATACTTTTGAATGAGTTTTTGTATGGATGTTTAGAATATTATAATAATCTCTAAAAAATAGATTTGTTTAACAAAACAAGAATTTAATATGAATTTTTAAGTGTCAAAAACATAAAAGTTCATATTTAATTCATGTTTTGTTAAACAATTCAAATTGTGTTTGGGAGAAATTCTTTAAATATTCTAAACATGACTGTGAATAAAATTTTCAAAATTTTAATGATACGCATGAGTTGACGTAAAAGCAGGTACAAAAAGTGGCGATGTCAAATTTTTGGGGACAAAAAGTCGAAGAATTTTTTTTGAGGGATTAATGAAAAGTTAAAATATTTATTGGGATTAAAAACATATTTAACTTAAAAAAATATAAGTTTGACAATGTGGGACTTATTATTTTTTGATGTGGTATGACTCACATAAATTTCCTACTTATTAGTGAGAATGTGTTGTTAACATTTATTTATGGAAAATGTGACTCATAGATGTTTCTAACCTCTTAAAAAAGTTGTTAAAAAAAACCTCTTAAAAAAGTGAAAAGAAATGGAGAGGCGGATGTTTGTGATATGTGTGGCACATAAGAACCTTGCATCTGGTAGATGTCTCTTTCTGGAAGTGTTGGAAGATCTTCTACCCCTTCTATCGTGGGAATGCAAAGAACTTAGGCCCCAGGTACAGAGTTCGATTCCCACGGAAGGCATGAAACTCCACATGGGGGGTGGAGAAGTCCATGAGTACATCGCGGGGGATCGCGGGGGCCCAGATGCCGAATCCCGGATCCGAATCCCGGGTGTTACAAAAAAGGCGCTAGCTCAATTGGTAGTGGGAATGCAAATAACTTGTACTTAAGCCCCAGGTACACGGTTCGATTCCCACGGAAGGCATGAAACTCCACATGGGGGTGGAGAAGTCCATGAGTACATCGCGGGGGCCCAGATGCCGAATCCCGGATCCGAATCCCGGGTGTTACAGTTGTTGTTGTTGTTGTTGTTGTTGTTATTATTATTATTATTATTATCATCATCATCATTGTTTTTTTAAAGGTGACAACTTGGGTACCCATCAATAAAAGGTGGGTAACACAACCCATGCTGAGTTGGCACCAATCAAAGATATTTGTTTGTTTTCTATTATTTTTAATATTATATAAATACATTGTTTTGATTTGGCCAACTCAACATGGGTAGTATTACCCACCTTTTATTGATGGGTAAACAAGAATTTACCTTTTTTAAATTAAATATGACATGTGCATCATGTCAATTTACGAGATATTTGACGATGTCTAATTGATAAGTTATTTAACATAGTCTAATTGATGAATTATTTGACTAAGTGTAATTTGTGAAAATGATGTGAAGATAATGTGTAAATTAAAGATGAGAATACTTGAAAGATAAGAGTATGATTTGGTATTGTAAGAGAAATTACCTAAGCTCATGATGAAAGTAAACTTAGTGAATGGAATGGCTATTAATGGACTTGTAATTAGTTATAAGATGAATTGTGAATTGATTTGTGGACTTATTAGACGGTTAGCAAAGATGATGTAATCAATGAAGTATGATTGAATGATGTAGAATGATGTGTTGTGATTATATGATAAGCTGATGTGAATATATGATAATGTGAACCCAAGTTGATATGCTTGATGAGAGGAGTTGATTATATGATGATGGTGATATAACGATGTTGATTTGATGATGTGTTATATAATGAAGTGATTATATAACGATGTGTTGATATGATGTTGTGTGATATGACGATGGGTTATGTAATGTTGTGTATTTGTCGAGTCGAGTTATGCATTGTTGATGTCTTATATGGTGTCCATGCAATCATAGTCAGTCATATTTGACATTGTGGGATTAATTAATAACATACCTCTGATTATCCAAAATATTGTGGGATCACTCAGTAACATACCATTGATATCCAAAATGTCGTGGGATCACTCACTAGCATACCTCTGATATCCAAAACCTGGTACCACATGCATATAGAGTCGAGTCAGGAACATTGCATGCATAGCGATGAGTCTATGTGGAGATGTTTGAATTGATTATGTATATCTATGTGGAAGATGTGCAATTTGATGATGGTGATAATGTGTGAATATTCAACTTGGTGATTATTTGCTGATGTGGATTTTTTGTTTGTATTCTTGTGGTGATGATTTGAAGTTCTTTGTACCTATTTAATTAATTGGATGAGAATACATGTGAATATTGCCTGATTATGATGAATATTTGCATACATGATGTATTGTTACCTTGAAGCTATACATGCATTCATATTTTTCTTTATGTTGAGTATTTCTCACCCTCTCTTGTGGGTTACCGCTTTCTTTGGAGTCCGGTCTAGGATGCTCTAATTTAGGATAGTTTTGGGGTTTTATCTTTTATCAGATTTGTTTGCCAAACTGTTGAGTTCATCTTGATGATGTATTTGAAACATGATGTTGACTTTATGATGTTGATACTTATTTTCCGCTGCGATATTTTATATTCATGATGGAGTTATTTGTTTTGGATTGATGATGAAGAGTAACACCTTGACATGCTTTATTATTATTTATTGAATTTCCGTTGAATATTAATTATGGGGTTCAAGGTGTTACATGATCCATGATATAACTGGATTTGACCTTTTAGGTACACTAGATCGCAGACCCATGCTTCACACAGATCAATGATGAGCACAATATATGATCACATTAAATTTAATATAATTGAAACTTCATTACAACATCGCATGAGTAGATATGATCAGCTAGCCAAAGTGGATAGAAACAACCAATGCTTGAAAAAAAAATACAATGCTTGTTATGCAAGTAGGTGAAACTTATTAATGTGGAAGATACATTCTCAACTATTTCAACTTTAGTGTCGTTTTATAGATACACAACGGAGACAACGCATGTTTCTGTTGAGTTCCAAAAATGATCATACATAGAAAGGCTATGGCTTAGAGAGATATGATTGTGTTTAATTAATTATTTTTCTCATTGTTGCCCGTACATTTGGAACAGCTCGAATTGTAGTAGTCCTCAAACCTACAATATTAGTAAATCGAGAACTAAACTCCGTAGATGGACCTTATAATATTAATTAATATTGTATATAAAAACAACAATGAATAAAAAATGAACTAATCAAAGTCAATTATCCTCGAAGCTATATATTCATAAGTCTTATCCTCTTGCATGATGATTCAACAAACATACTATAATAAAACAAAGTGCATTGAAAGAGGCATACATAATTAATTAGCAGACCAGAATAAATTAATTTGGTGAATACTATAACTCAAGGCTTTAAAATGTAAAAAATAGATAACAGGTGAATCAAACATGACATGATCACTTTTGTTTTTTCTTTGTTTCTACTATATGAAGTAGCTAAGGTAGCTTACAAAGACAATTCTTGCAAGAAACCATGATAATGATTAGGGCCTATCTTGATAGGTAATACTAAAGTGCTTCTATATTGCATGGATTTGTATATCGGAAGATTCTGGTGCTTCGTTTTTTGCATGACTCAAGGGATATTATACATTACTATAATTGCCAAAAGATTTAAGTTGTGAGCATGCCTATCTTACAAAGACAATTCTTGCAAGAAACCTTGATATGATTATGGCCTACCTTAATAGGTGAGTTCAAAAAAATATAGTTTATGCAATTCTTGTGCAAAAAACCTTCATTATGGCCTACAATTCTTGCATGTGATTTACCATTCCTTAGCTGTATTTTTTTTTTATGAAATAACCTGAGCTATATGTTTAGCTATTATTATGGAAATAGTGTGACTTAAATGAAAATCTTTTAGAAGATTTAAAAAGAATCTTTTGGAATCTTTTTGAAAGATTTGATATGGAAAAAAAAAAGACGTGACAAAAACCAATTACGCCAAGCATAAGATATACTGGCTGCAATTTTTCTTGTTGTCAAGGGTCTTTGCTACATGTTGATTTAATTATTAATTAAATAAATTAATTAATGAGATAAGGGTTTCCCATAATTGGAGGGCTAGGGTTTGCATTTGAACCATGTATATATCATTTTAGAATACATGTGTGAGTGAGAGCAACTACAATGCCTTTTTTGCCGCAATTTAATTGGATTGCATTGGCATATATCAAGCAATGCTCAATTTGCTACCAATATCAATAAACTGACTCTTAAACAACATTTAGAAAACTTACCACTGTATCACATTAAACAACATTTAGAGATATATGAATGTGTTTAATTAATTATTCTTCTAATTGGTGCACGTACATTTGGAATAGATGGAATTATAGTAGTCCTGGAATCTGCAATATTAGTAAATCAGGAACTGAACTCATGAGATTGATCCTATAATATTAATATTGTATATAAAAACAACAATAAATAAAAAAATGAACTAACCCTATATATTCATAAGTCTTATCCTCTTGCATGATTCAACAAACATCCTATAATAAAAAAAAGTTTATTGAAAGAGGTATTTATAATGAATTAGTAGACCAAAATAAATTAATTTGGTGAATGATACAACTTAAAGTTTCAAAATCTAAAAAAATAAATGACAGGTGATTCAAATGGCATGATCACTTTTTTTGCTTTCACTTTGTTCCTACTATATGAAGTAGCTAAGGTAGCTTACAAAGACAATTCTTGCAAGAAAAACTTGATAATGATTAGGGCATATCTTAATAGTTAATACTCAAGTGCTTCTATATTGCATGCATTTGTATATTGGAAGATTCTCAATTATGATGCTTCATTTTTTGCATGGTTCAAGGCATATTATTCATTACTATAACTGCCAAAAGATTTAAGTTGTGAGCATGCCTAGCTTACAAAGACAATTCTTGCAAAAAACCTTGATATGATTATGTCCTACCTTAATAGGTGAGTTAAAAAAAAAGTAGTTCATGACATTTGTTTTGCAAAAAAAAAACCTTGATTGTGGTCTACAATTGCATGTGATTTACCAAGTGCCTTAGTTGTATTTTTTGTATGAAATATCCTGAGCTATAGGTTTAGCTGATATTATGGGAATAATGTGACTTAAATGAGAATCTTTTGGAAGATTTGTTAAAAAAAACGTGAGAAAAAAAAGATAGAGTGGAGCAGGGAATGAAATAGCCTGAGCTATAGGCTTAGCTATTATAGTGGGAATAGTGTGACTTAAATGAGATTTTTTTTGGAAGATTTGTTACGTAAATAGCCCGAGCATGGTATGAAATAGCCTGAGTTATAGGTTTAGCTTATAGGTTTTGTTCCTCCCAAGGATATTTGCTACATGTGGTTTTAATTATTAATTAAATAAATTAGTTAATGAGATAAGGGTTTAACATAATTGGAGGGCTAGGGTTTGCATTTGAACCATGTATATATTATTTGTAGAATATATAAAACCTGAACTGATTGTTGGAACAAAATGTGTTTAACAACTCTCTTATGAATTAAGGGGGAGATTGTTGAAACATTATGTGTAAACATATCTCTTTGTGGTTTTGATGATAACAAAGTGTTAAATAGAAAATTGGTTATTTGCTAATGCTTTGTTCAAGTGATTTCAGAACCACGTGTTTATTGTTTAGTAATTGAGAATGGTTATGAAAGAACAAGCTTAGAGCATGAAAGGAAAGATAAGAAGCAATGTTGCAAACTTGGAAGGAAACTGGGTCTGAAGAAGTGCTCCTGAAGTGAGAGTCTGAAGCCTGCGTCTGAAGCCAGCTTTTGAAGTCTGAGTCTGAAAGCAGCTTCTGAAGAAAGTCAACGTAAAGTCAGCGTCTGAAGAAGTCAACAAAAGTCAACTTCTGAAGGCAGCTTCTGATCCGTACAAAGGCAGCTTCTGATGCACTGTTCACACAGAAGCTTCTGAAGCTGATGTGGCATGAAAAGCAAGTGTTACTGTGCGCATTTAATGTCTGGATGTGTCAGAATAACCCAATGGAACAGTTGTCTCCCTGACTCAAACATTCCCCAGCTTTTAAGGTAGGCAAGTTCAAAAATGGCTGCTGCTCTGTTTTCTGCAAAAAGCTCAGCACACATTTTCAGTCTACCCTAGCTCAACTTGCAACAGCTCTTTCCTCAAATCAAGCAAATCTTCAACAACTCTATTTCCTCTATAAAAGGAAGAAGATTTGAAGAAGAAATTTGTCTAAGACTCTTGAAATCAAATTGCTGAACCTGTGCTCTGTTTTCTACTGTAAAACTCATAAGTTCAAAAACTCTTAGAAATTCTTCAGTCCTTGTAACTTAGAATTTCTTAAGGTTAAGAGTCTTAACCTGTGTTGTATTAAGAGAACACCTCTGATATTTTATCAAGTGTTCAACCCAAACTCATTTATTTGTAAACCAGTTTGGTCCCTAAAGTCTCAGTCTGTATACTAAGCATTTGTAACCTCATTCCTTTGTGGTCTGAGTCAGAAGTCTCTTGACTTAGTGTCTTGAGCATTGAGAAGTCTCTTGACTTAGTGTCTTGAGCATTGGGAAGTCTCTTGACTTGGTGTCGTGAGCATTGGAAGCCTCTTCCTTTGTGGTTGAGCATTAGAAGCCTCTTTCTTTGTGATTGAGCAACTGGAAGTCTCTTCCTTGATGGTTGAGCAAGTGTAATCTTCTGATTATAATGGAACTCTCTTGTTGGAAAACAAGGGGACTGGACTACTTCTCACATTGAGAAGGAACCAGTATAAAATTCTGTGTGTCTCTCTTCCCTTCTCTTTTTAACCTGTTAATCCGCTGCATATACTTCTGATAACAGTTCAGAACCTGGTTCTGAACTAGTGTTAAGCTTTTGAAAAGAAAAGAACAAGGTTTTGAGTCACACAATTCAACCCCCCCTTCTTGTGTGTGTTTTTCTCACCTTCAGTTGGTATCAGAGCTCCGGTTCTGATATTAACACTTAACAGTGTGTCAGTAGGATCCTGAGAAAAACATGACCTCAACTAGTGGTTCACCTCCACCCTCTCCCAGAAATCAAAGAACTGTATCATATGACTATGGTACAGATGACAAAAAATCTAGATCACACAATAAACCCCCAATGTTTACTGGTGATCCAGAAAAGTTCTCATGGTGGAAGAGCAAAATGTACAGTCATATAATTGGTATTGATGATTCATTATGGGACATCATTGAAGATGGAATCACAATCCCAGTTGATGAAGAAGGTGTTGCTGTCAACAGAAGAGCTCTAAGTGATGCACAAAGAAAAATCTATAGGAAGCATCATCATGTGAGAGGAATCATTGTGGATTCATTACCTCACAATGAATATCAGAAGCTGAGTGACAAGTCAACTGCTAAAGCTATATTCACATCCCTCTGCTCTAACTATGAAGGTAACAAGAAGGTTAGAGAAGCTAAGGCTAACATCCTTGTTCAGCAATATGAATTGTTCAGAATGAAAGAGGATGAAAATATTGAGACAATGTTCTCAAGATTTCAGACTCTGGTTTCTGGACTTCAGATTCTGAAGAAGAGTTATACCACAGCTGATCATGTGAATAAAATCCTTAGAAGTCTGCCATCTAAATGGAGACCTAAAGTGACTGCTATTGAGGAAGCTAAGGATCTGAATACTTTAAGTATTGAGGATCTTATAAGCTCTCTCAAAGTGCATGAACTAGGACTCAATGAGGATGAATCTGTTAGAGAATCAAAATCATTAGCTTTGAAATCTAAAAGAAAGCCTGCTAAAGCTTTGAAAGCTATTGAATCTGAAGAAGAATTTCCTGAAGGAGATTCTGATGAAGATTCAGATGCTGATGAGCTTGCAATGCTTTCTAAAAGAATTCAGTATCTAATGAATAGAAAGAAAAAATTCCCTAACAGAAGCAGTAACTTTAGAGGATCTGGTTCAAAGAGGGATATCCAGAAGGAAAGCTGCTACAACTGCAAGAAGCCTGGGCACTTCATTGCTGACTGTCCTGATCTTCAAAAGGAAAAGTCTAAAGAGAAAGCAAAGAAGTCCAGCTCAAAGTCCAGCAGTTTCAGAAATAAGCTTAAAAAGAGTCTCATGGCAACATGGGATGATCTGGATAATGAGTCAGAATCTGATGAGGAAGAAGCAAACCTGGCCTTGATGGCAACTGCATTTTTTGATACAGAATCATGCTCAGATTCTGATGAAGAAGATGAGATATGCTTAACATCCAAAGAAAAGGAAAGGTCCTGGTACCTGGACAGTGGATGCTCGCATCACATGACAGGGGACAAGTCTATGTTCCAAACCCTGACTCTGAAAGAGGGAGGAACTGTGGGGTTTGGAGGAAGTCAGAAATGAAAGATCATTGGTACTGGTAAGATAGGTAATTCTTCCCTGTACATTGATAATGTTTGGCTGGTAGATGGACTTAGACATAATTTACTTAGCATAAGTCAATTATGTGATAGTGATTATGAAGTCCTGTTTAATAAGAACACATGTACTGTAATCAGTAACAAAGATAAGTCTGTAGTGTTCAGAGGCAGCAGGAAAAACAATGTTTATAAAATAAACTTTTCTGAATTGGTTCAGCAGAAGGTAATTTGCCTTCTGTCTGTTAGTGATGAGAAATGGGTCTGGCACAAAAGGCTGGGACATGCTAACTGGAGACTCATCTCTAAGCTTAGCAAGTTACAGCTGGTCAGAGGCTTACCCAGTATTGATTATCACTCAGATGCTCTGTGTTCAGCATGCCAAATTGGAAAATTTTCTAAAACTTCTTTTAAATCTAAGAACATTGTTTCCACCTCAAAACCTTTAGAACTCCTTCACATTGATTTGTTTGGTCCTGTTGGAACAGCTTCAATCAATGGGAAGAAGTATGGACTTGTGATTGTTGATGATTATAGTAGGTGGACTTGGGTTAAGTTCCTTAGAACAAAAAATGAAACATATGATGTATTTTTCAAATTCTGCAAACAAGTACAAACTGAAACTGATTTGAAAATTTTAAAAAACAGAAGTGATCATGGTGGGGAATTTGAAAATGAACCTTTTGAAAATTTTTGTGAAGATCATGGAATTCTCCATGAGTTCTCATCTCCTAGAACTCCACAACAAAATGGAGTTGTAGAGAGAAAGAACAGGTCTTTACAAGAAATGGCCAGAACCATGATCCATGAATCCAAAATTGCTAAGTACTTTTGGGCAGAAGCTGTACACACAGCATGTTATATTCAAAATAGGATCTATATCAGACCTATTCTGAATAAAACAGCATATGAACTGTTTAAAGGAAGAAAACCAAGTATTTCTTATTTTCATCAGTTTGGTTGTACATGTTACATACTAAACAATAAAATCTACCTAAAGAAATTTGATGCCAAGGCTCAAAAGGGTACCTTTTTAGGATACTCAGAGAGATCTAAGGCATACAGAGTGTATAATTCTGAAACACATGTTGTTGAAGAAGCTATACACATTAGGTTTGATGATAAGAAGCCTGGTAATGAAATACCAGAGCTGGTTGAGAGTTTTGCAGATGTCAGAATCTCAGAAGAACCTTCAGAAGCTGAACCCAGTTCAGGTTCTGATGAAGGTTCAGAAGCTGAAAACAATGAAGACTCTGAGAAACTCTCTGATAAAGACACTACTCCTGAAGCTAATCAAGACCAACATGGTTCTGAACAAATCCCTGATGGTTCTTCAGAAGCTAATCCACCCAGAACCTCATTCAAATACAAGTCTTCACACCCTGAGGAGTTGATCATTGGAAACAAGAACAGTCCAAGA
Organism: Medicago ruthenica; assembly: GCA_018208015.1. NCBI lineage: Eukaryota > Viridiplantae > Streptophyta > Magnoliopsida > Fabales > Fabaceae > Medicago > Medicago ruthenica. The sequence continues at coordinate 77,214,936 of CM031373.1, read as the reverse complement.
AAGACAAGATCAGCATTCACTCAGAATGAATCTATGCTTGGCCTGCTATCCATGATTGAGCCTAAAACTGCTGATGAAGCACTTGCTGATGATGGTTGGATTGTAGCAATGCAAGAAGAACTGAACCAGTTTCAAAGGAATGATGTCTGGGATCTAGTTGCAAGACCTGATCATAAGAACATCATTGGAACAAAATGGGTGTTCAGGAACAAGCTCAATGAACAAGGAGAAGTGATCAGAAACAAGGCTAGATTAGTAGCTCAAGGGTACAGCCAGCAAGAAGGAATTGATTACACACAAACTTTTGCTCCAGTTGCAAGACTGGAAGCAATCAGGTTACTTCTTTCTTATGCTGTTAATCATGATATCATCTTGTATCAAATGGATGTTAAGAGTGCTTTCTTAAATGGTGTAATTTTTGAAGAAGTGTATGTAAAACAACCTCCTGGTTTTGAAGATGTTAAATATCCAAATCATGTTTTTAAACTTAAGAAGTCTTTGTATGGTCTGAAACAAGCTCCCAGAGCTTGGTATGAAAGGCTAAGCAACTTCTTGATTAAAAATGATTTTGTAAGAGGTCAAGTTGACAATACACTCTTTAGAAAAACTGTTAAGAAAGAAATCTTAATTGTTCAAATATATGTTGATGATATCATATTTGGTTCTACTAATGCCTCCCTTTGCAAAGAATTTTCAAAGTTAATGCAGGATGAATTTGAAATGAGCATGATGGGTGAGTTGAAATTCTTTTTGGGAATTCAAATCAACCAATGCAAAGATGGTGTCTATGTTCATCAGTCCAAATACACTAAGGAGCTTCTGGAGAAGTTCCAGCTGGATGATTGCAAGCTGATGACAACACCAATGCATCCCACCTGCACCTTAAGCAAAGAGGACAATGGCTCTAAAGTAGATCAGAAGCTGTACAGAGGTATGATAGGTTCTCTCCTATACTTAACTGCTTCTAGGCCAGATATTTTATTTAGTGTATGTCTGTGTGCCAGATTCCAATCAGATCCTAGAGAATCTCATATGACTGCTGTCAAGAGAATCTTTAGGTATCTGAAAGGAACAACTAATTTGGGACTTTTGTATAAGAAATCTCTGAATTATAAGCTTGGATTCTGTGATGCTGACTATGCTGGGGACAGGATTGAAAGAAAATCCACCAGTGGAATCTGTCAGTTTCTTGGAGAGAATCTGATATCCTGGGCCAGCAAGAGACAAGCAACTATTGCTTTGTCAACAGCAGAAGCAGAATACATCTCAGCTGCAAGTTGTAGCACACAACTGCTCTGGATGAAACATCAATTAAAGGATTATCAGATTCATGCAGACAATATTCCTATTTATTGTGATAATACTGCTGCAATATGTCTGTCTAAAAATCCAATTCTGCATTCTAGAGCCAAGCACATAGAAATAAAACATCATTTTATAAGAGATTATGTTCAGAAGGGTGGTTTAGATATTCAGTTCATTGATACTGATCATCAATGGGCTGATATATTCACAAAACCCCTAACAGAAGAAAGATTCAATTTTATTAAAAAGAATCTGAACATGCATTTTGTCTCTTGAGAAATGTGCTTGAATATGAATGAAATCCTTGATTCTGAGTTTATCATAAGCTAAGACTTATCAGACACTCATGTTCTGAGAGTCTGAATAAAGTTATGCCTGAAAAACTTCAGAGTCTGAAGGATCAGAACCTGGATTTTCTGACTTCTGAATCTGATAGGAATCTAATGTTTGGTCAGAATCTGATAAGTATAACCCTGGGCAGTGATGATTAAAGCTTTGAAAGTTTATACTCTATTCCTCCCAAAGTCATCAATTTAAAAATGTGATTTTCTGCTCTGATATTCAATGTTAAAATTGCTTGACAAACAATTTTCAGTTGGTATTAGTCTGTTTTCAAACTGTTTAGCACAGACACATTTTTCAAATGTTCAAAATGTATCAGACATGTTCAGATTTTAGAAATGTTTTAATTTGGTATCAGACTCTGAGATAAACCTTCATAATTTGGTATCAGGTTCTGATACAAGTTCAGCAGTATTAAAACTGTCTTTTGATATCAGACTCTGAGATAAGACTTTCATTTGGTATCAGGCTCTGATATAACCCTTCAGTTGGTCTATGATCTGAACTACTTTGTTTTAAAAATGAGTTAGACCTATGATCTAAACTATTTTCTTTAAACTAGCTCAGATTTTCTCTGATACCTTCTTGTGTGATTTGCTCTGATACTGAATCAATTTATACTGAACAAACCATGTCTGAACACAGAATGCTCTGATCAGAAGCTCTGAACTTTTTCTGCTTCTGAACAACATTCTATTTTCAATGCAATGTTATATACTCATTGAAAATCAAGTATGCTCTGATGCTCATCTTTGCTGCTTGATTATCCATATGATTGCATAAATATCTCACATGTTTTTCAACCCCCCCAATTCTGAACCTTTTTGAAATATTTTAAAAAGGGGGAGATTAAAATGCTCTGATACTTGTTTTCAAACTCTTTTACAATTCTTTTCTGCTCTGATACAGATGTTTTCAAACTCTCTTGGAAAAAGGGGGAGAAATTTTCTGTGTTGGGGGGAGATAGTAAAACTTTTTGTTGATGACAAAAGGGGGAGAAAGTAAAATAAGTATTAAAGCACCTGAGCTCACAATATAAGTTAAAATTCTGTCAGTAATTAACTTATAAGTTAAGCTCTGATACAATTCTGATTGAATTTAACTTATGAGAACTGATTTTTAACTCTTAGCCTCTGAATTGAAATTCTGCTCTGATATCATTCTGTGAGATACATAAGTCTTAGTGAGTTAAAATGAATTTAAAATAACTTGGATAAGACTCAGGGAGCTTACAAAACTCATCCTGTGGATTATCAGACTTAGGGGGAGAGCTTACAAACCTCAGAACCTGAAGTCAGCAAGTTATTTACAATTCTGAGTGTTAATTTCACTTGTTTGTTTAAAGTTGAGTTTAATTAACTTAGATAAGAATCAAGGGGAGCTTACAAAACTAACCTTGAGGATTGTCAGACCTAGGGGGAGCTTACAAACCTCTCCTGAAGTCAGATTGTTAATTAAACTTAACAACAATTCTGAAATTTTCACATTTGTGATTTAAACTGAACTTAATTAACTTGGATCAGACTCAGGGGGAGCCTACAAACCTGACACCCTGCAGTTAACTTGTTAATTAAGTTAACAACAATTTTCTGATTTAATACTTGGGTTTGTCATCATCAAAAAGGGGGAGATTGTTGGAACAAAATGTGTTTAACAACTCTCTTATGAATTAAGGGGGAGATTATTGAAACATTATGTGTAAACATATCTCTTTGTGGTTTTGATGATAACAAAGTGTTAAATAGAAAATTGGTTATTTGCTAATGCTTTGTTCAAGTGATTTCAGAACCACGTGTTTATTGTTTAGTAATTGAGAATGGTTATGAAAGAACAAGCTTAGAGCATGAAAGGAAAGCTAAGAAGCAATGTTGCAAAGTTGGAAGGAAACTGGGTCTGAAGAAGTGCTCCTGAAGTGAGAGTCTGAAGCCTGCGTCTGAAGCCAGCTTCTGAAGTCTGAGTCTGAAAGCAGCTTCTGAAGAAAGTCAACGTAAAGTCAGCGTCTGAAGAAGTCAACAAAAGTCAACTTCTGAAGGCAGCTTCTGATCCGTACAAAGGCAGCTTCTGATGCACTGTTCACACAGAAGCTTCTGAAGCTGATGTGGCATGAAAAGCAAGTGTTACTGTGCGCATTTAATGCCTGGATGTGTCAGAACAACCCAATGGAACAGTTGTCTCCCTGACTCAAACATTCCCCAGCTTTTAAGGTAGGCAAGTTCAAAAATGGCTGCTGCTCTGTTTTCTGCAAAAAGCTCAGCACACATTTTCAGTCTACCCTAGCTCAACTTGCAACAGCTCTTTCCTCAAATCAAGCAAATCTTCAACAGCTCTATTTCCTCTATAAAAGGAAGAAGATTTGAAGAAGAAATTTGTCTAAGACTCTTGAAATCAAATTGCTGAACCTGTGCTCTGTTTTCTGCTGTAAAACTCATAAGTTCAAAAACTCTTAGAAATTCTTCAGTCCTTGTAACTTAGAATTTCTTAAGGTTAAGAGTCTTAACCTGTGTTGTATTAAGAGAACACCTCTGATATTTTATCAAGTGTTCAACCCAAACTCATTTATTTGTAAACCAATTTGGTCCCTAAAGTCTCAGTCTGTATACTGAGCATTTGTAACCTCATTCCTTTATGGTCTGAGTCAGAAGTCTCTTGGTGTCGTGAGCATTGGAAGCCTCTTCCTTTGTGGTTGAGCATTAGAAGCCTCTTTCTTTGTGATTGAGCAACTGGAAGTCTCTTCCTTGATGGTTGAGCAAGTGTAATCTTCTGATTATAGTGGAACTCTCTTGTTGGAAAACAAGGGGACTGGACTACTTCTCACATTGAGAAGGAACCAGTATAAAATTCTGTGTGTCTCTCTTCCCTTCTCTTTTTAACTTGTTAATCCGCTGCATATACTTCTGATAACAGTTCAGAACCTGGTTCTGAACTAGTGTTAAGCTTTTGAAAAGAAAAGAACAAGTTTTTGAGTCACACAATTCAACCCCCCCCCCCCCCCCCCCCCCCTTCTTGTGTGTGTTTTTCTCACCTTCACTGATGGCATAAAAAAAGAGCATAAAAAAAGCATAAAAAAGAATGATAGAAGACCTTACATCAATGGAAGAAGGGGAAGTGCAGATCATATATTTTGACATAAGTTTTACATCTTGCTTAAATTTTAGAAATTGAGTGTGAAAATATTTTGGAAAAATGGGAAGTGCAGGAGTAAAGGTTTTGTAGAAGAAGTGAAAGTCTTACAATGCCAAAATTACTCATAACCAAGTTAAGAAAAATGTTTGCTTATTCTTCAAGGAAAAAATGATTGAACCTTTAAAGCCATTTTTAAATTTTCATGTGTAGAAATACTTTTAGCTTATGTTACCATAACCTTTCTTCTAGGTTTTTTTTTCTTTATCTTATTTATTTTCATGTTATGTATGTGTCTAAACTCTAAAGAAAAAAGAAGCAACAAAATTAATCTAAAAGGTATCTTATCTGTTAGTGTTTTTCAATCCAAAGGAGCAACAAATATTTGCTGGAAAGCACAATGAGACTTCAAGCTTACTCCAAGCAAAGTTCTTTGGTTGTATAAACAAGGTCTGCACATAGTCAACATCAAAACAAATTTTTAAAAACAGTAAAGTAACTTAATTACCAAAAATAATTGTACTCAACTTGACATGAAATGCATTTGACAACTAAGAAAATTTTGCTATGCTTCTGTGGAATAATCTTTAAAAAAAGTACCCAAAATTTTCTGCATAAATCTACAATTTTTTTACATGGTTCAAGGGATATCATTCTTTGCTAGTTGCTAATTTTGGGAACACAAATTAGGTAGGAGCTGCCACACCCTGAGTACACCAATTAACTATTATGGAACACTTTAACCAAGTCAGAAGATTTACTTATCAATATTAACCATGTAAACTATCTAAACTAATGAGAAAGATTACAATAAAAGGATAGTAATAAAAGAAAATGCAACCTAGGTGAGAAAACATAGTTCAACACATGAGTGAAGAAAGGAGTAGAAAAACTAAACCTTGAAGGAGGAACTCTCAAAAGTGTGATTGGTGATATCTTCCACACTAAATTAAGAAGAGGTAAGCTAACCTGCACACACACAATGTTGCTGCGTGATCCATGGGGAAATGATTAAAATTGCAAATATGAAAAAACTGAAGCCTCCACTGCATATATGAGCTAACCTATTTATCTCAACAACATCATAAAATGATTTCTAAACAATTCAAACAAACTACTGTATTTAACATCAACATATACTTGTAGAGAAATTCGACATATCACATCTTTGATTCTTGCAAAGGCTGCAATTGCTGATCTTGCATCAAAACCATCTGTAGATTGATATATTGCGTCTCTACTACTCGATTTTACATGCCAAAAAGGTAACATGCATACATCCTTATCACCCTGTTGATGTAACATCCCGCTTAGACGTAACGTTTATCAGTATCAGAGAATTATGAGCGAGTAGGGGCAGAATTGTAATTACGAGATGGAAGGGCTTTAAATAGGGGAAAGATAAGATTTTCTTCATATCCTCCTATTCCTTCTCTCTCTAGAATTCAGATTTTTTCTCTCTCTCTCTCTCTCTCTCTCTCTCTCTCTAGGATTTCGGCTATCATCACCAGCAGCCTTTAGTCCACCAAGTTTGCAATATTCAATCTCTTGTATCTCACGCAAGCTTCTGGGAAAGATTGAAGCAAGAGGAACTAAGGAAAACCAAGTCAAGAGGAAGAGTTCCAAGACTAGGGTTTTGGTAGAAGGAAGCTTGGCAAGACCATCAACTACATGGTGAGTTCCATAGAGTAGCTTAACCCTTTTGGGTCATTATTGTGTGAGATTCACAACAAATTGCTAAGGTTTAGGAAAAAGGATAATTTTCCCCTTTATTGATACATATGCTTGATTCCAGTTTAATCCTTGGATACAGTTTGTTTTATAGTTCAAAATGAGTCCCTGGCATGTTTTCAATGATCATTGGGTAGTTGGGTATCAAGGTTTTTAAGATTGAAACACGATTTTCAGAAAATTATAAGTCCTGCTACAGTCGCAGAGCGACCAGGAGTTTGCTCTGCGAAGTAGCAAAGTTTTACTACTGCCTAGCCATCGCCTAGACTTCGCTTTGCAAAGTAATCAGAAGCTGAGTTCGCAGAGCAAAGTCTTTGGACGCTCTGCGAAGCTTCAGACTCAGGAATACCAGGTTCTGAAGGTTCAGACTCTGAATGTTCAGAGTCTGAAGGATCAGACGCAGGAGTTCGCAAAGCGAAGTCAGAGGTCGCAAAGCGAAGTGGCCCAGAACCTCATTTTATTAAAAAATAATTGTACCATGCCAATGATCCTCGATATGCTTTGGTATAATGATACTCATGATCTTTCAAGGATTAATCTAGGAAATGCATAGGTATCATACAGAGTGATGGGTAATTTACCCACAGGATTTCAGGAAGTTATTATAGATGGGATAGTAAGCCCATCAGTAAGACATATGACAACGATATGTCTAGAACCTTTAATAGGTTAACAGGAACTGAGAGGTATTCAGTTGAAGGTACAAGAGTACTAGGAATGTTTCTTAACATTCAAGGATTCTGATAAGAATAGTATCAGTTATGTTAAGGGTTAGTTTCAAGATACCCTTAACCAGGCAGGTTTTAGTGTACCGTAGTTAGAGGTACCAGGCTTTACCCCAGTTTCAGGGTACATTTATATGTACATCAGGACGTGCCTCAATTGTTCACGTCAGAGTGACACTGAGGGTACACGTAACAGTTCAGGATAGGATGTACCCTATGTGCGCACCTCGTTTTTTTCCTCGGGAAAAAGACACGCAAATCCTCCGAGGCCGTTCGTAAACGCTCGGAGGGCCTTTGTGAAGCCGCCACCAAAGTTTTTGTGTAAAGGGAACGTTGATAAACCCTTAAGTTTTTTTTTGTTGTAAAGGGAAACGATAATAAAACCCTTTTGACGATGAGGATAAGGATTGGGTCATCGCAACCATTGTCGGGTTCGGGAGTCGGTTACGCAAGGGGAAGGTATTAGCACCCCTCACGTCCGTTGTACTCAACGGGAACCTTCTATTTGGTTAAAGCTTGAATTGTTTTTTAATACTTTGCGTGCATGTTCATTTATGTTAAAAATATAATAAAAAGGGGGGAAAGAGATAAAAACAAACGAAAAAAAAGTTTTTATTATTGTGCTTGACAAGATGTCGATCTTGCTCCTACGTATCTCCCGGTAGTCGGAGAATTCAAAGCATACGTAGTTCTTTGATAGAAAAACGTATATGTGTTGGTTGATTTTAATTGGACGATGTTTTAACCGAATTCTTGCGATTAAACGTAGCTTGTATGCTCGCACTTGGAGACTTATTAAGCGTTCGTTCGCGAATCACATTAGAATTGTTAAAAGGTACGTCCGTTAGGGTAGAGGGTTGATTTGGTCGCTATGGGACCAAGGGAGGTACAATGGACTCATATAAGTCAAACATTGACCGAGTGGACTCCGACGAGTCGAGGGGTTGAGTCTAATGGCCAACGGGGGACCAAAAGGCTTGGATTGACCACAAGGGGCCAAGATTTGGTTTGGTTAGGGTTGTACATATTGAAAAAAGGAATGACGATTGTCCGAGCGACGAGACATACGTCACGCATTCGTACAATCGGGGCGATGGAGAGACATACGTCACACCATCCCTTTTTCATTCATGTTTTTGGATTGAATTCTTTAGAAATCCCAAGGTGTGTCAAAACATATGGTTTGAAAACCCAAAAATGGGAAGGTTTAGCAAATTTGCTAGAAAACGCGCAAGTTCGTCTCATTTTGCGAAAATGCGAACGTAAACGGTGTATGTTCATCTTTGAGTTTTGACCATCATGAACAATATTTATTGTTCAAGTTTAGATTGAAAAGATGAACATTGCTTGTTTGTTCATGTGGTTTTGAAAGTTTGGGAACATAACTTGCTTTGCAAGTTACCCACAAAATGGTTATACGAACTTGTGATTTTGCCAAAATTAAGCAAAAACCTTGTTATGGTTTGAAGAACATGGGTTTAAAAACTCTTAGGTTCTGAGCTCTGGGGCTAGAACCTCAAAAATTGGTTGTTTTGATACAAAAACTCAGGTTCTGAGTTCTGTCATGGTCGCACTGCGACCATGACTTCGCACTGCGAAGCATGCGAAATTTTGGGTTCAGAAGCTGTTTCTGAACTTTTGTTCAGAAACAACTTCTGAACACACTCAAGACCTTATAGATGGGTGAAAAACTTTGAGTTTTTGGGGTGAAAAAGGTTGGACAAACCAGTTTTGATGTTTTGAAAACCTTGGGATTTCTTTGAAATTCAAAAGGGGTTTTTTTAGGATCAAAAGGTTTTGAGCCAAAATAGCTATGCAAACCCAATTAAAAATGCAAGATAAAGAGCTTAGTAACTTACAGAACTCCTTAGCAAAGCTCCAGCTGCTCTTGGTTGAAGGCTTTCACAAAGGTTTTGGATATTTGATGATTTTGGAACTTTGGAAAGCTTTGTGTTGAATGGTTTGTTTCTGGTTATTTGTGGAGATTTGTAGGCTAAAATGAGTAGAGTTTCTGCTCTTTGAATGCTGTGTTAACTGTGTTTGTTCCTTTGGGCATTGCCTTCTATTTATAGGCCAAAATCAAATCTTTGTCATCATTACACAATCCCAAAATTCAGCTGATTTGTGGCCAAGATCAAGCTGAATCCCTTTGCATTAAATGCTAATGGATAGAGGCAACCCTGCCTTGTACCAAGGGGCAAGATCCATCTTGATTTCAGCCACAAATTCAACTAATTCTAGAAGGTAATGATGAAGAACAAAGCTGATTTGCAATTGGCTAATGCTTGGGGATCAATCCTTGCAATCTCAATGGTTGGTCAATGAAAACGTGCACTGTGATGTGCAGAGATTGAGGGATGAAAAAGGCTATAATTGGCTGGTGTGAGAGGGTGAAAAGCTGCTGCAAAACAGAGTAGGCAATCATGGCTTTTCAAGTGAGAAATCCAGCTGGTTTGACTGGTTTTTGGGGCAGCAAGCAGGAGGAAAGTCCTCAAGCAGGTGGCTGGCAACCTTGTGGTGGTTAGCAGGTCACCTGGGAGGGACTAGAGCTGCCCAAGGGCAAGCCCACTTGCTTGTCACATGCTAGGTTGGAAGAAAAAGCTTCCAACCTTGGCATTAATGGCAAGTCCTTCAACTCTGGCTTTGCTTGGCCCAATTAGCCATGAATGCTACTTAAAATAATTATGGAAATGATATGCAACAAATTCTGGAATTAAATCCAAGAAACCAAAAATCTGCAGAAAAATCGCAGACTTCGCAGTGCGAAGGGAGCTTCGCATTGCGAAGTCCTCAATTTTGAAATGTTGACTTTTCTGTTGACTTTTGTTGACTTTTGACTTTTTCCCCTCTTTTGATTTTTTTTGTTTTAAAATGCGTAGGACAAAATTAGGGTACTACAGCTGCCCCTACTTAATTGTGTCTTCGCATAGAGTGCGTGAGTGCCGAGGGCATCTCATGAACTCTTTGCGGAGATCAATTAAGTAAAAAGAAGGACCCGAATTTTGTCCTTCGCGAAATGCAAATGCAATGGTTGGAAAAGGTTGATCGTATCCAGCCGCTAACACTGGAGGTAGATCCACTGGGGAATGAAGGTAATCTTATCTAGGCACTGCTTCTAGAGGTCGATTCCTGAGGATGGTGGTCTTCTCTAGGCACTGCTTCTAGAGGTGGAACGTCGAGGTAGGTGATCTTATCTAGGTACTGCTTCTAGAGGTCGATACCTAAGATGGAGGTTCACTCTAGGTACTGCTTCTAGAGAGGGATACCTAAGCTAGGTGATCTTATTCAGGCACTGCTTCTGAATGTTGATTCCTAACGAGCTGTGATCTTATTCAGCCGCTAACACTGAAGGTCGATACACTGGGGGAGGTGATCTACTCTAGGTATTGCTTCTAGAGGTCGATACCTAAGCTAGGTGATCTTATTCAGGTACTGCTTCTGAATATCGATTCCTAACGAGCTGCGGTCTTACCCTAAATAGGTGCCCCTGGTTGAATGTTGATGGATGCTGGTGAATATGTGATACTCACTGGAGAATCCTTGTTGAGGATGCATGCTTTATGGAATGAAATGCATGTGTATGAATGGTTTTAAATATGCATAAAATGATGTTGGTTGGGTGCCGAGCAGAGTCGGTCTTTGTTTGTGGTTGTGTTCATGACAGTTGGGCTTTCTTTTTTTTGTTGGTTTTTTGTTGGTCGGTTTGGAAGGACAAGGTCCTTTGCCTACATACCCAAATGGGATCAAAACCGGTGTAGTTCGAGCCTAAGCCCGAAAATTTGTGTTTTGTTTGTTTTTTTGGTTGGTCGGTTTGGAAGGACAAGGTCCTTTGCCTACATACCCAAATGGGATCAAAACCGGTGTAGTTCGAGCCTAAGCCCGAAGATTTGTGTGGGTTTGCCAATAATGATTGGACTTTTGTTTGGGGTTGAGACTCCCTGGGGAGTATCAATGAGGTTTGGCTTATGGGGATAAAGGATCATTTTGGAAGCATGATCGATATCTAGCCTTTGTTGATGTTTGGATGTTTAGGGTGTTTACTGGGGAATTCTGTTCCGCTTGACCCTTGGTTTTTTTTTTTGCGCTCCGTGTGCCGCGAGCTACACACTTGCCTTTGTTAAGGAACATAAGTCCTTCGGTGCAATACTTTGGTAGGAACTACCGCAATTCTTTCAGAATTCACGAAGATTCAAAATAAAGCAATGTTTGTTTGTTTTTTTTTCTCTCTTTTTGGAAGAAAAACCTTTTGTTTATTTCCCATGTTTTAAAGCATTTTCATCATGAATAAAACAAAATTTTATGCGCTACTGAGAACATAAAATAACAAAAGGAAATTTATTCAATGCAGATTTGACCTCTTGAATGGGTAAAAAAAATACACAAAGTGAGAAGTGCGATAGAGAAAGACAAGAAAAAGCAAAAAGAAAATGTTGGTTTTGGCACAACACATGCTATTTCCTTATGACTTCGATATTTCGTTTGTTGGAAGATGCTGACTAGACCGATTCCTCTCCTCTTGAATCTTGTCCGGAGCTTGGATGCTGCAGTCATTGCCTTTTCCTCTCTTTTTTGTTAACCCCTAACTTTTGCCTGGATCGCTCTTTCGAGTTTTTCAATCCACCGGGGTGTATTTCCTTTTTTGATGTCCTTAATTTTTGCCTAGACCGCCTTTTCAGGTTTTCAATCTAGCAGGACGCTCTCTATTGCCTAAACCGCCCTTTCAGGTTTTCGATTTAGCGAGCTTTTCTCCTTTTTTTTTTCTCTTTAGGCATAATACCTCTTGACTGCATCGGAGTTTATTGATAGTGGGAACTCCTCTCCGTCCATAGTGGTAATGATCAGGGCTCCGCCTGAGAAAGCTTTCTTTACCACGTACGGCCCATCATAGCTGGGGGTCCACTTCCCTCGGGGATCTTTGTGGATAGGTAATATCTTCTTGAGCACTAGGTCTCCTTCTTTGAACTCTCGAGGACGGACCTTCTTGTCGAATGCTCTCTTGAGCCTCCTTTGATAGAGTTGTCCGTGACATATTGCCGTCAGACGCTTCTCCTCTATGAGATTCAGTTGGTCGAACCTTGTTTGGACCCATTCAGCTTCTTCTAGCTTGGTTTCCATCAAGACCCTTAGCGAAGGAATTTCCACCTCTACGGGGAGGACAGCTTCCATACCGTATACTAAGGAGAAGGGGGTTGCCCCAGTTGAAGTGCGAATGGCTGTTCTGTAGCCATGTAGCGCAAAGGGAAGCATCTCATGCCAATCCTTATATGTTGTCACCATCTTTTGGATGATCTTCTTTATGTTCTTATTGGCTGCTTCTACCGCACCGTTCATCTTTGGTCGGTAAGGGGAGGAATTATGGTGCTCAATCTTGAAATCTTTGCACAACTCCTTCATTGTCTTGTTGTTTAGGTTTGCCCCATTATCGGTGATGATTTTGTGGGGAGTACCATACCGGCAAATGATTTCCTTCTTGATGAATCGGGCTACCACTTGTTTGGTTACGTTTGCATACGAAACTGCTTCTACCCATTTGGTGAAGTAGTCGATGGCAACGAGGATGAAGCGATGTCCATTTGACGCTTTGGGCTCGATCATTCCAATCATGTCTATGCCCCACATAGAGAAAGGCCAAGGTGAAGTCATGACATTCAGTGGAGTTGGTGGCACATGCACCTTGTCGGCGTAAATCTGGCACTTGTGACAAGTCTTGGCATAGTGGAAACAGTCAGCTTCCATGGTTAACCAATAGTAGCCCGCCCTTAGGATTTTCTTTGCCATTGCGTGCCCATTGGCATGGGTTCCAAAAGATCCCTCGTGGATTTCTTTGATGAGCATGTCCGCTTCATGTTTATCCACACATCTGAGTAGGACCATGTCATAATTTCTTTTGTAGAGGGTATTTCCACTGAGGAAGAACTGGGATGCCAATCTTCTGAGGGTCCTCTTGTCGGTGTGCGAGACATTTTCTGGATACTCTTGCTCTTCGAGGTATCGTTTGATGTCGTAGAACCAAGGTTTGTTGTCAAGTTCTTCTTCGACTGCTGCACATGCAACTGGTTTATCTCTACGATCCATCCTTATGATTGGTGTCTCGTTGTAAGAATTTACTTGGTACATTGATGATAATGTAGCCAAAGCATCTGCTACCTGATTTTCTTCTCGAGGTATGTGGTGGAAATTGATTTCATCAAAATGCTTGATCAATTCTACAACCCGGGCTTGGTAGGGAATTAAATTGGGATGTCTCGTTTCCCATTCTCCTTTGACTTGATAGATGACCAAGGCTGAGTCACCGTATACTTCAAGGTTTTTGATCCTTAGATCAATTGCTGCTTCGAGGCCTAGGATACATGCTTCATATTCTGCCATGTTATTGGTGCAGTCAAAACACAACCTTGCTGTGAAGGGTTGGTATCCATTTCTTGGGGAGATTAAAACTGCTCCGATACCGTGTCCCATGGCATTCGAGGCGCCGTCGAAAGCGAGCTTCCATTGAGCTCCTGGTTCTGGCCCTTCATCATCGCTTGTGACTTCTTTGTCATTCAAAGCTACGACATCTTCGTCTGGGAAGTCAAATTGTATGGGTTGATAATCCTCCAATGGTTGGTGAGCAAGGTGCTCGGATAAAACACTCCCTTTGATGGCTTTTTGAGCAACATATTGGATGTCATACTCAGACAGCAGCATTTGCCAACGGGCTATCTTCCCTGTGAGGGCAGGCTTTTCGAAGATGTACTTGATGGGATCCATCTTCGATATCAACCAAGTTGTATGGGTTAACATGTATTGCCTTAGACGTCGAGCAGCCCATGCTAAAGCGCAGCAAGTCTTTTCAAGTGAAGTATACCTTGTTTCACAGTCGGTAAACTTCTTGCTTAAGTAGTAGATTGCGTGCTCTTTCCTTCCCGTTTCATCTTGTTGTCCTAACACACAACCCATTGACCCTTCAAGTACGGTTAGGTATAAGATGAGGGGTTTACCCGGAACCGGAGGTATTAAGATCGGTGGTTCTTGCAGGTATTGTTTGATCTTGTCAAACGCCTCTTGGCAATCCTCGTTCCAATGAACGGCTTGGTTTTTCCTTAGCAGCTTGAAAATTGGTTCGCAGGTAGCTGTCATGTGTGAGATGAACCTAGCGATGTAGTTCAATCTTCCTAAGAAACCCCGGACTTCTTTCTCAGTATTTGGCGCTGGCATTTCTTGGATGGCCTTTACCTTATCGGGATCCACTTCAATACCTCTTTGGCTGACAATGAAACCCAATAACTTCCCGGATCTAACGCCAAATGTGCACTTGTTAGGATTTAAGCGCAGCTTGAATTTTCTTAGGCGTTCGAAAAGCTTTCGTAAATGGACTAGATGATCCTCCTCCGTTTGGGATTTGGCAATCATATCGTCGACGTAGACCTCAATTTCCTTGTGGATCATGTCGTGGAAAAGAGTCACCATTGCTCTTTGGTATGTTGCCCCGGCATTTGTTAATCCGAAAGGCATTACCTTATAGCAGAATGTCCCCCATGGAGTGATGAACGTAGTTTTCTCCATGTCCTCGGGAGCCATCTTGATTTGGTTATATCCCGAGAAGCCATCCATAAAGGAAAAGACTGAGAATTGGGCTGTGTTGTCCACCAATATGTCGATGTGCGGTAGCGGGAAATCATCCTTTGGGCTTGCTCTATTCAAGTCCCGATAATCCACACACATTCTTACCTTGCCATCTTTTTTCGGAACTGGCACAATGTTGGCAACCCATGTTGGATACTTGGTTACAGCTAAGAAGCCGGCATCGAATTGCTTTTTGACCTCCTCTCTGATCTTGAGAGCCATATCTGGTCGAGTTCTTCTCAATTTCTGCTTCACTGGCGGGCATTCCGGCTTGAGTGGCAGCTTGTGTACAACGATGTTAGGGTCTAAACCCGGCATGTCTTGATACGACCAAGCGAATACGTCCACGTACTCTTGCAGAAGCTTGATCAACTTTCCTTTCACATCCTCGTGCAGGGAGGCTCCTATCTTGACCTCTTTCTTATCCTCTTCGGTCCCCAAGTTGACCTTTTCAACTGATTCTTGGTGAGGTTGTATTACCCTATCCCCTTGATTTGCAAGTCTAGACAATTCTTCAGGCGGTTCATAATCGTCCTCTTCATTATCTTCCGTTTGATTAATCGGGCAATCGAAGTCATAAGGGTTTAAGGCAGTGTTGTTTTTGGAGGGTGGATTTGTAGATCTGCATGAGTATGATTTTTTTTTAGGCTTTTTGTAGAAAAAAGATTTTTTTAAAAACAAATGCAAAAAGAAAAAGACTCAAATGAACATAAAAGATTGCTTTTATTCATGATTGTAAATAACTTATAAAAACATGGGGGCCCCACACGACTAATCATTTGCCTTGGGCAGAGCTAAATGATTTTTTTTATTTAAAAGTAAAAAACAAACAAACATGGTTTATTACTTGATCCTGGTAATGATCTCGGGAATTGCGATAGCCCTCCAATTGTTCAAAGCTTCATCCGAAGCGCAACGGTACACCAATTCGGGCACGTCTTCATCTACGTCTTCGAGTAGAGCCACTTGATCTTCATGGATAAACCCCGCACTGATGAATGTTTCTGAAATGGGGAGGATCCCTTGCTTTGGCGGCTTTGAGAAAGTTTCGGCTGATGGATGATACCCCAACCCGAAGCGATTTTTCTTCTCCGGTATGTCCACTAACTTGCCCCACCCGGTGGGTCGGCTTTCTTCTAGGGCCTCTCTTATCGCCCTCCATGATGACATGGCTGTCCTAGCCTCCTCCTTGGGCTTTGAGCTCAATGTCACGACATTTGCCACTTCCAAAGATTGGAATGGGACGTCCACAGCTTCTTCATCCGTTTCTATGTAACGGAAAGATGAGAGATGGCTTACCATCATGTCCTCTTGCCCGGAAACTACAATCATTTGGTTATCAATGATGAATTTCAGTTTCTGGTGCAGGGTAGAGGTAATGGCTCCGGCCGCATGGATCCATGGTCGTCCGAGAAGACAACTGTATGTTGGATTAATGTCCATGACTTGGAAGGTTATGGTGAAAACCTTAGGTCCGATTTGGACTGGCAAGTCAATCTCCCCCATAACGGCTCTTCTTGACCCATCGAAAGCTTTTACGACCAAGGCGCTGGGCTTCATTACGGTCCCCTCACATGAGAGTTTGAGGAGGGTAGTCTTGGGCATGACGTTCAATGATGACCCCGTGTCCACTAGCACTCTCGAGAGGATGTGGTCCATGCATTTCACGGAGATGTGTAAGGCGCGATTATGAATGTGACCCTCGTCGGGTAACTCATCGCCATTGAAACCCAAGTACCTACTTGAGGTAATATTTCCGACTATCCCGTCGAATTGGTCCACCGGAATGTCCTTGGTGACATGTGCCTCACTGAGGATCCGTAGTAGTGCTCCCCGGTGTGCTTCCGAGCTGAGTAGTAAGGATAGCATGGAGATCTTGGAGGGAGTTTGACCTAGCTGGTCAATGATCTTGTACTCGCTCTTTTGGATTATCCTTAGGAACTCTTCGGCCTCTTTTTGCGGAATTGTCTTTTGAGAAGGCCCCGCTTGGTTCTCTTTTTCCTCCACGCTCTTTTCTTTGAGCGGTTCTCTTGGTAGTACAGCTGGCATCTTCCCGAGTTCTTTCGGGGCGAAGACCCTACCACTTCTGGTCATTCCTCCAACACCGGTAATGTTAGTGATGCTGGGCTCGATTTTGGCTAGTGGTTTTCCTTCCACATAGGCCACAGGTTGGTAATTCCACGGTACCCTCTTTGTGCTCTCAAAAGAGAAAGGTGCAGGTACGTGGAATGTTATGGGTCGTATTGGCATTGGTATCTCTCTCCTTTGGTATGGGATCTCGAGAGGTTCTGGGCCGTTAGACTCTAAGGTAGCAACGTCCGGGCCTTCCTTTATATAGCCAATTTGGATCCAACCTTGGTCCATTAACTCTTGAAGACAGCTCTTCAATTCTTCGCACTCATTCGGGTTGACCTTGCAGGCTTCACAGTTGGCGTGCATTTCCTCGAATAATCCAAAGCCGGTTAAACGCTCCCTTATGGTCGACAGGGGAGTCTTAACATTGGATACCCTTTTGACTGGACCAAAGTCCCTTTGTTCCTCCACCGTATTTACAGAAGGACCCGCATGCCCCGGCAATGGGTTGCTCTTCACATTGGGACTTTCCTCTTTGAAGGATAACAGCTTCTTGTCAATAAGATCCTGTACCTTGTGTTTGAAAACTCTACAGTTTTCGATATTGTGCCCCACGGATCCTGCGTGGAAATCACATTTGGCATTGGCGTCGTACCACTGTGGATATGGTGGCGACATTGGTGGTAGTAGTCTTGTCTCGACCATACCCTTTTGGATTAGGTATGGTAGGATTTGACCATAAGACATAGGTACAGGATCAAACTGCCTATTAAAGTAACTGTTCCTTGAGCTCGCTTGATTCCTTGGTGGGTACCCGCCTTGTTGCTGTTGTTGTTGATTTTGCTGTGGCAACACTACTGGTTGTCGAGGTGGATTTGCGGGAATCACTTGAGGTGAGTAACGCCCTTGAGTCGTTGCTGCTGCCACATAAGGATAGTGGTAGTGAGGCATTTGATTTGGTGGTGGGTAGGATGGTCCCATTAGAACGGCATTTGTCTCCCCCTCTTTCTTTTTGTGAAAGTTGCTGGGGGGCTTTCTAGCTCCACTTTGAGCTTCTGAAGAGCCTTGGATTTTTCCTCTCTTCACTCCGTCTTCTATTCTTTCACCGACCATGACTAGATCGGAGAAACCGGCAGACGTGCTTCCAATCATCTTGTCGTAATATGGACCTTGAAGTGTGCCCATAAAGGTGTCGACAAGTTCTCTCTCCAATAGTGGTGGTTGTACACGGGAAGCTAGTTCTCTCCACCGCTGAGCGTACTCCTTGAAGGACTCTGAAATTTCTGGCTTTAGCAACTGGTAAGGAGGTTAACTGGTTCTGATTCCAGCTGGTTCTGAACCTAACAGGTTCTGAACTTGAAACTCAGCACAATTTAAAAACAGTTATGCAACAGAATTAAAAAGTGCAGAAATAAAAGAACAAAAGGTTTGTTAACCCAGTTCGGAGTAAACACCTCCTACTCTGGGGGATACCAATCCAGGAAGGAAATCCACTATTGGAATTAATCCTTAAGACTCAGACACTGACTCCCAGTTCCTATCCCAAGCAATCAATCTCCACCTAGTCAGACTTCTACCCACGCATGAGTATTAGAATCCACTAACTTCCTATTCAAGCAACAACCCAGTCACTTGAACCAACCTAGAACCTAAACCCAGTTCTGAAACAAAACAAACCAGTTGAAGAACACACTTCAATAAACAAACTTCATTCGTACCTAAAGGCTTAGAATGAAATACACCTTAAAACAAACCTAAACCAACTCAAAACATATGAGTGGTGCACAAAACAAAGCTAAAAAGCTTACACACACTAAGACTCTAATTCTGTATTGTACTCTGTTTTTCTTGTCTTGTGAATTTCTGAATAGCAGCAACTCTCCTTAAATAGCTTCAGTCCAGCAGCATAAATAACAAACCAATCTACTGATTTGATTTGTTACTGAAATAAGATTGGTCCAATAATGTAACAAATAAAACAGTACTGAATCTTTTAAAGATTATAACAGGAAAATATGAATTTCATATCTTTGAACCAAATCTTCAATAAAATCTTCTCCAAATAAATCAACATTCTAGAAGCCATATGCGTGGATAAATCTTCAATAAATCTTGCAAAGATTCGCGTAGAAATAACTTGAAAATAACCAGCTTCTGAAGTGCTACAGTGCTTCTGATGTAGCACGCAGCTTCTGATGGAATTTCCAGCTTCTGAACAGCTTCAAATGGAAAAACTTGCAACTGAAGAAATGTTCTACATATGGAGATGCTTCTATTCAACACATTGGTTTTGCCAAAACATGCAGCCAACACCAAAAGACTCAACAATCTCCCCCTTTGGCAAATTTTTGGCTAAAACCATCCAAGTTCTTCAATCTCCCAAAAAATCAGCTCAGCAATGAAGAACTCCACAATAAAATAACATAGAGATAGGCAGCGGATAAACACACTCTGTTTGCTATGTTAAACATTAAAACTCAATCAGTTTCAATCTCCTGAACCCTGATACACATGCAGCTTCTGATGCACTTGAAGCACACAAAACACAGTAATTGATCAACTCCTGATCATCACAAACTCTCCCTGAAGCTTTTCAAACACATAGCAGACTAATCAGCTTCATAACAACTCAGCTTCTCACAAAAACCACAAAAACTCCCCTTGACTTCTGAACAGCAGTGCCTTATGAGACAAGTAACTTTTGAAACTGAAAACACTTCAGGAATACATTATCACTCAGGAATTTAATTAACTTGAACTCCCCCTGAGACACACACTCCCCCTCAAACACATGTGCACTGCATTGGTTCTGAATTCTGAAAAATTCTTCTGTCAGCTTCTGAAACATAGAGTTCTGATGGAACAGACTCTGAACAGCTCTTGCCTGAACTTAAACACAAGTTTTTCTCCCCCTTTTTAGCCACAAAATTATGACAAAGCTCAGTCTTCACATAGGGTTTAAAAACTTCACACTTAGGTCTCCAAACTTTCTTGATTTTGCTCTTGTTCACAGCTGGTTCAACTTTTCTGTGTTGCAAATGTTTGGGATAACCATGCAATTTGTAACAAAAAGGTTTAATGTGACCCTTTTTACCACAATGATGACAAACCCAAGGTTGATTCCTTCTTTTGTTTGTGTTAAACTTCTGGGAATGCATCTGAGCATGTTTCTGAGGTAGCATCTGAACTTGCTTCTGAGGCTGCTTCTGAGGTTGCATTTGAGCTGGCTTCTGAGCTTTCTTCTGAGATTGCATCTGTGGTCTCCTCTTTGATGTTCCAACCATAGAATCATAAGATTCAGAAGCAGGTACAAATTGACTAACATGATTTTTCTCCTTGAGCTTCAGACTCTGATCAACATAACCTAACCCAGTTTTTCCTTGCTTCTGAACATCCAGAATTTCCTCCAACTTATCAGTAGCAGAGTTCATCATCCTAACTTGCTTCTTCATCTGATCAAGTTGAGAATTCAGTTGGTTAACTTCTTCTTTTAGATCAGAGTTTTGTACCAAAAGCTCACCCTTCTCAGCCTCCAGTTGACAAATGGCCTTCTTCTGATCCACTACTTGCTTGCAAACTTCTAAACTTCGGATGTGTAGATTCTTGTAATTTTCAGACAGTTCATCATATGAGAGGTTTGCAACTTCAGACACAGATGAGGCTACAGACTCTGAGTCAGACTCAGAAAATGTCTCAGACTCTGAAAATGCATCAGACTTTGAGCTAGCTCCTGAGTTTTGTTTTAACCTTACCATCAGGCCTGTATCAACCTTAGCAGATTTACTCTCAGCATCTTCTTCAGAATCATCATCAGACCATAAAGCAGCTAGGCTCTTCTTCTTCTGCTTCTTAATAAAAGTAGGACATTCTATCTTGACATGTCCAAAGCCCTCACACTCAAAGCACTGCACACCTTGTGATTGTTTACTATTTTCTTCAGTCTTGGTCCTTTTTAAATCACTATGAGGCTTGCTTTTGTTGAACCTGATATTCTGACCCTTAGATTTGGACTTTCTATCAACAAGCTTCAGAATCTTATCAAACTGTCTCCCCAGCACCCCAAGTGCTTCTGATAAGTCATCATCATACTCTTCAGACTCTTGGTGATCACCAGCTTCAGAATTGACTGCAAGAGCAATTCCTTTCCCTTTCTTTTCAGGCTGTTTGCAGAAAGCACTTTCAAAATTTAACAAAGAACCAATAAGCTCCTCAACCTTCATAGTGGTAATGTCATGAGCCTCCTCAATTGCTGTCACCTTCATATCAAATCTTCTGGGCAGGGACCTGAGGATTTTTCTCACTAACTTCTCATCTGACATCTTCTCTCCAAGAGAATCAAATGAATTGGCCATATCCAGCACATTCATGTAAAAATCCTGAATGGATTCATCTTCCATCATCTTCAGGTTCTCAAACTTTGTTGTGAGTAGTTGAAGTCTGGATAGCTTAACCTTAGAGGTTCCTTCATGAGTGATTTTCAATATTTCCCAAGCATCCTTTGCCACAGTACATTGCTTGATGAGTCTGAACATGTTTCTATCAACACCATTGAAAATAGCATTCAAAGCCTTTGAGTTTCCATGTGACAGATCATCTTCTGCTTTGGTCCACTCCTCTTCAGGCTTCAGAACCTCAGTCTTGTTTCCATCTTTGTCCAAAACCACAGGATGATCCCAGCCTTTAATCACAGCCTTCCAAGTTCTGCTGTCAATGGATTTCAGGAATGCACACATCCTTGATTTCCAGTACTCATAATTGGTGCCATCAAGTAGGGGTGGTCTGTTGACAGGGCCTCCTTCTCTCTCCATAAAGCCAGACATTATTAACTCTGGATCTCACCCAAATTACAGGCAGGGTGCCTGCTCTGATACCAATTGAAATTTCTGGCTTTAGCAACTGGTAAGGAGGTTAACTGGTTCTGATTCCAGCTGGTTCTGAACCTAACAGGTTCTGAACTTGAAACTCAGCACAATTTAAAAACAGTTATGCAACAGAATTAAAAAGTGCAGAAATAAAAGAACAAAAGGTTTGTTAACCCAGTTCGGAGTAAACACCTCCTACTCTGGGGGATACCAATCCAGGAAGGAAATCCACTATTGGAATTAATCCTTAAGACTCAGACACTGACTCCCAGTTCCTATCCCAAGCAATCAATCTCCACCTAGTCAGACTTCTACCCACGCATGAGTATTAGAATCCACTAACTTCCTATTCAAGCAACAACCCAGTCACTTGAACCAACCTAGAACCTAAACCCAGTTCTGAAACAAAACAAACCAGTTGAAGAACACACTTCAATAAACAAACTTCATTCGTACCTAAAGGCTTAGAATGAAATACACCTTAAAACAAACCTAAACCAACTCAAAACATATGAGTGGTGCACAAAACAAAGCTAAAAAGCTTACACACACTAAGACTCTAATTCTGTATTGTACTCTGTTTTTCTTGTCTTGTGAATTTCTGAATAGCAGCAACTCTCCTTAAATAGCTTCAGTCCAGCAGCATAAATAACAAACCAATCTACTGATTTGATTTGTTACTGAAATAAGATTGGTCCAATAATGTAACAAATAAAACAGTACTGAATCTTTTAAAGATTATAACAGGAAAATATGAATTTCATATCTTTGAACCAAATCTTCAATAAAATCTTCTCCAAATAAATCAACATTCTAGAAGCCATATGCGTGGATAAATCTTCAATAAATCTTGCAAAGATTCGCGTAGAAATAACTTGAAAATAACCAGCTTCTGAAGTGCTACAGTGCTTCTGATGTAGCACGCAGCTTCTGATGGAATTTCCAGCTTCTGAACAGCTTCAAATGGAAAAACTTGCAACTGAAGAAATGTTCTACATATGGAGATGCTTCTATTCAACACATTGGTTTTGCCAAAACATGCAGCCAACACCAAAAGACTCAACAGACTCGTTGCTTCTTTGTAGGAGGTTTTGTAGTTGCATCCTATTTGGAGCCATGTCCAAATTATATTTGTATTGCTTTAGGAAGGCATCGGCTAGATCCTTCCAAGTTTGGACATGGGTACGCTCGAGCTGCATGTACCAATCCAAAGACGCTCCGCTTAAACTATCTTGAAACACATGCACCATGAGTTTCTCGTTCATTGCGTAGGCTGCCATCTTCCTACAGAACATCCTTAGATGGTTCCGAGGGCATTGAATTCCTTTGTATTTCTCGAAGTCCGGTGCTTTGAACTTCGGAGGAATTACCACGTCGGGCACTAGGCACATATCCAAGGCATTGTGGGCACCATATGAGCTGAACCCCTCGACAGCTTTCAACCTTTCTTCCAAAACTCGATACATTTGGGTGGTATCATTGTCTTGGTGGGTGGTGTCAGGAGCGGCTTGCCTTAGCTGGCTATTTTCCACATCATGGGGAATTACTTCATGCTGAGTAGTGGAAGTTCCTTGAGGACGACGCTCTTCATTCCTTACGGGGATTGAGAATGGTGGTGGAGGTGGTCCTTGACCCTCATTTTCAAAGGGTGGGGTATAATTCACAGGTAGACCATAAGGAGGCCATTGCACATTGGATGCATCCGTTGTTGGGCGAGGGTGGCTTTCTCGTGCCGACAGAGCTTGCATTAACTCTAGCATCTGATCCATCTTTCCCTTCATTCCATCAACCTCTTCTCTCAAAGCCGCTTGAGTTTGTTCCAAATTGTCCATGATCCTTTGTTTGTTAGCTCGTGTTCCGTACGAGTGTTGAATATCTGGTTCTTGGACCGAGGGCTTTCGGGGTTTTCGGGCTATGATTGCTTTGAACTGTTTTTAGGGAAATGAATGAGTTTTTTTTTTGAAAAATGCATGAAGATGCACGTGGATGTATGTATGCTTATGAGTATGCAAAATATGCGTTTTTTTTTGCTTTATGGAGTTTAAAGGTGCACGATTAATATTTAGCAAATTCGAAATATTAAAGACCGGGAAATTGATTATACTTCAAAATATATTTGATTAAATAACATTTGTTTACAAAGTGTAACTAATGCTATTACAAATCAAATAGCCGCTCGCTTCTCGGCTTTGCTCATCTCCTCCCTATAGAAATCTATGGTGTCCTTGCAGAACTTCATAAACTTCTGGATTTCTACAGGGATGACAAAGTAGGGCATGACCATCTCGGCCTCCGCTAGCTTCTTTGGAAGTTGGGTGATTACCAAATTTGAGAATGCGACCAATTTAGTGAAATCTTCACTTAATCGGGTGGCGTCTTGCCATACATACTCAATCACTTCCTTGCGCTGGTCTAGCTTGACTCTTGCACTTCTAATTTCATCGTGTAGTTGTGCAATGTGGTCCCCATGAGCTCTTGCAATCTTGTCGAAGTACTCTTCGAATTTCTTGATGTCTTCCTCGAGAAGATTGCACTTTAGCCTCCCTTGATGAGAGAGACTCTCATGTCTTTGCCGCTGGACGCGTTCGGCTTGAAGCTGCTCTTTGTAGTCTTTCACTACTTCTTGGAGCTGTTGATTTTTCTCTTGAAATTTCAACCTCCATTTCCGTTGAGCTTCAATGGCTAGTTCGCCAAACTTCTTGAGCTCTTGGTTGGAATGTAGAATTCTTTCCAACTCTTCGTCCTTGGCCACAAGGTTGGCATCCGCACTAACCAAGCCGCCTCCTATCCAATCCCTTTTCCCTTCGGAGATCCTTAGCCGTTTTTGGCATACTAGGAGAGAATGTGATACTTCATCACGATCTCTCTTCGTCCTAGTAATTTCTCCTAAAGCTTGGAGGTGCTTCAATTCTAAGTCTCCGTTTTTGTTTTGGAGTTCTTGAATTTTAGCCTTGAGGTCCTCCACTTCTTTGTTGGGAATGATTGCAATAGGTTTAGGTGTAGGAGGTTTTGGAGGGTTTGTGACCACGAAGGGTAACTTGATTGCTTTGACCCTCTCCTTCACCCATTGAGTATAAAGGGGTTTGGCGACACAGTTTCTCTTGCCGACCCTTCCCTTGCGTACTTGGCTCCATGCTCCCCGGATTCTCTCTAGCAATGCCGGGTCTTGATCGCCTTCCCTTAAGTAGAAAGCTTCCAACAAAAGGTCATTAGGTTTATCCTCCATTGAAAAACCTAGTTGTCGGAGAGAGAGGACCGGATTGTAATTAATACATCCCTTAGTACCAATGAGGGGTACGTTAGGGAAGTCCCCGCAGCTGAGGATAATTTCCGGGTCCTCTAAGTTTGGTGAAAACCAATGGATGTCCTTCTCGGCGAGGGTTGTCATCCGTTGTGACCATTTGAGCTTGGCCCGGTTTTCCACAAAGTCTCGGTTCTTTGGCATGTGGGACATCATCCAAATTTGCACCACGGGAGTGCAACAAGTAATTCTGCGTCCCCTTGCTTGTTCATGCCTTGAGTAGAGGGTATGATAAAAATCCGCTAAGATTGTAGGAACTGGATTTTTAGTCATAAACACCTCTAGAGCCGGAAAGTCTACGAAATCATCCATGTTGGGGAATAAGACAATCCCGTAGACTAAGAGGGCTAAGATGGCGTTGAAGGCCATTACCTCTTTGTTGGCTAGTAAATCCCGAGCTTTGGCTTCCAAAAACTTTCTTGAAAATCCCTTAAGGTTCCCTCTAACTTCCAAGTTAGATGCCACTTCTTGGGTATCGATGTATAAGGCTTCGGCGATAGCTTCAAATGTAGGATCCTTTCCCGGACCGAGATAGAGTTCATGACCTTTCATGCTACAACCCAAAATCTTCTCAAACTCCTCCAAAGCTGGCGCTAGTTGGAAGTCTTGAAATGTGAAGCACCGTAGAGGTGGGTCGAAGAATTGCGCCAAAGTGGTTAAGGCGGTTGAATCTATTCTCACGGGTAAAAGATCAAGGATTAGCCCATAGCTTGCCTCAAAGATGTTCTTGTGGACCGAAGAGAGCCTCTTGCTTAGAGCTAATAAACTCTCCACCCTAGGAGCTTTAATTTTGAAGGCGAGCGTATTCTTGTTCCCGGAATCCATATTTCTCTTTTGCTAAAATTTGTTTGTTCTTTTTAAACTCCTATAAAGCAAAATGATGCGAAAATTACTTTCATGAATGCAAATGTTATGCAAGGGTATGGTTTATGAAGGTTCGGAACTTCCCCCCATCCTCACATGTAGGCTCTAAATTGTGAAATCTCCTAAGAAGAGGTCCTTAGAGTCCTCAACCTCATATGGAATTAGGGTTGTCTATGGACATACGTCGACATGACTCCAATTAATTCCACATGAGAATCTCGTCTAAGCGGGGTTGGACATCCTACCTCACGGACATACGTCAACGCGGGCTTCCGCACACAACCTCCTTCTAACTTAGTTTTTTCTCTCAAGCTCGGGTAGAGAGCCTCACACGTCCGGCATTAACCCGAACAATGTGGAGTAACATCACTCAAGTAACCCCCGCATTTGATATATATAATATGAATATAAAGCAAATAAAACAAATATAAACATAAAGCATAAATATAACATGCATGAATAAAATAAATAAACATGGCACGCAAAGAAAATAAAACAATTGTCTTTAAACCAAATAGGTTAGGCTTGACTCACTAGTGGGAACAGAGTCCCCAGTGAAGTCGCCAGCTGTGCGCACCTCGTTTTTTTCCTCGGGAAAAAGACACGCAAATCCTCCGAGGCCGTTCGTAAACGCTCGGAGGGCCTTTGTGAAGCCGCCACCAAAGTTTTTGTGTAAAGGGAACGTTGATAAACCCTTAAGTTTTTTTTTGTTGTAAAGGGAAACGATAATAAAACCCTTTTGACGATGAGGATAAGGATTGGGTCATCGCAACCATTGTCGGGTTCGGGAGTCGGTTACGCAAGGGGAAGGTATTAGCACCCCTCACGTCCGTTGTACTCAACGGGAACCTTCTATTTGGTTAAAGCTTGAATTGTTTTTTAATACTTTGCGTGCATGTTCATTTATGTTAAAAATATAATAAAAAGGGGGGAAAGAGATAAAAACAAACGAAAAAAAAGTTTTTATTATTGTGCTTGACAAGATGTCGATCTTGCTCCTACGTATCTCCCGGTAGTCGGAGAATTCAAAGCATACGTAGTTCTTTGATAGAAAAACGTATATGTGTTGGTTGATTTTAATTGGACGATGTTTTAACCGAATTCTTGCGATTAAACGTAGCTTGTATGCTCGCACTTGGAGACTTATTAAGCGTTCGTTCGCGAATCACATTAGAATTGTTAAAAGGTACGTCCGTTAGGGTAGAGGGTTGATTTGGTCGCTATGGGACCAAGGGAGGTACAATGGACTCATATAAGTCAAACATTGACCGAGTGGACTCCGACGAGTCGAGGGGTTGAGTCTAATGGCCAACGGGGGACCAAAAGGCTTGGATTGACCACAAGGGGCCAAGATTTGGTTTGGTTAGGGTTGTACATATTGAAAAAAGGAATGACGATTGTCCGAGCGACGAGACATACGTCACGCATTCGTACAATCGGGGCGATGGAGAGACATACGTCACACCATCCCTTTTTCATTCATGTTTTTGGATTGAATTCTTTAGAAATCCCAAGGTGTGTCAAAACATATGGTTTGAAAACCCAAAAATGGGAAGGTTTAGCAAATTTGCTAGAAAACGCGCAAGTTCGTCTCATTTTGCGAAAATGCGAACGTAAACGGTGTATGTTCATCTTTGAGTTTTGACCATCATGAACAATATTTATTGTTCAAGTTTAGATTGAAAAGATGAACATTGCTTGTTTGTTCATGTGGTTTTGAAAGTTTGGGAACATAACTTGCTTTGCAAGTTACCCACAAAATGGTTATACGAACTTGTGATTTTGCCAAAATTAAGCAAAAACCTTGTTATGGTTTGAAGAACATGGGTTTAAAAACTCTTAGGTTCTGAGCTCTGGGGCTAGAACCTCAAAAATTGGTTGTTTTGATACAAAAACTCAGGTTCTGAGTTCTGTCATGGTCGCACTGCGACCATGACTTCGCACTGCGAAGCATGCGAAATTTTGGGTTCAGAAGCTGTTTCTGAACTTTTGTTCAGAAACAACTTCTGAACACACTCAAGACCTTATAGATGGGTGAAAAACTTTGAGTTTTTGGGGTGAAAAAGGTTGGACAAACCAGTTTTGATGTTTTGAAAACCTTGGGATTTCTTTGAAATTCAAAAGGGGTTTTTTAGGATCAAAAGGTTTTGAGCCAAAATAGCTATGCAAACCCAATTAAAAATGCAAGATAAAGAGCTTAGTAACTTACAGAACTCCTTAGCAAAGCTCCAGCTGCTCTTGGTTGAAGGCTTTCACAAAGGTTTTGGATATTTGATGATTTTGGAACTTTGGAAAGCTTTGTGTTGAATGGTTTGTTTCTGGTTATTTGTGGAGATTTGTAGGCTAAAATGAGTAGAGTTTCTGCTCTTTGAATGCTGTGTTAACTGTGTTTGTTCCTTTGGGCATTGCCTTCTATTTATAGGCCAAAATCAAATCTTTGTCATCATTACACAATCCCAAAATTCAGCTGATTTGTGGCCAAGATCAAGCTGAATCCCTTTGCATTAAATGCTAATGGATAGAGGCAACCCTGCCTTGTACCAAGGGGCAAGATCCAGCTTGATTTCAGCCACAAATTCAACTAATTCTAGAAGGTAATGATGAAGAACAAAGCTGATTTGCAATTGGCTAATGCTTGGGGATCAATCCTTGCAATCTCAATGGTTGGTCAATGAAAACGTGCACTGTGATGTGCAGAGATTGAGGGATGAAAAAGGCTATAATTGGCTGGTGTGAGAGGGTGAAAAGCTGCTGCAAAACAGAGTAGGCAATCATGGCTTTTCAAGTGAGAAATCCAGCTGGTTTGACTGGTTTTTGGGGCAGCAAGCAGGAGGAAAGTCCTCAAGCAGGTGGCTGGCAACCTTGTGGTGGTTAGCAGGTCACCTGGGAGGGACTAGAGCTGCCCAAGGGCAAGCCCACTTGCTTGTCACATGCTAGGTTGGAAGAAAAAGCTTCCAACCTTGGCATTAATGGCAAGTCCTTCAACTCTGGCTTTGCTTGGCCCAATTAGCCATGAATGCTACTTAAAATAATTATGGAAATGATATGCAACAAATTCTGGAATTAAATCCAAGAAACCAAAAATCTGCAGAAAAATCGCAGACTTCGCAGTGCGAAGGGAGCTTCGCATTGCGAAGTCCTCAATTTTGAAATGTTGACTTTTCTGTTGACTTTTGTTGACTTTTGACTTTTTCCCCTCTTTTGATTTTTTTTGTTTTAAAATGCGTAGGACAAAATTAGGGTACTACACCCTAGATAGTGGTACAAGGTTATTATCAGGATTTATACAGATTGTATATATATATATGTTGATGAGTCATGGCACAGGTACGCTTCAGATTTATTCTTGATAGGCCAGCCCGTTAGGGAGCCTACATGACGACTCATATATATATATATATATATATATGTTCAGGAAATTATCAGGAATATATATATGTATATATATATAAGGAATAATTAATTATCAGGTTAAACTTTGTGTCTTCTGGGTTCTCGCAGTTAGAGAGCGCAGGGGGTTCCAGTTATTGCTGGAGTGGGAGGAACTCCGCGAGGATAACCACACATAAGTTTTAGTGTGTCTTCTGGGTTCTCGCAATTAGAGAGCGCAGGGGGTTCCAGTACATCTGGAATGGGAGGAACTTTCCGTGAGGATAACCACACACACAGGCAAGAGGAGTCCGGTGACTAGCCTATTATAGGAATTTTCACCGGTTATCAGGGGAATGTGCTCCGGGGTTACTCCACTCGGGGGCATTCTGTAAAATCAACTCAGATAATAATGTTTGTTACACACTAACATCTAACATAATATCAGTAAATTACTTTATTATGTTATCAGGCAGGAAATACCTATCAGGCAGGTATCAGGCAGTGATCCTAGGTTTCCCCTTGATCACTAGGTTATCAGGTTATCAGTTATCAGGTGGTGATCTTAGGTTTCCCCTCGATCACCAAGTTATCAGGATATAGTCTATTTTTCATGACTATGCAGTTATCAGGCTCATGCAGGAAGAGACCCTATATGGGTAAGGTTAAGGCTTGGCGATCATAGGAATCCCCGAGATTGCCAAAAGTAGGCACGGCGACCCTAGGTTCCCGAGGTTGCCAACAGTAGGTTGGGTGGAGCTCACTGAGACATTATGTCTCATCCCAATCCTTCTGGTGCAGGTTTACAGGTAAGCACGAGGTTCGTGAAGAAGTTCATCAGGGAGATGCTGGATGGAGTGCAGTTGCTCGTCATGTACCAGTTAGGAGCTTTTCAGAATTTTGTTTAAGTATTTATTATGGTACTTGATTGGTTGTATAAACGAGCAAATTTGTATTCTTTCAGTTGTGTTGTATTATTGTTATTGAAAACCTTGATGCATCCAGTATCAGTTTTAATGCACATGCTAATATTCTAGATAAAATTAGTATGGGTGTTACAATTGGTATCAGAGCAGGTCGATTCAGATCGTGCCTTGGGTCATTAAAGATTCAATAAAAGTAGTGGGACCGTTGGGTTCCAGATATTGTTCTAAGGGTCACATCTAGTTGAGCCTGATCAACTCAATCTAGTATATGACAGTTATGACAAATACCTGAGAGCTGAATGTGACCGTGGAGAATGAAGCTCATGAAGAGCGATGTTTAAGATGTCATATTTTTAAGGCAGGAATTGGCGAAGAAGTATTCTATGCCAAGTGGTGGTTATCAAACCGTAAAGTAATGGAGCCTGTTAATGGCAGAGTTTCAGGAATATTAAAGATATTTAAGAATATGGTGAAGTACCTTAAAACAGAAGGACGCGTCATTGAGAAATGTCTCGTCTGAGGAGACATAAGAAGTAAGGAATTATGGTGAGACTTTAGAGACTGAAGTTGTCTCGGAAAAGACTATGAGTATGACTCCTTATGGAATACTCTGAGGAATGATTTGCAACCTAGGAACCAAGATTTTGAGGTTAAAACGCAAGTTTCAGGATTCTGAGTTCTGCTACGATCGCAGAGCGACCAGTACTTTGCTCTGCGAAGCTTCAGACTCATAATCAGGCTTCAAATTCACCCTTCAGACCCAGAAACTCGGAATGAGAATTATCAGTCGGTTACTGGAACCTCTAGACTGCAAACAAGGATAGGGTGTGTAAGAATCAAAGGACTTGCACCCTTGAACCGGATGAGATTTTATTACCCAAACAGTTAAGAGAATCAATTATGGATTAGGCAAATTATTTGGACAAGATAAGTTTATCCCTCTAATGTGGTCATCGAGCGAGAAGCACAAGCTTAGCGAGAAGTGAAAGAGACCCCTGGAAGGGGCATGAGATGAGATGTAAATTTTCAACAGGATCGAGAAATAAAGATTGAATCATATATTGCTGGACTTAGTGAACTGATGGATGAACAAAGTCGAACTTTCTTGATTGGATGAAGAAAGCAAGTTTAAGAAAACACAGGATTATTTTTTAGGCTCTAGAAGCAGGAAGATGGTCGCTAACGCACAAGTTAAGGTTGTGGTTAATGTTAAGGAGTTTTTAGGTTTCGGTTGACGGGTTCTTTACGCAATTATTTCGGAAGGCCGAAAGAGATCACCTTATGTTGTTCTGAAAGTGATAGAAGGTACAGACCTTGGATCATTCAGATAGTAAGACCAGGTTTTTGAATTGTGGATATAGGAACAAGTTACTGGAGGGATCCAATAGGAAATGCTAAGTGTTGAAGTTTAAGATCAATTAATCGGGTACTCGAAGGGACCTAACCTATGTTTGGGCTTACAAGAGAGCCGGTAAGAGTTTGAATCTATTCCAGACTGATTGTTTCCGAAGAAACTCGAGGAGTAACCTAAGAGATATGGTAAGTTATGTGTGAACTTAAGTTGCTTCAGGTATGCTTTTGGTTGGGTTTCTACAATGTTTAAATGATTGTACATGTTGAGCTGACCGTGAGATGGTTACAGGATTCAGAATACGGAGGGTAACGCTAGAACTAGTGTATAAGCAGTTTTGGCAGAAGCATTGTTGGGCTCGTAACAGTTGCTGAAAACTGCTTACAAGTTTTGGCGTAATTTCGCGAAAACAGGTATATTGTTTATGTCCGAAAGGAAACACAAAGTCAGGTGATGACCAATTAGTAAGTTAAGCAGGTAGTTTAAGCCACAAGAGAATTAACAACGTAAGATGATTCTGCTATGATAGCTACAAGTCATTAAGGAACGAGTTTGGCCAGGAGATTTATTTTGGTAATAGTGGTGTATTACTCCTACTCCAAAGTGAATTGTTTTAAATCAGAGTTGTGCAGCGGAGAAGTAATCCAAGGATGGCTTAACGGACAATTCTAAGCTGAAGCTTAGGGAACAAGGATGCTTGTGAGGTCCTTGCCAGAGGAATTATAGTAAAGGTATTCAGTACTTGGTTCTCTGAACTCAAAATAGCAATAAGCAATGACGATTCGACCTTATTATAAGTTCTATCAGGAAATTTTAAAGGTTAAGTTTAGGGATACTTCAAACCTCGAAACTCATGAGGAAAGGGAATCGAAGTAGTTTATGAATATACGGTAAGAAACAAGAAAGATGTGTTCCTAGCACATTAAGCCTAACGCAATGGAAGTCACCGCTAATACGGTAATCTAGCTATTTTAGCTCAGTAACTTCAAGTGAACTTGAAGAGTAAGTTTAGCCAATGAGAATTATGCATGAGGCAACAACAGTACAGGTTGCACTTGCAAGAGGATATTTTTTGAATTTGAAGCATTGATCAGAAACGACAATGCAGTGGTATATGAGTTGATTCCACTTTGTACCCACGTCATATTAACATGTTGCATGTATCAGGTTATGTTTAGTATTATGTATACTTATTAGGCAATGTTTATACTACTTAGGTAGTAGTAGTGTAACAGATTTTCAGTTATGTGACATGTATTAATAACCATGGTACGCAGTCAGGAATGTTTGAGTAAGAAGGTTTTGACCAGAACAGGTTTGTTGATATCAAACATATCTTAGCTAAGGAGTTCAGAAATCCTTGAACTTAATGTTCACCGATAGAGGAAGAAGAACTTTCTATACAGGTCAAAAGCCACTCGTAGTTTACAGTAAAGGGCTACGTAAGTTTAGGTTATGAATAGAGGATTGAGAGATTAAGTGTGCTATTTTGGTAGCAATCAGAGTAGAGTTTTCTTTTGAAAACAACGAGTGTCTTTGAATGACATGAGTTAAGTTGTAGACGGGTTTCATGAGAATAGTTTTACTCACCCCGTTACGACCAAGGTATATCTTGAATGATGCAAGATTGTCAGAATCCTAGTAAGGAGGAAAATTCCTAAATCACAGAGATACGACTTGTCGTCAACTAGTTAAGGTGGACACGAGTAGCCTAAATATTTCTCGAGCCTTAAGGATTTCCGCAGAGGGAACGGAAGTAATGCTTACGGTTGTGATGAGTGTTACACCAGGATGTCAGAAAGAAAGGAGCAGGTACCATAATTGATGCCTCCTCCTTGTATCGGATAGTGGAGGTAGTTGCAGTAGTCTTTACTTCCAGTTGAGAATACTCAATATCAGGTGCTTTTCAGTCTAAGGATAATTCTATATAAAGAATAATACATTTGTAACTGTATGATGCCGTCTTACGAGGCAAAAGTCAAAGATAAGGATTCAGTAGGAGTATCCAATGCTTAATAACCTTAAGTTGGATTCGCACTAAGTGTGTGAACAAGAGATATAGTCAAGTGAGTCGGGTATTAGTTCAGACAACCATACATCCTACTATGTAAGAATTGTGCAATGTACCTCAAGTCCTTCAGTTAAGGAAGAGATTGTCAAATATTTTGACTTACAGAGATGGAAACCATGGCTAGGGAACAGTTTTAACCAGTCAGGTTTAATCGAGGTGCATAGATAATCTACATGTCAGACCCTAGAGTAGCCATGGAATCCCGATAAGCATTGAATTGGAGATTTGGCTAGTGGAGAAAGAGGTAGAAAATATCTATTCATTCATGATCTCAGGAGAATTTTAAATTTCGAGGACGAAATTTCTTTAAGGGGGGTAGAGTGTAACATCTCGCTTAGACGTAACATTTATCAGTATCAAAGAATTATGAGTGAGTAGGGGCAGAATTGTAATTACGAGATGGAAGGGCTTTAAATAAGGGAAAGATAAGATTTTCTTCATATCCTCCTTTTCCTTCTCTCTCTAGAATTCAGATTTCTCTCTCTCTCTCTCTCTATCTCTCTCTCTCTCTCTCTCTCTCTCTCTCTCTCTCTCTTTCTTTTTAGGATTTCAGTTATCATCACCAGCAGCCTTTAATCCACCAAGTTTGCAATATTCAATCTCTTGTATCTCAGGCAAGCTTCTGGAAAAGATTGAAGCAAGAGGAACTAAGGAAAACCAAGTCAAGAGGAAGAGTTCCAAGACTAGGGTTTTGGTAGAAGGAAGCTTGGAAAGACCATCAACTACATGGTGAGTTCCATAGAGTAGCTTAACCCTTTTGGGTCATTATTGTGTGAGATTCACAACAAATTGCTAAGGTTTAGGAAAAAGGATAGTTTTCCCCTTTCTTGATACATATGCTTGATTCCAGTTTAATCCTTGGATACAGTTTGTTTTATAGTTCAAAATGAGTCTCTGACATGTTTTCAATGATCATTGGGTAGTTGGGTATCAATGTTTTTAAGATTGAAACACGATTTTCAGAAAATTATAAGTCCTGCTAGAGTCGCAGAGCGACCAGGAGTTTGCTCTGCGAAGTAGCAGCGTTTTGCTACTGCCTAGCCATCGCCTAGACTTCGCTTTGCAAAGTAATCAGAAGCTAAGTTCGCAGAGCAAAGTCTTTGGACGCTCTGCGAAGCTTCAGAATCAGGAATACCAGGTTCTGAAGGTTCAGACTCTGAATGTTCAGAGTCTGAAGGATCAGACGCAGGAGTTCGCAAAGCGAAGTCAGAGGTCGCAAAGCGAAGTGGCCCAGAACCTCATTTTATTAAAAAATAACTGTATCATGCCAATGATCCTCGATATGCTTTTGGATAATGATACTCATGATCTTTCAAGGATTAATCTAGGAAATGCATAGGTATCATACAGAGTGATGGGTAGTTTACCCACAGGATTTCAGGAAGTTATTATAGATGGGATAGTAAGCCCATAAGTAAGACATGTGACAACGATATGTCTAGAACCTTTAATAGGTTAACAGGAACTGAGAGGTATTCAGTTGAAGGTACAAGGGTACTAGGAATTCTTCTTAACATTCAAGGATTCTGATAAGAATAGTATCAGTTATGTTAAGGGTTAGTTTCAAGATACCCTTAACAAGGCAGATTTTAGTGTACCGTAGTTAGAGGTACCAGGCTTTCCCCCAGTTTCAGGGTACATTTATATGTACATCAGGACGTGCCTCGGTTGTTCACGTCAAAGTGACATTGAGGGTACACGTAACAGTTCAGGATAGGATGTACCCTAGATAGTGGTACAAGGTTATTATTAGGAATTTATACAGATTGTATATATATATGTTGATGAGTCATGGCACACGTACACTTCAGATTTATTCTGGATAGGCCAGCCCGTTAGGGAGCCTACATGACGACTCACATATATATATTTATGGTTAGGAAATTATCAGGAATATATATATGTATATATATAAGGAATAATTAATTATCAGGATAAACTTTGTATCTTCTGGGTTCTCGCAGTTAGAGAGCGCATGGGGTTCCAGTTATTGTTGGAATGGGAAGAACTTTCCGCGAGGTTAACCACACATAAGTTTTAGTGTGTCTTATGGGTTCTCGCAGTTAGAGAGTGCAGGGGGTTCCAGTACATCTGGAATGGGAGGAACTTTCCGTGAGGATAACCACACACACATGCAAGAGGAGTCCGGTGACTAGCCTATTATAGGAATTTTCACCGGTTATCAGGGGAATGTGCTCCGGGGTTACTCAACTCGGGGGCATTCCATAAAATCAACTCAGATAATAATGTTTGTTACACGCTAACATCTAACATAATATCTGTGCGCTCTATAAAAAAACGCCCGAGCGTAATGACGCTCGGAAAGACTGCGGAGTCGCCACCAAAGTTTTATTTTTAAAAGGGAAACGTTGATAAAACCCTTGACGATGTGGAAAGGATGGTCATCGCAACCATTAACGGGTTCGGGAGTCGATTATGCAAGGGGAAGGTATTAGCACCCCTCACATCCGTTGTACTCAACGGGAACCTCCTAGTTAGCTTAGGGGTAAAAGTGTTTTAAAGGTTTGCTTGCTATGTTTTTATATTTCAAAGGGAAAAATGAAAGGGGGAAAAAAAGGTTTTTTATTAGTGTGCTTGACAAGAGTGAGATCTTGCTCCTACGTATCTCCTGGTGCGATGGAGAATTCAAAGCTACGTAGTTCTTTGGTAGAACACGTTTTTTTGTTGGTTGATTTTAAAGAACGATGTTTTTGATCGTATTCTAGCGGTTAAACGTAGCTTGTATGCTCGCGTGTGGGAGACTTAAGCGTTTGTTTGTATCGCGTTAGAATTGATAAAACATGTCCGTTTGTGAAAAAAGGTTTGTATTGACCACGGGGGTCCAAAATTAGTTTGGTGTGTGATTTTAAAGAACGATATTTTTGATCGTATTCTAGCGGTTAAACGTAGCTTGTATGCTCGCGCGTGGGAGGCTTAAGCGTTTGTTTGTATCGCGTTAGAATTGATAAAACATCGTGCTCTTGTGAAAAAAGTTTTGAATTGACCACGGGGGGCCAAAAAATATTTGGTGTGTTGGATTTGTTTTATGTTTTTGTATTTTGAAAATAGAATGACGATTGTCCGAACAACGAGACATACGTCAAGTGCTCGTGCAACCGGGGAATGGAAAGACATACGTCAAACCACTCCTTTTTCAATCAAGTTTATTGTTGAAAGTAAAAGTATTTTTTTGGTACTTGAAAAGGAATGACGATTGTCCAAACAACGAGACATACGTCAAGTGCTTGTGCAATCGGGGAATGGAAAGACATACGTCAAACCACTCCTTTTTCATTCAAGTTTGTTATTTGAAAATTATGAAATTAAATAAAAGCAAAACACTTGTTATATTTTGAAAAAAATATGAGTTTCAGCCTTTGCAAAAAAAGTTTAAAACAGGTTCTGAACCTCAGACGCTGTCCAGAAGCTGCTTCAGAAGCTGCTTCAGAAGCTGCTTTCAGAAGCTGAACTTCAGAAGCACTGTTCAGACTCTGAACTTCAGAAGCACGGTTCAGACGTTGACTTTTGGTTGACCATCAGACGCACTGTTCAGACGTTGACTTTTGGTTGACCATCAGACACACTGTTCAGACGTTGACTTTTGGTTGACCATCAGATGCACTGTTCAGACGTTGACTTTTGGTTGACCATCAGACGCACTGTTCAGACGTTGACTTTTGGTTGACCATCAGACGCACTGTTCAGACTCTGAACTTCAGAAGCACTGTTCAGACTCTGAACTTCAGAAGCACTGTTCAGACTCTGAGGTTCAGAAGCACTGTTCAGACTCTGAGGTTCAGAAGCACTGTTCAGAAGCACTGTTCAGAAGCTGCTTCTGAAGTACTGTTCAGAAGCTGCTTCTGAAGTACTGTTCAGACTGCTTCTGATTTCAGAACCTCAGGGGGGTAAAAAACATTCGAATTCAGTAAGAAAAGGAAGTAAACCACTTCTGTTTTGGTGTTTTGTAAACTTTGAGATTTTTTGGGGTTTTTAAAAGATGTTTTTAGTTCAAAAATGAGTTAAAGACCACTAAGGATGCAGAATAATGATGCTGAACAGCAGGAACAGCAGAACAAAATGCAAACATAAATGCAAATAAGAGATGAGAATGTTCAGGATACTTACAAACTCCTAGCCAAAGCTTTGAATGCAAGAACATGAAAGAGGCCTTTGAGTGGATGTGGTTTTTGCAAAGCTAGAGGTGATGAAGAATAAGAAGAGCAACAACAATGGTGTTTTGCTGTTATTCTTCACTCTGGGTATGATGTTTCTGGTGATTTAGTGGTTGTTTTGATTGTTTGATTAGTTTGTGATGGTTTGTAAAGATTGAAACAGAAAACAGAGCTTTTCTTTTCAAAGATTGTGGTGAATTCTTGCTGTTTCTTTTGATTCTGAGTTTGCTCTAAAAATTCCTCTAATTCTTCTCTGAAATTCCTCTAAAATTGCTCAAAGATCAGATGAATTGTGTTAAAAAAAACTGTCTCTGTTTAGTTATGTTCTTGCTAAGAAATTTCTCTAAGATTCTCTCTAAAATTGCTCAAAGATCAGACGAATTGTGTTAAAAAAACTGTCTCTGTTTGGTTCTGTTCTTGCTAAGAAATTTCTCTAAAATTCTCTCTAAAATTGCTCAAAAATCAGATCCTTATTCTCTGATTTTCGTGTTCCTTATATAGGCAAAATGTGATCATTTGTAATCATGAAAATCCCTTGAAAGTTGGGCTGTTTTGTGTGCCATGACCAAGACTTTGGTTAGCATTTAATGCAAAAGGAAGGAAGTGACCTAGCCTTGTGATCTTAGTGAAGACTTTGGTTAATTTCAGAACAAATTGGGGCTGAGTTCTGACAGAAGTTGCTGGAAAAATGGGAAAACAGGGTGCTGTTTGCAACTTGTGGTGCTTTTGGGATTGATCTTTGAAGATTTGGGAAGACAAACAGGAAAAGTAGGGTGCTGTCCTGTGAAGAGGTTGGGAGAAAACATGGAAAAGGGGTGCTGTACACAGGGGCAGCAGCAGAGAAAATGGAAAGGGTGAAGTGCTGGAACAGGGGCAGCAGTTTCAGAAACAGGGCAGCAATTTTGCAGCTTACCTTGACTGGTTTTGATAAAGAAGAAAGGGAAGAAAATGGCAAGGTGGTTGCTGGAAAGTAAGGTCAGCAGCAGAGAAAAAATGGGAGGGAAGAAGTGCTGCCCTGGGCAGCAACTTGCTTTTTGTTCCCTTTGGCAATGGCACGTTTTTCTTTCTTCTTTTCTTCTTCTCTTTTTTTGAAACAAACTTAAATAATAATAATAAAAGTAAAAATAATAATAATAGTAATAATAAAATAAAGAGAAAGATAAATAAATAATAATAAAACTTTTTATTATTTATTATTTAAAGGAAAATAAAAGTTGACTCTTTTTTTTGTGTTGACTTTTTTTCTGAAAAAAAGCTTGGACAAAATTAGGGTACGAGTTTGGTCAGGAGATTTATTTTGGTAATAGTGGTGTATTACTCATACTCCAAAGTGAATTGTTTTAAATCAGAGTTGTGCAGCGGAGAAGTAATCCAAGGATGGCTTAACGGACAATTCTAAGCTGAAGCTTAGGGAACAAGGATGCTTGTGAGGTCCTTGCCAGAGGAATTATAGTAAAGGTATTCAGTACTTGGTTCTCTGAACTCAAAATAGCAATAAGCAGTGACGATTCGACCTTATTATAAGTTCTATCAGGAAATTTTAAAGGTTAAGTTTAGGGATACTTCAAACCTCGAAACTCATGAGGAAAGGGAATCGAAGTAGTTTATGAATATACGGTAAGAAACAAGAAAGATGTGTTCCTAGCACATTAAGCCTAACGCAATGGAAGTCACCGCTAATACGGTAATCTAGCTATTTTAGATCAGTAACTTCAAGTGAACTTGAAGAGTAAGTTTAGCCAATGAGAATTATGCATGAGGCAACAACAGTACAGGTTGCACTTGCAAGAGGATATTTTTTGAATTTGAAGCATTGATCAGAAACGACAATGCAGTGGTATATGAGTTGATTCCACTTTGTACCCACGTCATATTAACATGTTGCATGTATCAGGTTATGTTTAGTATTATGTATACTTATCAGGCAATGTTTATACTACTCAGGTAGTAGTAGTGTAACAGATTTTCAGTTATGTGACATGTATTAATAACCGTGGTACGCAGTTAGGAATGTTTGAGTAAGAAGATTTTGACCAGAACAGGTTTGTTGATATCAAACATATCTTAGCTAAGGAGTTCGGAAATCCTTGAACTTAATGTTCACCGATAGAGGAAGAAGAACTTTCTATACAGGTCAAAAGTCACTCGTAGTTTACAGTAAAGGGCTACATAAGTTCAGGTTATGAATAGAGGATTGAGAGATTAAGTGTGCTATTTTGGTAGCAATCAGAGTAGAGTTTTCTTTTGAAAACAAGGAGTGTCTTTGAATGACATGAGTTAAGTTGTAGACGGGTTTCATGAGAATAGTTTTACTCACCCCGTTATGACCAAGGTATATCTTGAATGATGCAAGATTGTCAGAATCCTAGTAAGGAGGAAAATTCCTAAATCACAGAGATACGCGTTATCGTCAACTAGTTAAGGCGGACACGAGTAGCCTAAAGATTTCTCGAGCCTTAAGGATTTCCGCAGAGGGAACGGAAGTAATGCTTACGGTTGTGATGAGTGTTACACCAGGATGTCAGAAAGAAAGGAGCAGGTACCATAATTGATGCCTCCTCCTTGTATCGGATAGTGGAGGTAGTTGCAGTAGTCTTTACTACCAGTTGAGAATACTCAATATTAGGTGCTCTTCAGTCTAAGGATAATTCTATATAAAGAATGGTACATTTGTAACTGTATGATGCCGTCTTACGAGGCAAAAGTCAAAGATAAGGATTCAGTACGAGTATCCAATGCTTAATAACCTTAAGTTGGATTCGCACTAAGTGTGTGAACAAGAGATATAGTCAAGTGAGTCGGGTATTGGTTCAGACAACCATACATCCTACTATGTAAGAATTGTGCAATGTACCTCAAGTCCTTCAGTTAAGGAAGATATTGTCAAATATTTTGACTTACAGAGATGGAAACCATGGCTAGGGAACAGTTTTAACCAGTCAGGTTTAATCGAGGTGCATGGATAATCTACATGTCAGACCCTAGAGTAGCCATGGAATCCCGATAAGCATTGAATTGGAGATTTGGCTAGTAGAGAAAGAGGTAGAAAAGATCTATTCATTCATGATCTCAGGAGAATTTTAAATTTCGAGGACGAAATTTCTTTAAGGGGGGGTAGAGTGTAACATCCCGCTTAGACGTAACGTTTATCAGTATCAAAGAATTATGAGCGAGTAGGGGCAAAATTGTAATTACGAGATGGAAGGGCTTTAAATAGGGGAAAGATAAGATTTTCTTCATATCCTCATATTCCTTCTCTCTCTAGAATTCAAATTTTCTCTCTCTCTCTCTCTCTTTCTTTCTCTCTCTCTCTCTCTCTCTCTCTCTCTCTCTCTCTCTCTCTCTCTCTCTCTCTT
Organism: Medicago ruthenica; assembly: GCA_018208015.1. Taxonomy (NCBI): domain Eukaryota; kingdom Viridiplantae; phylum Streptophyta; class Magnoliopsida; order Fabales; family Fabaceae; genus Medicago; species Medicago ruthenica. The sequence goes on along the minus strand of CM031373.1, from coordinate 77,173,763 downwards.
TTTAGGATTTCAGCTATCATCACCAGCAGCCTTTAATCCACCAAGTTTGCAATATTCAATCTCTTGATCTCACGCAAGCTTCTGGGAAAGATTGAAGCAAGAGGAACTAAGGAAAACCAAGTCAAGAGGAAGAGTTCCAAGATTAGCGTTTTGGTAGAAGGAAGATTGGCAAGACCAGCAACTACATGGTGAGTTCCATAGAGTAGCTTAACCCTTTTGGGTCATTATTGTGTGAGATTCACAACAAATTGCTAAGGTTTAGGAAAAAGGATAGTTTTCCCCTTTCTTGATACATATGCTTGATTCCAGTTTAATCCTTGGATACAGTTTGTTTTATAGTTCAAAATGAGTCCCTGACATGTTTTCAATGATCATTGGGTAGTTGGGTATCAAGGTTTTTAAGATTGAAACACGATTTTCAGAAAATTATAAGTCCTGCTAGAGTCGCAGAGCGACCAGGAGTTTGCTCTGCGAAGTAGCAGAGTTTTGTTACTGCCTAGCCATCACCTAGACTTCGCTTTGCAAAGTAATCAGAAGCTAAGTTCGCAGAGCAAAGTCTTTGGACGCTCTACGAAGCTTCAGAATCAGGAATACCAGGTTCTGAAGGTTTAGACTCTGAATGTTCAGAGTCTGAAGGATCAGGCGCAGGAGTTCGCAAAGCGAAGTCATAGGTCGCAAAGCGAAGTGGCCCAGAACCTCGTTTTATTAAAAAATAACTGTATCATGCCAATGATCCTCGATATGCTTTGGGATAATGATACTCAGGATCTTTCAAGGATTAATCTAGGAAATGCATAGGTATCATACAGAGTGATGGGTAGTTTACCCATAGGATTTCAGGAAGTTATTATAGATTGGATAGTAAGTCCGTAAGTAAGACATATGACAACGATATGTCTAGAACCTTTAATAGGTTAACAGGAACTGAGAGGTATTCAGTTGAAGGTACAAGAGTACTAGGAATGTTTCTTAACATTCAAGGATTCTGATAAGAATAATATCAGTTATGTTAAGGGTTAGTTTCAAGATACCCTTAACCAGGCAGATTTTAGTGTACCGTAGTTAGAGGTACCAGGCTTTCCCCCAATTTCAGGGTACATTTATATGTACATCAGGACGTGCCTCGGTTGTTCACGTCAAAGTGACATTGAGGGTACACGTAACAGTTCAGGATAGGATGTACCCTAGATAGTGGTACAAGGTTATTATCAGGATTTATACAGATTGTATATATATATATATATATATATATATATATATATATATATATGTTGATGAGTCATGGCACAGGTACGCTTCAGATTTATTCTGGATAGGCCAGCCCGTTAGGGAGCCTACATGACGACTTACATATATATATATATATATTTATGGTCAGGAAATTATCAGGAATATATATATGTATATATATAAGGAATAATTAATTATCAGGATAAACTTTGTGTCTTCTGGGTTCTCGCAGTTAGAGAGCGAAGGGGTTCCAGTTATTGCTGGAATGGGAGGAACTTTCCACGAGGATAACCACACATAAGTTTTAGTGTGTCTTCTGGGTTCTCACAGTTAGAGAGTGCAGGGGGTTCCAGTACATCTGGAATGGGAGGAACTTTCCGTGAGGATAACCACACACACAGGCAAGAGGAGTCCGGTGACTAGCCTATTATAGGAATTTTCACTGGTTATCAGGGGAATATGCTCCGGGGTTACTCCACTCGGGGGCATTCCGTAAAATCAACCCAGATAATAATGTTTGTTACACGCTAACATCTAACATATTATCAGTAAATTACTTTATTATGTTATCAGGCAGGAAATACCTATCAGCAGGTATCAGGCAGTGATCCTAGGTTTCCCCTTGATCACTAGGTTATCAGTTATCAGGTGGTGATCTTAGGTTTCCCCTCGATCACCAAGTTATCAGGATATAGTCTAGTTTTCATGACTATGCAGTTATCAGGCTCAGGCAGGAATAAACCCTATATGGGTAAGGTTAAGGCTTGGCGATCATAGGAATCCCCGAGATTGCCAAAAGTAGGCATGGCGACCCTAGGTTCCCCGAGATTGCCAACAGTAGGTTGGGTGGAGCTCACTGAGACATTATGTCTCATCCCAATCCTTCTGGTGCAGGTTTATAAGTAAGCACGAGGTTCGTGAAGAAGTTCATCAGGGAGATGCTGGATGGAGTGCAGTTGCTCGTCATGTATCAGCTCAGGAGCTTTTCAGACTTTTGTTTAAGTATTTATTATGGTACTTGATTGGTTGTATAAACGAGCAAATTTGTATTCTTTCAGTTGTGTTGTATTATTATTATTGAAAAGCTTGATGCATCCAGTATCAGTTTTAATGCACATGCTAATATTCTAGATAAAATTAGTATGGGTGTTACAGTTGACATAAGCAAAACCTGAAGCAGGAATTGCAGACTATGATGTTGATGTGAAGGAAGATGATTACATAGCCAAACAGCAAGGCTAAGCTTAGAATGATAAATCAAGACAATGCATAATACCAAAAGAAAGAACTTATTCCTTTTTTGTGTTTAATTCCTGGTCAATTTGTTATTCCTATATTAAGAACTCTTGAAAGATACCATGACATGATGGAAAATATAAAAGGAAAAACATGAGTGAAGTTTCCAACGAAATTCATGCATACAAAAATAAAGACAATTAGCTATACATATTCTAATATAAGCACCACTGATGTTTCACCAGTCACATACATCAATCTATGTCTGCTACATTTATTTACGTCATCCAAATATTGTTTCCTAATATGAGGACCTTGACAGGATTAGTAACTATCACTGTTTTTTATCCAATAAAACCTTTTTATACAGTATATATGTTATCTCACCTAATACGATTGAGGTTAGATGTAGTCATAATTATCAATGATTCACATCACATATAGTACACAATAAGTTAAGAAAAGTTCCTTTGCCCAATTTGTAAAATCAAACCCCCAAAAGGCAGTAAAAGATCATTATTTATAACGTAAGTTTGATATTGGTCGAGAATAAATGAGCAACCTGAGTGAGAATAAGATTCTTTTCCATCCTAGCTTGTATGATAGCATTCTTGAGTTCAGTTGATTCACAATCATCTTCATACAAAATTCTAGTCACATCAAGTCTTTCAAGAACCTGTAAAATGGATTAAAATCATAAACTTTAAAAAGACATTTACAAATTAATTGGAAAGAGAAATTGAATAGAGGGGCTATTTAAAAGTGATAACATCGGTGAGAAAATATAAATACAAATCATATATTGTATCAAGTTTTGAAAAACCTACATAGAAATTGCAACAAAATTTTCAAAAACCTACATAAAAGTCTACATATACTTTAAAATTGGAGGCTTCCCACTCAATGTTGTTATATCTCACTTAGAACTTGATTTCTTCAACTGCAAAAAATATACCAAGATAAATTTGTTTTAAGTTAGAGTCTTATTAATGAGTGTTGAATGAATGAGAAGGACATGGTTAATATAAAATATGGTTATGATTTGAAAATGCTACTGTGAAGACAATTAAGTCTAAAAGCTAATATCATGGTAGAGTGGAGACAGAAATGAACGAACCTTTTAAGCGAAGCATAGTAGGTGCAGCCTCTCAATTTTAGCTTGCGTTGATGAATTCTGCAGGACTCTTCAAGACAATTGTAAAGGCCGTCAATGGTTATTTTGTAGCTAAATTATTAGTAGATTGACAAATTGCTTGAGATGATCCAAATGAGTTTCAATAAAGAAACAAATCATAAACAAAACAACATTTTTTTCTGTGTAATATAAAATAATTACGTACATGGACACATTTAAATCAACTGAGCATAGAAAAACCAATGATAGCTGCAATCCTAGACTGATATGAAAAGATCCTTGTATAATCCAATTGAACTCGGTCTAAATCCTTGGGTTATAATCTGTAATAAACCAATAAAGTAGTTAAAATAGAAATCAAACAGTGAACTCAATAGAAACTATATTAAGGTATACCAAACTGAAACAGAAAACATACTACCATACTTTCACACATATCCAATAGAAATTGAATTATTCAACCGTGATATATGAGAGGAGTTCCAATTGGTGGTTAGAGACCAATAACATTTTTGTTTATTGACAAAGCTTTTACTTGAACAAAAGAAACTAAGATATCAAAATAGCAAACATGATTTATTCAGGAAGATATTTGATTTGAAAGTAAGGAAAATATAGAAAATCATATCATATAGATGTACATATAATAAAGGAGAAACAACATGAGATTGGAGGTTTTATGAGACATGATTTCGAATTCCCAAACTAAAAATAATCAGTACCCATAAAACAAATCACATAAAAATTCAAACTTTAATAAAAATAACTTACCACAGGAAGTGCATCAATGAAATTGCTATAAATTTTATCAAGAGGGTGTGTATTGTAATCAACTGTAGTACAAATTGCAGCCAGTTTTATAACCTAAACACAAATCAAAATAAAAAACTAAATTGAAAAAAAAATGTAAAATTGAAAATTACCACGTGTTAATAAGGCTGAGATTCTGTTGGATGGCCAAGCGAGCGAGACTCCGTTCACTCCGCCGCGATGCCCTTTCTAATTTCAAAATTGTTAACAAAAACTCTGTTAGAAGCTTCTAGAAACAGAAAACCCTCTCTACCACAAAACATCATTTTCCTGAACTCATGAATGATTAGCAAGAAAACCAAAAATCGGATATGATATAATTTTCTGAACCCATTTACAACATAAACAATCAGATTCAACAAGAAAACCATCGTATTCAACAATTTTTCACAGAATCAGAACTAAAATTAGAAGAGATTAAAACCCTAAAACTGTGTAAGAATTGATTCGAAAATGAAAAACGAATTGTAACATTGATTTTGTTTGTTTGTGAGTTGAAATTGGAAATCAAAACCCTATGGTAGTGAAATAAACAAACATACCTGCATACCTAAAGTACACATTTCCATCAGTTGTAAAAACAAAACATTGTGGAGAAAGAAAAAACTCATACCCATGAACAATTATAAACATACTCACAAAGAGGGTATAATCACCCAATTTTTCTCACAGAAATTCACCCACTTAACCCCAAATCGACTGAGACTTTTTAGGGATTAAAGAAGATATCATGAGATTTGAAAAAAAAATGAAATTGAGAAGAAATTTCAGATAAAAAAGGAAAGTTTGTAGAAAAAAGGAAGAAGGAGAAGGAGAGCGGAAAAGAAAGGAAGAGAGAGAGAGAGAGAGAGAGAGAGAAGTGGTGGTCGATTGGAAAAGAAGAGAGTGTGAGAAAAAGCTACAAAACTGATTTTCAATTCATGTGTGCTGCTCCTGGTTTATAAGATGAAGGGTTAAATTGTCATTTTGGAAAGGTATGATTTTGGCTCCAAGCAAGGGGCAAATCTGTAAAATTTGGTGGGGTTTGCCTAGGGTTTTTCTAGGGCAAACTTGCAGAAATGTTTTGCATTTGTATATATTAAGATACCATTGTACATGGCCACAAGATTTGTCATTTATATATAGGTTAAAATAAAAACGTCAATCATCGATTAGAAAATCAACAACAAGTAATAAAATAAAGGCCAAATACCATTTTTGGTCCTTTAAGTTTGACAAGAATACCGGATTAGTCCTTTAAGTTTTTAAGTTTCAAATAGGTCCTTTAAGTTGTTAATTTAATGCACGTATTTGAAGTTTTTTGAGTTTTTAAGTTTCAAATAGGTCCTTAAAAGGGTAACAGTGTAATAAATTAATAACTTAAAGAACTTATTTGAAACTTAAGAACTTAAAGGATTAATCCGGTATTTTTGTCAAACTTAAAGGACCAAAAATGGTATTTGGCCTAAAATAAAATGAACTTTTAATATTCTAACATCAATAATTGATGTTTTATCAATTATTCTATCATATTTTTACATATACCGCTAGTATGATTTTACTTACCTCTCAATCAATCTTGAAAGTACTATGATCCTTTTTATTTTGGTCATAACTACTTTTTTTAAGAAGCAAAAACTGAATTGTATTAAACCGAAAAGAGTTCCAAACTTGGTTCCGTACAAAATGAACCACTAAAAAAAATTGGTTCATAATGGACCCCAATTTTTTACCTATGGATTGATCTAGCCCTTACGATAATAGTACTATACACCATCTATACACTGTCCAGAAAATAAAAAAATTTCAACTTTACTCCTCACCGGTCATCATCTTAATCATCTTCTTCAATTCAACAAACAAAAAATCCATACCGGTTTTTTTTAATGATTTAAAGGCCAAGAAACACAAATACCACAACATAAATTTTTTATGTACAGAATCAATTGGCTTATGAAAACATCAATTCGCTGCAAACAATTTATTGTAAACATCAATTATTATTTTTACGAACACAAATACCACAAACATCAATTTAACAAGACATCCATTCAAAAAGAAATCAATTGAGCAAGACAATATTGGGCTAGTTGAGAGGGTTTTATGTTGTGTTCTTGATTAAGAGGAATGATGGGGTTTGGTGTTTGTAAAGAGTGGAAAACAACGACGAATCTTGAGGATGTACCAAAATATTAAACCCATTTTTAAATTTGTTGGAAAATAGATTGGTGATTGATTTAAGATCTGGATTTTCACGAAGAACATATTGGTGAAGGTGAATGAATATTGGGGAAGAACACATTAAAATAAATTTGGATAAAATTAAGTAGGAAGAATATTAAGTATTTAATTTGATGATGATATAAGCTTGAAAAACACATTAATTATTATTAATTAGGAACACATGAGCTCAAATATGCAAATTTGGTGAACTCAATGGTGTTTATGCAGTTGAGGAAGAGAAGAAAGAGAAAGAATAAAAAAAAAAATTTCATGGGTGGAAATAAGCTACTCCCTCCGTCCCAAATTATAAGCAAAAAAAATCATTTCACACTTATTAAGAAAACTAAAACATAGTAATTTGTAGTATAGTTTCTTGTGTTATCCTAGGAATAAGTTTCATAGAAAGATGTAATGACAATTTTCATTGGTTATTAGTTATAGAGAAAATGAAAGGGAGAGCAAAATGAATGTAATTTGTATTTAATTTCTCTTTGGAAAAGATGATTTTTTGAAATAACATAATTAAATAGGATAAAAATTGGTCTTTTTTGCTTAAAATTTGGGACAAAGCAAATGAGTTTTTTTTGCTTATAATTTGAGAAGGAGGGAGTATAATGGAGTGAATACATGATAGGATCTATAAGCTTGTTCAATTTAATGGTCAGAAATTTTGGTACAGTATAGACCAATACATTTATGGGTGCATGCTAAACGGCACCTCGAAACTTGCATAAGGAGTTATGCTGACTCAAAAGTAGTTACAAACAAAAATACAATAAGAAGAAAAAATAACAAAACCACTAGCTAGTGATCGAAACAAAACCACTAGCTAGATAGCAAGATCAAAACAAAGGGGGATCTATTCAACGGTGATGAAAATAAAAAACTAAGTTTATTAGTTAATCCACATTAGAATCAAATCTAATTAACATTCTCGGGTAACTTTGTATCATGGCAACCTAAAATTCTTATCAAATACTCCGAAGTTGGTTAATTTAATTATTGAATGTTAGTTCTTTTACATAATACTCTTGACAAAGCACATTATGACCACGAATTGCCCTCGGAATTAATATATTCATTTAGCAGGTCATATTTTCCTATTCTACCTATATATTTCTCCACCTTAAAGTAATGTTCTGGCGTCTGGGATTCTTTTATTTAGCATCTACTTATTAATATTTTATTGTTGATATCTGAAAATTTCACGATGGATATTGGTAAACAGGGACGGATCCATTTAAAGACTATATGTGCAAACTGTGTGTTGTTTTACAAAAATCAACGAATGTTAGAAGAACACATACCCATTTTAATGGAACCCAAAGTTTGGGACGTGTTATATATTCTAAAGTTCTAACTAGCAATTATTCTCACTTTCTGGCTACCTTGTAAGTGCATATTGCTTTTAGTGGACCTAGAGTACACACATAACCAATCATTAACATGTGTGCGCAAGGAATTGACATCATGAAATGTGATACCATGCACTCAAAACAATCTCTCCTTTTCTTTCTAGGTGATACTAACCTGCCCCGGTGACACCAGTTAAGGAATCCTTAACTAAAAAGTTTGTCTTAAAAAAATTACATAATTTTTTGATGAAGTAATAATTACATAATTTTTTTTTATAAAAACTTATCTGTTTTGGTTTCTTAACCAGTGTTCCAGGGGCACCGGTTAATATTCTCCGTTATTTTTTTAGGGGGTGATGGCGATTTTTGCAAGTGTACGAAATCGTTCAAGTAGTAAAGTTAAAACGGTAAACTGAGTGTCGAACTCGAGGACTGCGTTTAACGATCAGAATGTAATTTTTAGAACTCAATTGAACAAAAGGGTACGAAGTTTGTTTAATAACAATAATGGAAAATTGCGGAAAATAAAACTTGTTTGAATTTCAAGAATAGAAAGCTTGTCTGGGATGAGCTTCACTAGATGACGAACTCGAGCTACTCACTTAAAAATGATCACTGAACTTGTTTAACGAATCATAACCTAATTCTCTGAAATACTCTTGTCCTAATTCCTCAGCGACAGAATCTTAAATTCTAAAGTAAACTATAATTCCTTAGTAAGTTTTACAAATTAGAATTAACCATGAACGGACTAGAATTACTAAACGGTTTCAAGGGTTTGCATCTATTCCTAGATTACAAAGGCGAGAATTTCTTATCTTAAAGCATTCATACATTCAACTTCCGTTTCACAATATGAATCATACATCAATTTAAAGGTGATCAATCAATAAAAGCATTAAGCGCAAAGATAAGAAATATGATTCAATAAACTTATTCAATGATCAGATTAAGGTCACAAGGCAAGAGTCATCATCTAGCTAATCTCATCCCTAACAATAGAGGATTTAGCTACTCATGTTTATATTACAAAATATAGCAAGAAATAAGAGACATTACACAATAAGAATGAGGGTGGAAAGCTTCACCTCCAGTGTCCTAGAATTGAACAGCTCCTTTCCAAAATCAATCTCCAGTTCTGTACTCAGTTTCTTCGTCCAAAAATACAACCCTTGATCTGAAAACGCATCTGGCTTTTATAACCCTTGTTTCTGAAACTGACCCATCATGCCATGACACCGGTCCATCGTGGCACGATGGCCTCATTAAAACACAGGTCAACGCTTTTAAAGCTCCATCGTGGCACCAGGGATGCCCCCATCGTGGCACGAAAATTCCAGTGAAGAACTCAGCTTCTAACATCTTCTCATCGTGCCACGAGAAATGCCCATCGTGGCACGATACTTCAGCTTCTGACCATTTTCAGCTTCTGAAGAACTTCAGCTTCTGATGACCCTCTTCTCATCGTGCCACGACACATGTCCATCGTGGCACGATGAACTTCAGGCACTGGCTTCAGACTCTGGTTTCAGACTCAGACTCTGAAACTTCTTAAAATCTTGCAAAATCTTCATGTTCCAGAATTGCTTATTCCTTCTAACCATGTTTACTTTCAGCAAGAAACCAATATAAAAACTCTCTAAAATGTACAAAACAACATCAAAAGATGGCTAAAACTAAGACATGACTCAAGGTCATCACAACCCCAAACTTACATCGTTCTTTGTCCTCAAAGAACCTACTTGTGCATGATAAAATAGCAGTAATGTGACAGCTTACCAACCAATGATATTGTCAAAATCTTCACTCCTTGCCGGTGTATTGATCTACCGGATGCCTTTCCTCAACCACCAATTCCGCAACTCCTCGCATAAGTTTGAATAAGGTATTCACAGTCGACATACAAACCGCCATATTACCATAGGCTTGAAGCACTTCTAAACTGTCAATCAAAGTCATAGTCAACTACACACTTTTAAGGTCTTTTGGTTATAACGGGGCTAGGGTGAAGGGTGGATAATTCTTTGGAAGGTAGTGTTAAAACAACATGGAGTTAAGTTCAAACTACTTGGTATACAAATTAAACAATCATCAAGTCCCCCCCTCATTTTTCATCATTTGAGTACTAGAGAACTGTATTTTTGAATAGGATCGTCTCTTAAAAATTTTCTGTTTTTGTTTTTTTTGGCACCATTACGAGTGCCTTTTAAGAGACATCACATTTTTTCTTTCTTTTTCTTTCTTTGGTTCTCTAGTACCCTCACCCCAAACTGAAAATGTTGCTAGTTCCAACAGCAACCCCAAACTTAAACTTGATAACACCTACCACTTAACTCCAAACTCAAGGGTTATACAACCTAAGGGTTTGCTAGGTATTGTGGTTCGTTACAGAACAAAAAGGGGTCTAATCCTAAAGGCTCAAATTGGCTTTACAAAGGATAATTGAAATAAAGTTCAAGGTAAGCTGAAAAAGGCCCTAGGTAACAAGCACTTTGCCTTAGTGTGTATATGACAAGACCAATTGACAAATAAGAAGAACCGCAAGTTCTAGAAATGACAGCAGTAGGGAATCACTCAAATATGTAAAAATGAAAAATTAAAATATGGTTGTGGCCTTACAAGTTGAGATTTCTGGGAGTTGCGGTTCTACACTATCAACTTGCCGTGTACTTCGTATTGAAACCATAGGCATCATCCTCCTCTGAACATTTTGACATATCATTGGATTGAAAGCTGGTACAAAACTGGTACTTTTCCACACAAACAAGCAAATTCATTAATAACAAACAAAGACGAGTATTACAAAGATATGGAAATTACACAGAAAAACAGTGGAGTCACAAATTGTCTTAATAATACAAAAGAAACAACAAAAATAGAAACAACTGAAATAAAAATGCAGGAAACTGAAGACTGAGAAACTGCTGCGGATCACATGTTGTCATCTTCACCACCCTGCTGACTGGCCAGGTCTCGGAACAACTCCTCTGCACCCTCCTGACTAGCCTCCCTGCCTCTGTAGTAGTCAGCTCGCACCCGCTGCTCTCGATCTTAAGCCCTCCCACACTGCTCCACGAAGTACTGCTCCATATGGGCCTCCGAGTCAAACCTCCGAAAAGAATTGCTGAAGCGTGGTTCCTGTTGGTGCTGAGCTAGGGCCTGAGAAAAATCCGCACCAAAAAATGGACCGTCTACATAGTACTGCGAGGATGTCTCTTGGGCCCAGTTGGCCATCCCACACATGTAATCCAGCATCATCGGATGGAGTGGCGCGTGCTGAGGTGGAGGCTGAGATGGCTGGGCGGCGTCCTCCTGCATCGGTTGAGAAGCCTCCCCCTGCTAGCGTTGTGCTGCTGGACCCCTCTGGTTGTCTTCAAATTTTACCATAGCTTGATCGTTGATCGGCCCCTTGGATTTCAGCATGATGTCAATGTACTCTACCGAGACATTCTCCTTCTTGCACAGAGCGTTGATTAAGCAACAATGCCCAAGTGCCAAAGGATACTTGTGATCAGCCATCTCCTTGAGTCGGCGAGCCAGCAGTCGCCCCAAATTTATTTCATAACCAAAGATTAGGGCCTCCAGAATACACATCCTGGACATAGGTAATTCTGAGGTGGCAGAAACACTCTCAACAGAGGAATGAATGAAGGAGGCCCAAGCCTTGTATTCCGGTTTCAGGTCCACCACATTCAACCGGGTCGAGAAGCCAGAAGCTTGTGAACGCACGTAATCCACTCCCTGTTTCCCAACCTCCTGCAGTAGCTGAGTGAGCACATCATTGTTAGGGAAGTTTCTCCTGCTCCTGCTCCTCCTCATCTCAATGTGACATTCTTGTGGTGCAGTCAAACCCAACAGATCATTGATTGCTTCAGGGCTGTAGTCAACTTGCTTCCCCCGGACGTAAGAGATATAGTAATGTTCCTAGTTATAAGCGTTGGCGAAGAACTCCAGAGCGATAGTCCAGTTGCTCTCGGCTTTGATCAGATTATTGAAATTTTTCCACTTTAACCTCTCGAACGCAGCCTCAAAACCAGGGTATCTTTGTAAGTGGAAGAAATCAAATCGTCGCTCTCCAGTAAACTTGTAGCCTATTATTTTCTCGAACCTATCTGCATGCTTTGGTGTTTCGAATTTTTGGTATGTCGGTTCATCGGGTGAAGGTGGGGAAGGTGGTGGTATGGGTGGTGAGCAGGTTGGGCTCTCCGGCTGGTTCTGGTTCGTTTGTTGGATGTTGAGGCCATTGTTGTGATGTTTGGTGAAGGGAGAAATGGGTGAGATTGTAGGTTTTTGTGATTTGGGGAGAAATTTGATTTTTGGATGTGGGGAGGAATGTGGGGATTTTTGTAAGTTGTGGGAACGGTTAAGAGGATATTGTTGATGGATAAAGGGTCAGAAGGAGGTGAAATTCGTGTAGATGGTGTCTGGGGAAAATTTGGCAGAGTAACTTTAAGGTTTGAGAAAAGTGGCAACTGATTTTCAGACTTAGTATTTATAGAGCAGCAGTCATCGTGCCACGAGAGATTTCATTGTGACACGATGGGTTTGTAACGGTCAAATTGTTTCAGGTTCTACCTATGTCGTGCCACGATAGACCACATCGTGCCACGACGCAAGTTGTAACGGTCAAAATTTTTGGAACTTCCATCTATCGTGCCACGATCATAAGTCAACGTGCCACGATAATGGGTTCTGAGGAGTCTTCGTGCCACGATAAGAGTGTGTCGTGCCACGAAAAATCCAGTAAGTTTTGACAATTTTCTTGCTCATTATCGTGGCACGATGGCAATCTATCGTGCCACAACACACCCAGAATGGTGAAATTCACAAAAAAAAATTCTTTTCTTGTAGCTTGAGTTTCAAAAAATTTCAAAATCAACTACTAAAACAAAACATTACCAGGAAAAAAAAAGGATACTTAGTGGGTTGCCTCCCACCTAGCGCATGTTTAACGTCCCGAGCTTGACGCACCACTTGATCAAGTGGATTTCAGTTTAATCGACTCGGTCGGCCGCTCAAATTCGACTCCAAAGTATGGTTTGAGCCTTTGTCCATTGATCTTGAAGGTTCTGTCCGAGTCTGGATCCTTCACCTCCACTGTTCCATATGGGAACACTTTCACCACTTTAAATGGTCCTGGCCACATGGACCTCAACTTTCTAGGAAACAGCTTCAACCTGGAATTAAAAAGAAGAACTAGCTGCCCTTCCCTAAATTCCCTATTTTGAATCTTTTTGTCATGCCATTTTTTTGTTTTTTCTATAAGAATTTTGGCATTTTCGTAGGCTGAATTCCGGAATTCATCTAACTCATGGAGTTGAAGAATCCTGGATTCGCCTGCTTTTGAGAGATCAAAATTTAGGAATTTAGTGGCCCACAAAGCTTTGTGCTCTAGTTCCAATGGTAAGTGACAAGATTTTCCATAAACAATTTGGAAAGGAAACATCCCTATGGGAGTTTTGAAAGCAGTTATGTACGCCCAAAGTGCATCATCCAGCTTGACTGACCAATCCTTCCGTGAAGAATTCACAGTCTTCTCCAAGATTTGCTTTATTTGTCTATTTGAAACCTCCACTTGTCCACTTGTCTGAGGATGGTACGGTGTAGCAATCCGGTGATGCACATTGTACTTTCTCAGCAAAGTCTCCATCTTCTGGTTGAGGAAATGGGTTCCTTCATCACTGATTAACGCTCTAGGGACCCCAAAGCGTGAAAAAATATTTTTCAGAAGGAAAGAAATTACTACCTGAGCATCATTGGTCTGCGTGGCGATAGCTTCTACCCACTTAGAGACATAATCCACTGCCAACAAAATGTAAACCTTTGAATATGAGGATGGGAATGGTCCCATAAAATCAATACCCCATACATCAAAGATCTCCACTTCTAACACAGGGTTTTGAGGCATCTCATTTCTTTTGGAAATATTTCCTGTGCGTTGGCAGCGGTCACATCTCTTGACATAGGCAAAAGCATCCTTAAATAAGGTTGGCCAAAACAGACCAGATTGGAGGACCTTGGCAGCAGTCCTATCTCCACTAAAGTGACCACCGTAGTTGGAGTCATGACAATGCCACAACACTTTTTCTTGCTCTTCTTCAAGGACACATCTTCTTAATAACCCGTCAACCCCCCTTTTACACAGATAAGGTTCATCCCACACGTAATACTTACAATCGTGCAGAAATTTCTTGCGCTGTTGAGAATTGAAATCAACGGGTATCACCTTACCTACCATGTAGTTCGCAAAGTCTGCAAACCACGACACCATTGTTACGACTAAAATGTGTTCATATGCAAAGAGGTCTTTGATAGGCCTCTGCTTATCAGTCTCGTCCATCTTCTCTAGTCGGGAGAGATGGTCAGCCACATTGTTCTCTGATCACTTCTTATCTCGGATCTCCAGGTCAAATTCCTGCAACAGCAGTATCCATCTAAGAAGTCTCGGTTTGGATTCCTGCTTAGAAAACAAATACCTTAGAGCAGCATGATCAGTGTAAACAATGACTTTAGACCCTAACAAGTATGATCTAAATTTATCAAAGGCATAGACAACAACCAAGAGTTCTTTTTCAGTAGTGGCATAGTTAAGTTGTGCTGGGTTTAAAACATGACTAGCATAGTAAATGACTGATAAGTGCCAGAAATGAGTTAAAATTCATATTTAATTTAAGCACTTTAAGTTACTTGTTTTACAAGTTACCTAAGGAAAAGCATAGAATTGATGAATAAATGCCAAATTATGCTTTTACTTCTTTCACCATCCATTTGTGCAGGAAAATGCAAGCCAGAACATGATTTGAGGAAAGAAACAAGAAGAACAGAATATGGCAACTCGCCCAGCAAACTCAAGGCGAAAGAATGGCGAGCTTAGGCAGGGAATTTCAGAAGCAGGGGAAGCAATGATTTCGCTCTGCGAAATTATCATCGCTCAGCGATATCAAAGGCGGTTTAATGCTATTTGAAGACGTGGCTGAAAACCACTGGCAAAGAAAGCTTAATTCGCCGAGCGAATGCAAGCTCGCAGAGCGAAATGTCACTTTTAGCTTTTAGTATTTAAGCTTTGTTTCAGTCTTTTTTGATAGTGATCATTAATTGCTTTTTATTACAGTTTAGTAATATTTTAGGATATAGTTTTAGACATAACATAGGGCTAAGAGAGGTGATCTTCATGGAGCAAGAGTGATTGAAGTGTGGAATCAACTAAGACTTTGGGAAATCAAGACTTAGGCTTGGATCTTCATCTTTCTTTACACTTTTGTATAGTTGTCATGAAAATGAACAACTAACTTTTCTTTGTTGGGATTGGAGGTACTCTATCTAGCTTAGATGTAATCTTTGATCTTTAAATATATGATTCTAGCAACTTATGTGATATTGTGTTTATTCGTGCTATTCATTATTATGTTTGATTTAAATGTTATTGACGAATACTTTTAAATCTTTGGTGAGAATAATCTTCTATCAAAATAAGAAATTCTAGACATGGAATTTGGTTTTGATAATCACTTAAAGTGTCGGAACGTAATGCTTTCGGATCGTTTAATAGATTGGGAAATCGTCGATTAAACGATACGATCGATCTCACGACGTCATTTGGACACGAATGGTGTTGTTGAGTGATACGTGATAAATTCGCTAAAACGCTAGAATTCATATGCATGATTGTTGGATTATATTCGATACTCGATTGAGGAACTCCGATCTCAACGCTTTTATTCCCTATTAGTTGTCGTCTTTATTTCTGCTTTTACATTTCAATAGTTTATATGCAAACAAGTTATAAACCCCTTACTCAAAACGATAACGATTGTTGAACGGCTTGAGATAACGCATTAATCCCTGTGGAGACGATATAAAAATATACTTACTTTTGACCAACATCAAAATGGCGCCGTTGTCGGGGATTGGTGTTTAGATATTTTGAGCATCGCAACAATTTGTATTGTTTTGAGCATCTGTATATATATCTTGTTAATATTTTTCTTCTCTTTTGTACATTGTTAAATTGTGTTTGCATTAACCCTCTTTGTTATACAAAGAAAAGTGTCTTGTTAGTTATACTTGTTTCAGATTCTCAACATAAAGGAAATCATGGCTGATCATGATTATTTCAACTTCTATACTCCATTCGAGTATGAATCCTATCAACAATATCAACAATATCTTTCTGAAGATGAACAATGTCAAGAATGGAAAATACTTTGAATATGTTCATGCAACAATCCATGATCAACATGCAAAATACCAACCAAAGATTGAGAGCTTTATCAATTCAATTGGAACTTTTGCAAGTTCAATTAAATTTTTCATCAAGAATCATGGATGTTCAAACCAACAATCAATCCACTTTTGAATTCAGAGAGATTGTTGAAGACGACGTTGATGAGAGTGAGGAAGAGATAATGTTAGAAAGATGTGGTATAAGGAAAATAGTAGAAGAAATAGAGATACCATACAAATTAGAACTTCCGATCGCAAGGGCAAGGTCCTTTTGATCCCACACGGTTCATAGGCCCTCGTCAACAGCAGAGGCATACTGAGCTTCTTGAAAGGAAATTCTGGTCGGAGAAGGAGTTCATCATTTCCGAAAATGGAACTTACCGGGGTATTGCCAACATGATCAATTCACGCCAATGGGGGGTATTTGTGAGACCTCCAACACATTTGAACTATGACATAATCCAGGAGTTCTATGCAAACTCTATCCCTCTTAACCCAGATGTAGAATTTCCATACCAAACCATGGTTCGTGGCCGCGCCATCTGCTTCGACCGAGATGCTATCAACGCTTATCTCGGTAACCCAATTGACCTCCCACATGATGCGCTTTGCGCTTTCCATCAACACCAGAATAGGGGCAATTGGAACCATGCCGAGATAGTTGAAGCAATCTTCCTACCAGGGAAATCTTATGAGCTGAATCCATCTAATCAACCATTTAGAGCTCATAAACACCACATGAATATGCCTGCACAAGTCATACTCAATCTCATCCTCCATAACATCCGACCTCGCAGCCACACATCCACCACTACCCTTGATGTCACTCCTCTGCTTTACTACATCCTATCTAACCAGCAGGTTGACATAGCGAGAGTCATTTCTCAGGAAATGAAAATTGTGGCTGAGAGTGGGATAAAGCCACCTGCAAAGAAAAGGTGCCCCCTAGTCTTCCCTGGCCTAATAATGGGTTTATGTCATGCTGCACGCATTGTTATGCCTGCCCAAGTGCACCAAACCATCAAAAACCCAATCGATGATGAGTACATTGATAGGCACTGCAAGAGTAAGAGAGCGCCCAGGGACAGAGCACCCCCCCAAGCACCTCCTACATCACATGACCCTCAATTTGCTGACTGGGACCCAGATACTTATCTGCCTATTCATACACCTGGGACCAGAACGAGTCAAACCATAGGGCTTTGAGTACAATGCATGATTCTATGTACAGGTTGCAGTTGCAGATGGGAGTTCCTCAGGATCCAGCACACCAAATCATGGCACCAGCGGCTTACCAGACGCATGTTGCATGGCCTGGGGTCAGGCCTTTTTACTTGGAGGAGGGTGGTGCTCACAATGCTGGCTATGGTGGAGAGGAAGATGTGCTGGCTACTAACTCTGAAGATGGAAGTGAAGAAAGCATGAAAGATGATGATGACATGCATTCAGATTGAGAAAGAGATAATTGACTGAAAAGCTCACCTTGTGCTGAGTGAATTTTTTTTTAAAGCTTTCAGTCGATTTATTTCTTAAACTTTATTTAATTATCTTTCGTATTTATTTTATACTTTGTGGGTTTGATTTAAAACTTGTGGTTATGTTGGAACAATTGTGGTATTCTGTTTATTTAACTTTAATCTGGTTTAATTCTGCACTATTTTGAACGAATGTTTCTACCTAAGAAATGTTGTGAACAAATATTATGTTGTTTATAATTATCTTTGGTTTTGTTTATGGATCACGTGCTAAAAGCTTTTCAATTGCCTAGTGTGAAAAAAGCGACATCAAAGGCATGGTAAGGATAGAAAGTTCAATGAATTGTGCAAAGCCAAGGTACACGTTTCTTGCGTTTCTGGAAAGATGACAGGGATTTGAAATGTGTACTTTAAATAAAATTTATTTCATTCAGTTCTCCGCAATAACATGTTTAGTATGTGAATCACTTAGAACTAGCCTAAATGTCAGGAATCCTCAAGTTCTATGTATATATGCAGGAGACCAGTATTTTTGTCTAACTCGATTGTTTTATGTTAAATCTGAGTTATTGTTTTAAATTGTATGAAAGCACATAAATGATCAAGGCATTCTTTTGAAATTGAGAATAAACACTTGACCAAAAAGCCTACCCTGTGAGAAAGTGAGTATTTGATAACCTCATTGAGCCTAATGAATTAGAATCCTTAACTTTGAACTGTCAATATTCATAAGCACAATGCTTAGTGAATTTGCCCAAGTTTTTAAAAATCCAGTTCATAGTTAAATCACTATTGGATTCTGATATTCTTACCTTCATTTTGAACCCTAAACCATCATGTTTATTTGTCTCTTGCCTATTGATAAGGGAACATTCAATTAGGGTATCATTTTGTATAAGTTGGGGAGAAAAGGGAGGTATTTCAACCAATGTCAAGTAAATGGTGAACTTTGAAATTTAATCTTGACAACAAGAAAAAGAGAAAGGAAAGAAAAAGAAAAAGAAAAGAAAAAAAAAGAAAGAAAAGAAACCAAGAAAAAGAAAAGAGAAAAAGAGAAAAATTCAATAAATCAAAAAAGTTGTCAAGATCAATGTAATATTTGTATATCACCAAGGGTTGATAATGAGAAAAATGAGGAAGTTGTGTAAATAGAAAGAATGTTCCTCTATGCTTGGCCATTTGAATTCAATTTTTCCCACATATGACATTTCTTTTGGAAACCAAGCCAAGTTACAACCCTCAAAGACCTTTTGATCTATGCTTTCGTGCTTTTTGAAATGATATTTGGATGGACACATAACTTAATCAGGATGTTAGCAGATTTGCCGGATGTGTGTTCAAAACCCTCACTTTATGATTTCAATTTGTTTCATCTACTTGCAAAGAAGTATGTTAGGTGTGATTCATTGCTAGCCATGTTATTGATTTGAACTGCATAACCTGAATTTTGCGTTTAGGACTTGTTTTACATTTTTGTTTCTTTCCAGATCAGTGAGATACAAAAGACTTGCCAGTGCAATTTTTAATTGAATCATGCTTTCAAAAAAAAATTTCAAATCAAAGAGTTTGATTCGCAACAAAGAAAAGATCTTCGTTTTGAGTCCTTTGTTTGAGGACAAACAAAGATTTAAGTTGGGGAGAGTGATAAGTGCCAGAAATGAGTTAAAATTCATATTTAATTTAAGCACTTTAAGTTACTTGTTTTACAAGTTACCCAAGGAAAAGCATAGAATTGATGAATAAATGCCAAATTATGCTTTTACTTCTTTCCCCATCCATTTGTGCAGGAAAATGCAAGCCAGGACATGATTTGAGCAAAGAAACAAGAAGAACAGAATATGGCAACTCGCCCAGCGAACTCAAGGCGAAAGAATGGCGAGCTTAGGCAGGGAATTTCAGAAGCAGGGGAAGCAATGATTTCGCTCTGCGAAATTGTCATCGCTCAGCGATATCAAAGGCGGTTTAATGCTATTTGAAGACGTGGCTGAAAACCACTGGCAAAGAAAGCTTAATTCGTCGAGCGAATGCAAGCTCGCAGAGCGAAATGTCACTTTTAGCTTTTAGTATTTAAACTTTGTTTCAGTCTTTTTTGATAGTGATCATTAATTGCTTTTTATTACAGTTTAGTAATATTTTAGGATATAGTTTTAGACAGAACATAGGGCTAAGAGAGGTGATCTTCATGGAGCAAGAGTGATTGAAGTGTGGAATCAACTAAGACTTTGGGAAATCAAGACTTAGGATTGGATCTTCATCTTTCTTTACACTTTTGTATAGTTGTCATGAAAATGAACAACTAACTTCCCTTTGTTGGGATTGGAGGTACTCTATCTAGCTTAGATGTAATCTTTGATCTTTAAATATATGATTCTAGCAACTTATGTGATATTGAGTTTATTCGTGCTATTCATTATTATGTTTGATTTAAATGTTATTGACGAATACTTTTAAATCTTTGGTGAGAATAATCTTCTATCAAAATAAGAAATTCTAGACATGGAATTTGGTTTTGATAATCACTTAAAGTGTCGGAACATAATGCTTTCGGATCGTTTAATAGATTGGGAAATCGTCGATTAAACGATATGATCGATCTCACGATGTCATTTGGACACGAATGGTGTTGTTGAGTGATACGTGATAATTTCGCTAAAACGCTAGAATTCATATGCATGATTGTTGGATTATATTCGATACTCGATTGAGGAACTCCGATATCAACGCTTTTATTCCCTATTAGTTGTCGTCTTTATTTCCGCTTTTACATTTCAATAGTTTATATGCAAACAAGTTATAAACCCCTTACTCAAAACGATTACGATTGTTGAACGGCTTGAGATAACGCATTAATCCCTGTGGAGACGATATAAAAATATACTTACTTTTGACCAACATCAATGACATGCAACAACTTATCTTTCCTTTGCCTAAGAACTGCCCCAACAGCTGTATCACTAGCGTCACACATTATTTCAAAAGGTAGTGACCAATCAAGGGCAGTGACAATGGGGGCAGTTATCAATTTTTGCTTAAGAGTATTAAAAGCATTCAGACAATCATCATTGAATTGGAATGGTGTGTCTTTTACTAGCAGATTAGTAAGGGGTTTTGCTATTTTTGAAAAATCTGTGATGAACCTCCTATAAAAACCTGCATGTCCTAAAAAACTCCTAATGCCTTTTTCATTAGTGGGAGGAGGAAGTTTTTCAATTACTTCAATTTTTGCTTGGTCAACCTCTATCCCTTTGTAAGAGATTCAGTGACCAAGGACAATTCCTTCTCTCACCATGAAATGACATTTTTCCCAGTTTAGGACCAAATTAGACTTTTGACACCTTTCCAAAACAAGAGATAAATTTTTCAAACAATTATCAAAAGAAGAGCCAAAGACAGAAAAGTCGTCCATAAATACTTCGATGTTTTTCAATCATATCGGAGAATATGGACATCATACACCTTTGAAAAGTGGTGGGGGCATTGCACAACCCGAATGGCATCCTCTTGTAGGCAAATATCCCATAGGGACATGTGAAGGTTGTTTTCTCTTGATCCTCAGGTGCCACCGCAATTTGGTTGTACCCGGAATATCCATCCAAGAAGCATTAATACTCATGACCTGCCAACCTTTCGAGCATTTGATCAATAAACGGTAATGGGAAATGGTCCTTCCGTGTAGCTATGTTCAACCGTCTATAATCTATGCAAACTCTCCACCCAGTGACAGTGCGAGTCGGAATCAATTCATTCTTTTCATTCATCACCACCGTAGTACCGCCCTTTTTTGGAACAACTTGGACCGGGCTAACCCACGAACTGTCAGATATAGGATAGATGAGACCAGCTTCAAGCAACTTGACCACCTCCTTTCTAATCACCTCTTTCATGGTAGGGTTGAGCCTCCGTTGTGGTTGCACCACCGGTTTGTAGTTCTCTTCCATCAAGATCTTATGCATACATACAGTAGGACTTATACCCTTCAAGTCTTCAATGGACCACCCTATGGCACCCTTGTGCATTCTCAAGACTCTCAAGAGCTTTTCTTCTTCAAGTTTACTCAGGCTTGCATTGATAATGGCTGGGTACTCTTCCTTCTCACCCAGGAACACATATTTCAAATGAGGGGGAAGTTGTTTTAGCTCAACTACCGGTGCTTTCTTTGACTTTTTCTCAATGACTTCTTCATTCGGATGTAACTCTTCCCATTTAGTCGGTGTGCGTCAGTGATAGGACGGGAAGGCTTCTAACATGGCTAGAACATCACATTCTCTAGGATCTTATCCTTCCACAACAACTTCTGATGGTGAGCTTAATACTCTCTCAAGTGGTAAAGCTGGAATTTCAGCTTCAAACTTTTCTTTCACGATTGAGCTAAGTATGTCAACCCTGTAACATTCTTCCTTTTCTTTTGGATGTTTCATTGCTTGGAGAACATTGAGCTTCACCACCTCATCGTCAACCTTTAGATTCAATGTACCATCTTCCAAATCAATCATACACCTTCCAGTTTGTAAAAATGGTCTCCCCAGAATCAGCGGTATATCCTCATCTTCTTCCATCTCAAGAACAACAAAGTCGACGGGGAATATGAATTTGTCAACCTTAACAAGTACATCTTCCACAATACCATAAGGATATTTGTAGGATTTGTCTGCAAACTGCAAGGTCATTCTTGTATCTCTCACCGTTCCAATCCCCAACTTCTTGTAAATAGATAAAGGCATTAAACTTACACTTTCTCCAAGGTCGATCAGTGCTTTCTTGAAAGTTCTATCCCCAATGGTACAAGGAATAGTAGCACTTCCTGGATCTTTGAGTTTCTTTGGAATTTTTCTTTGTAACACCGCACTACACTGTTCAGTGAGCATCACGTCCTCATCACCAATGGTTATCTTCCTTGAAATGATGTCCTTCATGAATTTTGCATAGGTTGGCATTTGTTCGAGAGCTTCGGCAAAAGGGATGTTAATTTGTAACTTTTTGAACATCTCAAGGAATTTACTAAAACTCTTTTTGTCTTTTTCTTTTTTCAACCTTTGTGGGAACAGTAGCTTAACCTGTGGCTTTGGTAACTCATTTTTCTTTAGATTTTCTGGTTCTCCAGCCACATCTTGTGGTGTATTCTCCTGGACATCAACCTGTACTTCAACTAACTCAGCGGATGACTCACCCCCACCTTGTGTTTCTTTAGGTCGTTGTGAATCTTCAACCCTTCTGCTTCTAGTTATGACTGCATTCACACTTTCATGTTCTTTAGGATTGGTAACAGTGTTACTAGGCAGATTTCCGGGAGGTCTTTGTGAAAGTTGTTGAGCAATTTGACCAACTTTAATCTCAAGATTTTTGATTGAGGTTGTGGTGTTCTTTTGTGCAGCCCTTGTTTCTTGAGTGAGAGAGTTCACGCTCGATGCCATCGCCTCAATGGCTAACTCTCAGTCGGCTTTCTTTGGGGGATTAGGATTTGATGGGCCTCCTTGTTGCGGATTCTGAAAACTGTTTTGTGGAGTTTTCCACGAGAAGTTTGGATGATTCCTCCAGCCTGAATTGAAAGTGTTGGAATAAGGATTGTTCTGCTGACGACCCCCTTGGTTACTAAGGAAATTCACCGCTTCTACTTGAGAGGCATCCATGGGTACATCACAATGCATAGTAAAATGAGGACCTGCACACCAATTGCACTTCACTGTATTCATTTGATTAACCGGAGCAATTAGAGGTTGGCTTATATTGAGAGCTGCCATTCTCTTTGTTACTTCAGCTGACACTGCTTCTTGAATCTGCTTGCTAGTGAGTATGTTCTGAGCATTTTTATCTTCAAGTTGATTCAAGTCTACGAGTCCTCCTCTTGTGCCACCCGTTCTGTCATACATCTCCATTTGTTCATTCAGAGCAACCGCTTCAATGACTTTGATGATTTGAGAAGCAGTTTTAAAATTTATGGAACCACCAAAAGCTGTGTCGAGGACTTGTCTAGTAGCAAGGCGTAGACCATTACAAAAAATCTGCATCTGAACTGTGCTGTCATAATTGTGGTCCGGACATGCTGATAACAATTTCTTGTACCTCTTATAAGATTCTCCAAGTGATTCTCCTTCCTTCTATTGGAAGTCGGAAATGTCTTGACGTCTGCGCACAAACAATGTTGTAGGAAAGAACTGCTCCAAGAACTTATCTTGCATCTCGTTCCATGTTGTAATACTCCCAGCTGGTAAAGAATCAAACCACTCTTTAGCATCATCAGTTAGAGAGAATGGAAACAACCACAACCGTTTGGCTTCTTCCGAGTTCCCATCCACCTTTGTTGTCTCACACATCACAAAGAAATTTTTCAAATGCATGTTGGCATCTTCATTGTACTTCCCCGCAAACTATTTTTCTTTCAATTCACGGAGTAGTCCTGGATTGATTTCAAACTTTTTAACCGTCACATGCTGATTAGCAATGGTCAACCTGTTTCAGATTCGATCACGGGCACCATAATCTTCGAGGAGTCTCTCTTCAGGTGGAGGAGGAGGTGGGTCTAATTTTGCCATCCCTTCAACAACTGCTATCTCCTCGGTGACCTGTTCGTCTGTGTTGATCTCAACTTCACTTGTCTCTTCCCTCTCTCTGCGCTTTCTTAATTGAGCCGCCTTGCGATTTGCACGGCAAATCTTTTCAATTTCTGTGTCAAAGAGAAGTTCAGCTGAGGCCTGGCCTCGCATACAAGATTAGACAAACGTGAGTTATTGAGAATTAGAGAAAAATAAAAATAAAGATAGAATTCGTAACAAGCAAAATTAATTTTGTTGCAGAGCAAAAAATTTCAATTAAGTAAAAGAAATTACAATTCAACAGTTAATTGGCAGTCCCCGGCAACGGCGCCAAAAACTTGATGGCGATTTTCGCAAGTGTACAAAATCGTTCAAGTAGTAAAGTTAAAACGGTAAACCGAGTGTCGAACTCGAGGACTGCGTTTAACGATCAGAATGTAATTTTTAGAACTCAATTGAACAAAAGGGTACGAAGTTTGTTTAATAACAATAATGGAAAATTGCGGAAAATAAAACTTGTTTGAATTTCAAGAATAGAAAGCTTGTCAGGGATGAGCTTCACTAGATGACGAACTCGAGCTACTCACTTAAAAATGATCACTGAACTTGTTTAACGAATCATAACCTAATTCTCTGAAATACTCTTGTCCTAATTCCTCAGCTACAGAATCTTTAATTCTAAAGTAAACTCTAATTCCTTAGTAAGTTTTACAAATTAGAATTAAGCATGAACGGACTAGAATTACTAAACGGTTTCAAGGGTTTGCATCTATTCCTAGATAAAGCATTCAAACATTCAACTTCTGTTTCACAATATGAATCATACATCAATTTAAAGGTGATCAGTCAATAAAAGCATTAAGCGCAAAGATAAGAAATATGATTCAATAAACTTATTCAATGATCAGATTAAGGTCACAAGGCAAAAGTCATCATCTAGCTAATCTCATCCCTAACAATAGAGGATTTAGCTACTCATGTTTATATTACAAAATATAGCAAGAAATAAGAAACATTACACAATAAGAATGAGGGTGGAAAGCTTCAACTCCAGTGTCTTAGAATTGAACAGCTTCTTTCCAAAATCAATCTCCAGTTCTGTACTCAGTTTCTTCGTCCAAAAATCCAACCCTTGATCTGAAACGCATCTGGCTTTTATAACCATTGTTTATGAAACTGACCCATCGTGCCATGACACCGGTCTATCGTGGCACGATGGCCTCATTATAAAACACAGGTCAACGCTTTTAAAGCTCCATCGTGGCACGAGGGATGCCCCCATCGTAGCACGAAAATTCCAGTGAAGAACTCAACTTCTAACATCTTCTCATCGTGCCACGATAAATGCCCATCGTGGCACGATACTTCATCTTCTGATCATTTTCAGCTTCTGAAGAACTTCAGCTTCTGATGACCCTCTTCTCATCGTGCCACGACACATGTCCATCGTGGCACGATGAACTTCAGACGCTGGCTTCGGACACTGGCTTCAGACTCAGACTCAGACTCAGAAACTTCTTAAAATCTTGCAAAATCTTCATGTTCCAGAATTGCTTATTCCTTCTAACCATGTTTACTTTCAGCATGAGAAACCAATATAAAAACTCTCTAAAATGTACAAAACAACATCAAAAGATGGCTAAAACTAAGACATGACTCAAGGTCATCAGGGGGAAAACAATCTTTCTTGTGGAATTTCAATTGGTGTTTTGAAAACCGGATCAAACCGATCGATTAACCCAGTTGAATATAAAATTGGTCAATTTGCCGATTGCTTTAAATTTGTTTGAACTATAGTCTAGTCAAATTGGATTGAACTGAGTCAAACTAATTCAATCATATTTGAATTACAGTTAGTTCAGTCAAATTTTTTCTTAAATCTTTTTTAGTTTTTAATACCTTTTTTGCTTTTGTATTTATTTATGGGTCTTGTTAACTACTCCTTAACCAATGGATTCCTTAATTCATCAACATTGTCTTTTTTTAAGGGAAACTCATCAACATTATCTTCATGAACTAAAATACTTTTTTTTTTCGATAATAACTAAAAGATATTGTCGATCTAATTTTTTTTAAGAGGTCAAACTATTCCATCATAATTTACACTTGAGAGAATCAAATATAAAACTTATTTATTATAATATAGATATTTCACAATCATCATACATCGTATCTCTAAATTGTTTCACCCATAATTTGACGAAGAATATGATTTAGTACAACATGTTCAATTAAGAGACTCTTCAATTAAATACGTTTTACTTTTTTTATATGTGCTGCACCAATTAAATTAATATTATCAAATACTATGTTTTTGTTGACTAAATTTTCAAATAATATTTAAAAAGATAAATTTCATTAAAAAAATTATATAAGCTGACCTAAATTGAATTCGAATTTTTTTAATCCAAACCAATCAATACACGTGGTTTGATTTGGACAAGTCCATTATATATACTAGAAAAAAACGGGCACTACCGTGTCCGTTTGTCTGCTCTTTTTACCGCACTAACGTATGTGTATATTTTATTATGTTTGTTTGTATATTTTTGATTACAATTTTTAATTAAATTTTTAAATATTAATGGAAATTATTCATACATCGATTTATCTTAGAAATTATTGTCAAAGCATATAACAAAATTATTTATCAACTCGGCGTATTTTGGTTTGTCTGTATATAATAAAAAATAAAAATAAAATAATGATAATTTTTTATTGATTATATTTATAGTGACATATATTTGATCTAGTTTGTTACACTTTTTTTAAGGATTAAGGAAAAAAAACATGACATATACTCATATTATTTTTGTTACACGATATATTTTGTGTGGTAACAAAAAAAATTGTGTTTGTTACATTTTTTTAATATTTGAATTCACTCTCATCTATTATCTTTTTTAAATGATAAGGAAAAAAATCGGACATACATGATTTGTTACATTTTGTTTTAATATTTGAATTTACTCTTATCTATTTGTTATATGTGCTATTTGCATTAAAAGTTGAAGATAATTTTGGAAGGAGAAAAAACCAACCCAAAAGAGCCAAAAGAGACTATTTTCTTGATATATATATATATATATATATATATATATATATATATAGGATTTGCTAATATACACCCACTAGTTTTTATGTGTGAGTATTTTAGCAACATGCATCTTTAGGTGTATTTAGCCACTTTTTAGTTATCACTTGCTAAAATACTCCTTCTAAAAAATAAGTGGGTGTACTCTAGCAAATGCCTATAGGAGTTGATAACATACACCCACTTATTTTTTAGAATGTGTGTTATAGCAACATACACCTCAAGGTGTATTTATCAACTTTTTAGTTATAACTTGCTAAAATACTCCCACATAAAAACTAGTGGGTGTATATTAGCAAATCCCTATATATATATATATATATATATATATATATATATATATATATATATATATATATATATATATATATATCAATGTAAATTCTTAGATATCTTAAAATTCGGTTGGATACTGGTACTCTTTAAGTAAAATTTGTTTAATGTTCAGTTTACTTTAAAATAAATTAATATAAAAATATGACATGAATTGAAGTGATTAGGTGAAGGGGTATATATTCAACCAAATTATATGGATACCATTGACATAAAATGACCCATTTGATCGCATGTAGTTGGGAGGATGGTGCAATATATGTCATGGCACCTTTCCCACGTGTTGTATGGTTATTTTCGGCTAGCTAAAAATTTATAAGATGGATTGGATATTATAGTAAAATTATTAACCATTTAAATTATGTAACAAGCTAATTGTAGACCATTTGTCAAAATTAAAATAAAAAAAAAGTTAATTGTAGACCCTAAGATAAGATAAGGCATTGATAGGTTTAAGTCATAAACCGCTCGAAAAATAGGTTCCTAGACTTGCGTCAACGGCCAGCATATATATGCCAACATTGCCAAGAGTGAAAATGACAAATGGAGAAAGGAAGGGGTGAGAAACTAAGAATATGGGTGCATAAAACTAGATTGATGTGACACTTTCTACAAGTTGTTTGTAATTGTATACATCTCAAGTTCACTGTGTGCTGGTGTAATGCATAACCATGAGTATTTTGTAAGAAACTAATGACATTGTATAATTTTACACATATATTCGAGTTCCTTATTGTTCTGTCCATCATGTTAGAATTTTGAACAGAAACACATAAGAGAAATTGAACACCACATATTTTCTCTAAAATGATAATTTTGATTTCTAAATATGTGACACAAGAACGCAGAGAAACACACTATTTTGTACCCTTTCTCCAATTATTGAATGGATTTAGAGGATAATAAAAATCCAAGGTCATCATTGTTGAGTATTTTGGTGTTGGCTGCATATTTTGGCAAATCCAATGTGTTGAATAGAAGCATCTCAATGTCTAGAACAAGTCTTCAGTTGCAAGAAATCCATTTTGAAGCTGTTCAGAAGCACTTTTGGCCTTCAGAAGCTGAAAGCACCTTCAGACGCACTGTAGCTGATCTTCAGAAGCTGAAATGTGAGTCTGATGCCCGCGTTGACTTCATCAGAAGCTGGTCTTTCTGAATTGTTTTGGTGCGAATCTTTGCGAGATTTAACAAGGATTTATTCAAGCATGTTGATTCTAGAAGGCCTGATTAAATTGGAGAAGATCTTTTGATGATTGGCTCGTGTTTTATGATTATTCATATTTTCTGAATGAATCTTTTAGAAGATACATTGCTGGTTTATTTGTTTCCTTATTGGATCATTCTTAATTCAGAATCATATCAATTCAGAAGATTGATTCCAGTTTTATATTGCTTGCTGAAGATTATAAAAGGAGTGCTTATGCCATTGTTCAAGACACGAAGAGAATAGAAAAATTCAGAGAATAGAGTCTTAGAGTTTTAAGCTGTTAGCTTTATTTGTGCACCACTCATTGTTTGAGTTGGTTTAGTGTTTTTATTGAGTTGTAAATTCATTCTAAGCCTGTAGGTACGAATGAAGGTTTGTTATTGAAGTTTTGTTCAAAAACAGGGTAGTTTTGTTAATGGGGTTAAGTAACAGGTTTGTTACTTGCATAGGAAGTTAGTGGTCTCTAATACTCAACGTGTTGGGTAGAATTCAGACTAGGAGGAAGTTAATTGCTTAGGCTGGGAACTGGGAGTCAGTGTCTTGAGTCATAAGGATTAATTCCTATAGTGGAATTCCTTCCTGGATTGGTATCCCCTAGAGTAGGAGGTGTTTACTCCGAACTGGGTTAACAAACATTGTGTTCTTTAGCTTTCCTGCACTTTTAATTTCTGCTGCTTATCTGTTTTTAATTGTGCTAAGTTCAGTTCAGTACCTGTTGGTTCAGAACCAGTTTACTCTTTGTTATTGCCTAGCCAGAATTTTAATCATAAAACACGTGTAAGAATGAAACGTGTAGAGCAATAAGTCGAATCAGTCATCACGTAGTCTTAGGGGTGTTCGCGGATTGAATTGGTTCGGTTTGGGGAGGAAAAACCATCCGATCCAATCTCTTCCGTTTTGTTATTTGTTCATCCAATTGGTTTGGTTTTAAAATCAAATCCAATTCAATCTGATCCAAAAAAATTCGGTTTGAATTGAATTGGTTTTCGGTTTTCATTGTTGTATATTTTTTCATTTTCTTTTAAGAAAATATATTATTTTATGACATTTCATAAAAAGGTATGATTACGAAAAAGATGAATAAATAGAAAATAAAAGCAAGATAATGCAAATCAAATTGTAGGTTAAAGAAAATTGTTGCCGAATCGTAAATTAATATTTCTTAAAAGAAGGAAAAAAAAAGTCAACACTATTAAAGAACAACTCTAGAAAATAGTTACAGAATTGTAAATTAAGGAAACATTCATAACAAATTCATATAATAATATATATATATACACACACACACACAAGTATAAATATTTCGGTTTGGATGGAACCGAAAACCAATCCAATCCATTTAAAATTGCGGTTTTTTTTTTGTTTTCAGTTTTTGGTTTTTCAGTTAAGTTACTACGGTTTGCATTGGATTGGATTGGACATGAACACCCCTATCACGTACCTTTGATGGAGACATTAAAATGTTAAGAAGAACATGTAATATAATCTCAAGACGAAGAGTTTAATTGAAACCTTCATTTGTCATTCATCAAATATGCTTGATCCACAATTGTTTCTTCGAGACATGTGGCTCCATAATTTTGATGGTTAGTACTTGATAGTATGGTGTGGGCCAGCATCGTGATTTTAGACGGTGCCCTAAAAGCTTAATGTAACTGCATTCATGTCTCAAATTTTGAATAGATCATTGAAGTTACATTCATTTAATAAGTTGACATCTTTTAACATACATTTTTTTATATGTATCTTTTATGGATTGAACCTTAAACTTAATAGTTAGGCTTTGTTTGAGAGCTTGGAAGAGAGAGTAGATGCAGGTTTTGGTAAAAAAGAAGTATAGGAAGTGGAAGAATACAAGACATTGGAGGAGAGAGCTTTGGGAACTCAAAGATTGTATTTGGGGAGGATTTTGGGAGGTTTATGAGCTTTTATATGAATTTTTCAAATTCAATCTACATTATTATAATATTCTTAAAATTAAAATATATTAATCATCAACATTAGTTTATCATTCTCTAAAAAATTGTTATTTCAAAATATGTGAAAGATTTTCCCATTTTACGATATATTTCTCATTTCGCTCCATTCCCCTCAAACTCCTAAACAAAGTCTTAAGGGATTCACATATAACTATCACTTATACCGCGCCATGTTGGTTTCCATCATCTTCTTTTTAGGACAATGTTCTATTTTTTATTTTATTTTTTACAAGTTTTAGGACAATGTTTTGATCACTACTCACTATTAACTTTTTTAAAATAACTTCTGTGGTGATTTAAAAAAACCCCCCTCATATTTCAACTATGTTACTTTTTATACCTTTTTCAGTAAACCGCTACGAAAGATTTTTTTTTTCTTCTATCTTTTCTATGTATGAAATATAATCTTATGTTTAATAGATGACTACAAAACTCTGTCAGAATATTAAGATGTTAGTAGAATTCTGTGAAGTAAATTGTTGTACAAATTTGAAATTTTTAGCATATTTATTAATGATTGATTTAACAAAATAGATATACTAAATAAATCCTAGTCACACATTCACGCGCATAATTTTCCCTATTTGAATTTAAGATAAATCAAATCATATTTTACTACTTCCATGTTTTGCCAATTGCACTATTAGCCAGTAGTACTGTATAAGACACTGAGGACTTGAGGTAAAGCCAAAATGAGAGAGGAATATTATAAACTGTTGGATTGAATGAATACCACTAAATTGAAAGTTATTCTTCACCTAATATCCTTCCATTTATGTCTTTCTTCAAATCAAACACGGGACATCAAATTTGAGTCTTGACTATGAGTGGCCACATAATCTGTACACGCGGGTACTTATTTAAACCCACCTGATTGTGATGAAGACAATTTGAATTGATTGGGTTTAGATTTGAGTTTTTTCCAATTTTAAAAGACTCATGTGGGACGGGTATTGAAGACCCAAACTCATGCACGAACTCACTCAACTTGTATCCCAATTAAATTTTACCTCTAGAAACCCTGAAACAAACTCATTAATTATATTCATGTGTTTCTATTTATTTTTAAGATGAATCTTATACAAGTTATTTTCTCTATTCTTTTTGTTTAGAAAAATTAGAAATATAGTTTTTACCTTTTTACCTTTTTAATAAAAAGATGCAAAAATAAAGTCCAAGTTAATGCGGGGATGAGGCGGGACTGGGATACCTGAAGTTGATCAAGTACGAGGTTGGGGTTCTATTTTTCACTCCGTTAGAATTAAGAACGAGTACGAGGATATACGAACCCCATCAAAGACGGAGAAGAAAGACTTGTACTCCTCGCGCTCCGTTGCCATTCCTAGATTTGACTCTCTTTAGTGGCTCAAATTTTACAAATACAATTAGATTTTAATTTACATAATGTGCAACAAGATCAAATGTAATATTTGTTTTTTTTTTGTATAACAAATGTAATATTTGTTATTATGAGTTTAATAAATAATATATGGGTTATTAGTCCACACAATATTAAATTTATTTCTTTAGGAAGAGAGTGCACCGTAGTAGCTTGTTGTTGAACTTCTCTAACACAGCTTTTGTGTTACACTTACAATTTGCCCGACTCATCCCACGTAAACAAAAATTACATGATGTTAAATTATTAGTCTAGCACATGATCACCCTTGCTTAGAGTCTTTTAATTCAAATATATGCACTATCAACATAAACCACTATCCACCTTAAAAAACCACTACGATAATTGATTTTTTTATTGACAAATGTTGGTAATTATTTGTTAGATTAATTTTTTTTGTTGTTCTTTACTCAGTTTTAGACTCGTGACCTTCAACTCTTTATCTCTTCGTTCAGCTAGTTGAACTACACAATCTCATACTATAATAATTGAGTAATGATAGAGATATTAGGTGCATGCGTGAAGATAAACAATTTCATCTAATTTATGGCTATTCTGTTTTACATTATTAATGATGGCTTATCTTTGGTGTGTTGAGTGTAAGTAAGAAATTTCATACTTGATAAAAATATGTAAGTTTATATGCTAAAAAGAAACAAAAGAAGATAGTCTAGAGTAAGGAGCTAGACTCTTACAACATGCAAAACAAATTCAAGTGTTAGTTAAAGAGATATCTATACTTAATGCTTAACATACTTAGAGTAAGATTAATGTAAATAGGGAACCTACGGAGAAAAAATGGGTTGAAGGAATTGTCAATTTTGAGATATCGTCTTCAAAAATATTGTAGGATGGTGTTAATTTTTTATTTATAAAAAAGTTGAATAAATAAAGTTAATGCTGGTCATTAAACTATAAAGCATGTTACTATCATAAGCCATGCAACAACCATTTTCCTAAGCCATGTTAGTTTAGACAAATTAGTTCCAATCAGGTAATGTTGACACACTTGCTGATTTGGCATGATAATTAAGTGGTTCGCATGGAAACCACGTGTCTGCCGAATCATTCTCACACAAAAATAATACAAATAATGTACAGTGACAATTAGGGGGTGACAAAACAAGGGTTAAATTCGAGAGGTCAATTTGATTTTTTTAAGGGTGGTGATTTGAGATTATAAAGGTAAATTCTTACGCTGTCTCTTTTACCGTTAAAAATTGAGGGCAATGCGATGTAAGACGGTAAAATTGATTCTCTAAATTAGTCGGTAACCAGATAATTCTTGTGTTATAATTGTACTAGTACTTAGACCCGTGCAATGTACGGGAAGTTGATTATTTTATTGACTAATAAATGTGGTAGTTGATCATGTAATGAAATAATAGTTGTTGTTAAACATGAATTAATGCTTCCAAAAGACGACGACAACAACAACAACCAAACATTATCGCACTAAGTGGAGTCGACTACATGGTCCGAAATACGTCATATTGTTCTATCATAAACCATATTTAGATCGAACTCAGTAATCTATAAATCTTTTCTAATAGTTTCTCTTTTATAGTTTTTCTAGGTCTTCTTATACATCTTGTAATATGACTATCCTCTATTTGATTTACTCTTCTTACTATAGAATCTATAGGTTTTCTCTCTACATGTCCAAACCACCTAAACCTATTTTCCACAATATTTATACTATAGGTGCTACCCCAACTCTCTACAATGTTGTCATTTCTAATCTTATCTCATCTAGTCTTACCACACATCCAACGCAACATCCCCATCTCTGCACACTTACTTTATTCTCGTGTTAGTTCTTAACCGCCCAATACTTTGTTCCATAAAACATCGTTGGTCTGACAATTGTCTGATATTTTTCCACTTCAACTTAAACGGTACGTTTGTATCACATAAAACACCTAAGGCTCTTCTCAATTTCAATCATCCAACTTGAATACGATTATTTACATTTGCTTTTATTTCTCCGTCGTTTTGTACTATGAACCCAAAATATTTAAATTGTGTAGCTTGTATGATATGGTCCAACTTTCACCTCTAAGGTCGAACTACTTCGCCTTTTGCTGAAATTACATTACATAAACTATGTCTTGCTTCTACTGAGACAAAAGTTATACGCTTCTAAGACTTGTCTCCAAGTCTCCAACATCCCATTCAATTCCTCCCTCGACTCTCCAATTAAGACTGCAACATCTGCAAAATACATCTTGGTGCTAGTTGTTGGATGTGTTTTGCAAGTACATCCAAACTAATGTAAAAAGATAAGGGATTAGGGTTGATCCTTGGTCCTGTCCTTGTTATGAAAAAAAATCATTGATAATGCTTTCAAATGACAAATAAAAATACCTCCGAAGTAATTTAGACGTCGTTTTATCACATCAAAGAGATTGTTGATGAGAATTATTTAAAGTCTCTTGCTGACTCCATTACAATATAATAGATCCAAAAATAGAGATAAATATGAAAAAATAAATACATCAACGAATGTAATTATCTCTAAAAGAAATATTTTCCAATTTATTGCATGATAGTAAAATTAGGTTCAATTTGTTAAAATGGATATCAAATTAAAATATTAAAACTATTTTTTACTCCAAATGCTTTTTAAAAGACTTAACAACTTTTATACATAAGATAAGATAATAAATTTAGGTTCAATTAGTTAAAATACATACAAAATTACAATACTAACGTTATTTTTGGCTCCAAAAGTTGTTTAAGGAAATTAACAACTTTTATATATAAGATATTATAAGATAGTGAAAAAATAATAGGGAATTTACGTTCAATAAGATAAATAGAAAATATAGGTTCAATAAGTTAAAATAGATATAGAATTACAATATTAACCCTTTATGACTCCAAAAAATTGGATAAGAGACTTAATAACTTTTATATATAAGATAAGATATGAGACCATTTTCTAAATAACAAAAAAAAAGAGCAAAAAATTAGGAAGGATATTTGCAACAACTTTTGGCTCAAAAAAATTGCTTAAAAAAACTTAAGAACTTTTATAAATAAGATAGGCGATCATTTTCTAAAAAAACAAAGAAAGAACAAAAAAATAGCGTGGAAATTTGCAACAAATTTTTTGATTCCAAAAAGTTGTCTAAGAGACTTAAGAACTTTTATATATAAGATAAGATATGAGATCATTTTTTAAAAACTTAAAAAAAAAAAAGAACAAAAAATTAGGAAGAATATTTGCAACAACTTTTTTTGTCCCAAAAAGTTGTGTAAGAGACTTAAGAACTATTATATATAAGATATGCGATCATTTTCTAAAAAAATAAAGGAAGAGCAAAACAATAGCGTGGAAATTTGCAACAATTTTTTTTTATTCCTAAAAGTTGTCTAAGAGACTTAAGAACATTTATATATAAGATAAGATATGAGATCATTATTTAAAAACTAAAAAAAACAAAAAATTAGGAACGAAATTTGTAACAACTTTTTTGGCTCCAAAAAGTTGTCTAAGAGACTTAAAAACTTTTATAAATAAGATTTTTAATTTCTGTAAGTTGTTTCTTCCATCAACTACAACCTAGTCATTTTATTCAACAAAATGTTCATTCACTCTATGAAAAGGCATAACATTTCTCACAAAAGAATAAATAAAAGAAAAAAGATTAAAATAAATAAGTACAAAACAATGATGAACTAAATATTTTAAATTTCATTGTCTACCCGGATATCTTTAGAGTGTATTTGGATGAGGTGATTGAAAGTTTTAAGAAAATTAGAACTATAGAGATAGATATATTAATGGAGGCCAATCTGTTTTCATTTGTTTAAAATTTTTTAATATTAATGCTAGTGTCCCTTCAAATTTGTTTTAAACAATAATCTGTTTTCATTAAAAATTCATTGTCCCAGTGTCCCTTCAAATTTTTAAACAAATGCATAAACAAATATAGAATTTGTCTTTATCTAGCTTTACATTATGTACCTGCTGCAAATCCCACAAATACACAATGTAATTGAATCCTCGGAGTTATCCAGCAAAGAATTCGTGGAATTCTATGATAAGCCACGGAGAAACCTAGGAAAAAAAAGTCCAATTGATATATTTGAAGGACATTCAAATGTAAATGTAAACATCCGCAAAGGTAAACATTTACGAAGCACAAACCCAGACATGGACATCGAACATGACACATACAGACACATCAACATCGATATGTATGATATTGTGTCAATGTCACATAAGATACGTATCCGACACTGGGACACGCCTAATCTAAAGGGTATATGTGTTTCACGTATAAACATAGAAATAGATATATTAATGGAGGCCAATCTACCCTTTTTTTTGTGGTTAAATTTAAATTTTTACTTCACATTGGCCCTTCAGCCTATTTTTTGCAATAATTTTAATGTAAAGACAGACACTTGGTTTAAAAGAAATATCATTGGAACTGTTACCTTAATGGTAACATCTGCAGAGTGGCACACATGTTATGTTAATCCACATTTTTTGCTGTAGCACATCCCGTGAGTTATGTACGTGTATGTATGACAATTGACAATAGGTTGAGCATCTGAATGAATCCATTTGGGTTGGCAAACTGAGTCAGAAATAGGACACGCTAAGAAAGGAACCATCTCTCAGCATCAAATCCAACCGATAAGATCATATTCATATATAGTATCATTATTATGATGATGATGTGTTTAACCTTACACTTGTTAATGATTCCTTTTCCTATATAAACCCACTAACTACTACTCTACTACTATCATCATAATCCATTACCATTTCTCAAGAAACTTAATAGCATTCTTTCAGCAATTTTGTTCTCTCAACTTCAAAACAAAGGAGGGGGAAAAAAATAATATTCAACATCATGCATGTTGCACATCTTTTGTTTGGCATATTTGGTAGGTTAATTAATTTATGATCCTTTTTACTCTTAGTTTTAGCCTGTTGAATATATTTTCTGATTCTCACCGTTTCTTCTTTGCTGGTACAGGGAATGCTTCTGCTTTGTTCCTCTTCTTGGCACCTGTGTATGTATTACTTAGCTGCTTCCTTCTCTATGTTTTTTTCTCTCTAAATCAAGGAAACTTCTAATTTAAGGCCTGTCTAGTGTCCAATATGTGTCGTTTTCACTCTTTTCTTATTTAATTTTTTGGTTCAGGCTCTTGTACCATGTTAAACATTTTTATTTCCTAGAAATGAGATTGAGTCTAACTCAACGCTGCAAAACCAACTCGCAATATTGAAAGATGTTAACCACTTATAAATATATTTAAGTGATAGTTTTATTTAATGTAAGACTCTGAAGTCTGAACACAATTTAATTGCACGAAATTAAATCAACATTTATTTTTTGATTATGTGGAGTACTAACTGAAATTTTGATTAAAATTTGTGACCAATTGAGTTTTGTATAGGATTACATTCAAGAGGATTATAGTCAACAAATCCACAGAGAAATTTTCAGGCATACCATATGTTATGACACTGCTGAATTGTCTCCTTTCTGCTTGGTGAGCTAGCTTTTGCATAAACTGTCTTTTTACTTTATGTCCACTTCCCCCTAAATCTTGTGTCAAGTCACGTGACTTGCTTCCTCCCAATTTTGTATGGTAATTGTTGCTATTTGGTCCAACCGTCTCTCCTTTTGCTTCCATAATGGTGTAATTAATTTCTCTTTTTCTACATTAATTGTGAAAAGTTTTCTTACATGCATAGCATGTTTTTTGGTTAAACCTTAGAGGCATGAATGCCTTGCAATGTAGTGAATTTAGGTTCGATCGAAAGAGTGTGTCACATTTAGAGCATGATGACTTTATGAACATGATTGTCGTTAATAGGAAAAAAAGTATGGGATCATAAAGATAAAAATCAAATAGCAATTGAATTTTTGCTTTCAATTGATAAATCTTCACATAGATAATTTATATCCTAAACCTTACTTGGTATATTTTTGCTTTTAATTAGTGTATTCGGTTTTAATTGGAATTTCGAAAGGTTTCCTTCACTAATCGAAGAAGAGGTTTGTATGTGTGCGCGAGAGTGCAGGTGTGTGTTTGAGTAGCTTCTGATTTCCAACATCCACAGGTACGGTCTGCCTTTTGTGTCTCCCAACAACATACTGGTAACAACAGTAAATGGCACCGGAGCAGGGATTGAAATCATATATGTTTTGATATTCATCATATTTGCACCCAAGAAGGAAAAGATCAAAATCTTTGCCCTATTCACCTTGGTACTCTCTGTGTTCTCTGCTGTTGTTTTTGTCTCCCTCTTTGCCTTCCATGGCAATCTTAGGAAGGTCTTCTGTGGCTTTGCCATGGCTGTATTTTCCGTCATCATGTATGGTTCTCCACTCTCAATTATGGTAAGCCAATTTACGGCACAACATTTTTTTTTATCATAGTAAGATACTGGAGCATTTGCACAAATATGACTTCTATGCAGATTTGAAACATTTAGTTTCAAAATAAATTACCTGTGAAACAAAATTTTCAGATATCCAATATTAATGACATATACTAGTTAATGTAATACCATCAAGCCAAATTTCAAAACATGCCATTAATTGTGGATTTTTAATTATGTGCAGAGATTAGTGATCAAAACCAAGAGTGTGGAATTCATGCCATTCTTCTTGTCGCTGTTTGTGTTTCTTTGCGGCACTTCATGGTTTATATTCGGTCTGCTAGGCCGTGACCTATTTGTTGCTGTAAGTTAGTCCACTCAGTCTTAAATACAAGTAAAAAAAATTAAAATGTCTTTGATTTAAATTTTTGCAAGTTTAAGTTAATAATTTAGTTTCAAGAACAAACTCATTGTAAGGGAATTTTATTATTTTTCAGGTACCTAATGGTCTTGGTTCTGTTTTGGGGACAATGCAACTAATATTGTATTTCATATACCGTGACAAGAAAGGTATTCCAAAACAGCAGGCATCAATGGAAGAGGAATCAATGGAGATGGGTAATGGACAAAACCATCAAATGAAACAATCTAATGGAAATGAAATTCAAGGATGACATGTCAAGAACCTTATGCGATTCAAAACAATCTTTGTTCTATCAGCTATATAATTTGCAACTGAAAGCAAGAACCACTCTAATATATTGTTCTGCTTATTTTAATTTCATGAGTTTCTGTTAAGTGACCTTTTCCTTGTAACTTAGAAAATAAAACTGGAAAATAGTACTATTTTTTTTTACTGGAAGTATCGTTAAATTGTTAATCAATTGTATTAGTCATATTATTGAAATAGTTTGACTTTTATCATTATTACATCTAAGTTCATTCATATGATTGGTTATAATTTGTTAACAGTATAATTTTTTTTTTTCATTTACAGTATGTCAAATTCAATTCAATTTTTATATTAGTTTTTTTTACAAAAAAATTCAATTAGCTTGTATAACCATAAATTTGAATTTATGAGATTTTGCTTTGATGACATAAGTCATAAGTTGTTAATATACAAGGTTGTACATCACATGCGGACAAATTCGCCTTTTTGTTATAATGGATTAAAATCAACAAAGTTGTATGATTCGTTTGAAAATATAAGAAACTAATTTAAATATAATTTTTGTGGACTTAATTAGACCGAAAAAATTGCGAAGAATAGTCTAATGCGGAAGCTCAAGGAAAAGAATAATCTTTTTTTTTTTGAAAAAAAATATATATTCATTCATCAAATTGATAGAATACATCAGAATCAACATCGTTAAAAATTTAAAGGGTGAATCTGCGAATAAAATATCTACAAACAATATGATAAAATCTAAATCACTAGAATACACATGCTTCTGGATCTGCAACGTTGACGTCCAAATCATTGATTGACTGAAGCTGGTCTTTCAATATGAACCAAACAAACACCGCAAGAAGACGCGAAATCAAACAACGT
Source organism: Medicago ruthenica (assembly GCA_018208015.1). Lineage (NCBI taxonomy): Eukaryota > Viridiplantae > Streptophyta > Magnoliopsida > Fabales > Fabaceae > Medicago > Medicago ruthenica. The sequence continues at coordinate 77,133,648 of CM031373.1, read as the reverse complement.
CGCACAAGACGACAAACAACACAACGCCGCACTCAGACGACAAAATTACAAAAGAAAACACTTGATATATATGTGAAAATCACTTATTTAGATTGAAAGAAAGGAGAAAAAAATATGCAGATGAGTGATTTTAGGTCAAAAAATACCTAAAACCACCCCTACTCGACGAGTGAAAGATAAAGAAAGAAATTGAAGTTTCTCTCAAAAACAAACTAGGACCGGCTAGTCGGCTACCTAGGGAAAAGAATAATCTTGTTAAAAAAAGAATGATTAGAATACCAAATATATTGTTTTTTGGCATCTAAAATATGAAGGATATTAATGACTGTCACTCACTGATGAGTAAGAATTTATAATTAAATCAACATTCCCAAATCCTGTCTCTTTCATAAGATCACATCCTATATCAATATGCATCCCCAGCTCACACAACTTGTCTTGTCCAACACCTTTTAAAGCCACGTCTCCTCCCGAAAAATAATTTAGAGATAAAATCCATATATGTCATCTTTGAAGCATTATTCAAAATCAGTTATGAAAAAGGAAAATAATCAGTTACGAAAAAGGAAATGTGTAGCACCAAAAATAAAATGAAATTGAGGTTGGAGCTTTGGTTGGGAAACTTTGCAGTGCACAATCGAACACCATTTTTTTAATGAGGAATAGGTAAATTTTATTAACTAAAATAACACCAATGATTATTTTATAATTGTTTTTTATGGAATTTGAAATTTTTTCCCTTAACATTACAAAGATAGCTCATGGACAATCAAATACCGATCAAATTAAGTAAATATTATTGAAACATATACTAAATAGTAAACAATCATGCTTATGTTTTCTCACCCTGTATGTTTAGATTAGTCTTTAAAAAAAATATGTGGCTCGTGTAGAATCAAATATATTGACACAAAATTTCATTTTATTAGAAACCAGGTGATTGGAGACCAATTATGTGATTAATATATAGTTGAATTTGGAGTATCGCAAATCCAAAAAAATAAAAAAATTTGGCAAATCTATGGACTAAACCTTTGAAGATCAGCATTTTTTTTTACAAGATCAGCATATTTAAAAAGTTTGGATTGGTGACATTAACTAAGAGATGCATTGTTGTTATTTCAAGTAGGTAGTTAAAAGTCGTTAGAATGTTAATTTACACTGTTACATTGAGTTAGTTTGTTCATTGTATAAATATAAGCAATCGTATGCATGCATGATTCAGTAAGTGATATTAATAAAAAAGTTTGTTTATCATCATTCTTTTTCTCTCGAAGTCTTGTAAGTTGCAACTCTTTGAATATATTTCATTAATTTCACAAATGAGATTTAGTGTTCTATCAAAATCTAAAACTATGCTTATGTTTCTTTACCATAAAAATATGTTTAGATTAGTCTTTTTTAAAAATACCTATATAAAGTTGACGTTTCAAAAATTACTGATAATAATCAAACTTAATAAGGTTGCCAAGTATGTGCCACCAATTCTCCTGACCAATTTGAACAAAAAAACATTCGATGGGCCAACAATTGTCTATTACTATCATCACCCCGCCAATTTTAATCACACCCCATGTTTTATTTTATTTATTGAAAAATATCTTCACTCATTTTTTTTCTCACTTACCTACGTATTATGCTAAAGGGTATACTTTATTGAAATGTAGTAGAAACTAATATATACAATAATTATTTTAATATGTGTGAGTATTCATATCACAAACTCTCAGTGTAGATTGAAAAGCGCAAGAAGATTTATAGAAATATACGTGTAATTAATTAATAGAAGTGTTATGGACACTTTCTTTCAAACATTCTCTCTAACACTCACTTTGTTATTAGATAAAATTCATGTGAATATCATATTTTGAAATAGGTCACACATGAAGTGGTGAGACCCACATTAATTAAATGGTATGGAAATGATGATAACAACCATTTTTTATCGTGCTTTTTGTGGTTGACTAGATTGAGTGTATGTTCAAAGGCCTAATCTAAAGATGGCATGGCAAGTGGTTTACAAATCAGTTTTGACAAAAAAAAATTAAATAGAGAGAGATGCGAATATGGTTTTTGTCTTCTTTCTCAAAAACACGTCTCACGTGTTACGAGAAGCAAATACATGTACTTGGATCGCCTGTTATAACTGCTTCACGCAATTTCACGCAGTGGTTGACATCAGTCATAGGAAAGTGATCCAACAATTCATATTTGTTTGGCTAGTTTTCACACGGTTTCATCTCAACCACTCGTTTTTGATCGGCTGCCGGTAGCAGTTACTACGTGACACAGTAATTGTGTGGGATCCGTTTCCCAAATATATATAGCAAAATATATAGTGTTGTGACTCTTGTGAGCACATTGAAATGGAATGTATAAGACTTTTTTTTTTAATGGTAAAAAATAAATATATAAAAAGAGAGAAACAAAACAACCGAAAAAGGTCCTACAAACACACAAGTAAGATGGACAAAAGAGATACTTAAAACACACCCTATGCACTAAAACCAATACAACCACACAAGAACACGAAAACAAACACAAGAAACAAAAAACACCCATAACCACAAGAAGAACTACATAGGCAACCCCACAATAGAGTCATACACAAGAACTCCTCAAAACCTCAGGCCACCTCCCCAATCAGAGACGATCCCACCCTGGAAGACCAGAGTGAGAGACTATACCAGACGATCGATCGAAAACCAGAAACCAAACCACACAAATCCATTGAGGACATATTTATTTTCTATTGTTATCTATGAATCAACCACAAGTCAAAGTATGATTAAACCCTTTATAATATAATAGTTAATTAAACCAATAAACACATCCACTAATCATAAAAACAAAGATTCTCAAGCATTGTTTTGTCACACATTAATTTATTCTCAAAATCACATAGATCGGCAATACATGTTTTTTTTTTTTTTATAATAGGCATCTAGTTGTTCGATTTTGTTTCCTTTGGCTCGATTTTAATGGGAGCCGTTGCAAGAATTTGCACTCCATTGTCAAAGCCTGCAACGTTTTCCTTCTTGTTTGTAGATCCATCAGCTACAGTATTCACTTCCTGATCAAATCAAACCATATTTGAACAATTAAAAAAATATTCACTGAATAAACCTTAGATGCTAAAAAGTTGCACAGACATTTGATATCTTTAATTCAAGTTTGAACCCGTAATTTAGCATTTCTTGTTGTAACAGGGGTAAAATTGTTTTAAAAATACTCTACTATCGAATGTCAGACTCTAGAGTTTTTTTATTTTCAATTCACACACTAGTATACTCCAATGTTCCAACACTTCTCAACACTTAATGAAAGCTTCAGTTCTTTAAAACAAAAAAAAAATCAACAATTAGTTTAATTTGAAAAACTCTCCGATCAAATGTGTTTGAAATTAACTTACAGATGATTTGTCTTCGAGATTTCGCTCATCAACAAAAACACGAGCAGCAGCAGCCTACCAATGATTATATGTACATTAATGAAATATAATACACCATATCGTGATATATATATATATATATATATATATATATATATATATATATATATATGTATGAATTAAACTATTCACAATTCACACCCATACCCTTAGTGATTTCAACTGTTTTGGAGTAATTTCTTTGGTCTCCATGAAGTCTGGCCTTTTAAACCTTGCTGGTCGCCTGCTTAATCCCATTGAGAGTGTGTTTGTATAAACAACTTGGGTTAGAAATTGTTGGTCAATAGTGTGTATATATAGTGAGTGTTTGTGTGTGTCATGTTTTTGTATAATATTTTATATTTCAAATAATATATAAACAAACAAAAGAAATGGCAAAACAATGCATATTGTGCTAGCTTGGTTTTGGAAACGGAAAATTTGATGCATATTTGGTATGTTGATTTATTTTCAATTAGAAACCGTCCACGAAACCCATTCATACATTTCACTCCATTTAAACACATGAGATAGCATTCAAGCAAGTCTCAATTGTGAATGTTAGAATTATATAATCACAAGTGATCACAATAAACATGCTTTTTTTTTTGAAAAGACAATAAACATGTTATAATAATTTACTTTTGGACATAACGTAAGTGTATTTTTTTTAGTTTTTTTTGGTGCTATTTTTACTTAAAATATTTATAATTATCCATAATCCATTAAAACTACATTTAAATATTTGTAGTGTTCTTCAATTAAATTTTAAATTATCAATTAAAAAATTAATTTTAAATTATTTCTATGGTTGAATATCATATAGTTATTTTATAACAAAAGATCTGGTGTATTAACAATACATAATAATTTTGTATTTTTTATATGTTGTCAATGCTTAATTACTTAGACACACATTCAACGATGTTGCCACATCATTTAATATGTTTAAAAAAGTATGACTTGTCATACTTATTAAATGATCGCCAAAACACATTGAACTGCGTGTCAAATAATTTTACCCTGACAATGTATTAAAATTAAAGTTCTTTTTTATACATTGTCAAGGAGTTCATGCCTATCGCACAGAAGAGTAAGGTTGTAATTATAAACCAACAGGTTGGAACGTGACAATGAAACTTTTTTGTGTGAAATTTATTAGTTACCTTAATTTATGAAACTTTTGTTTTCCTTTTTAGCTATAAAGTTTTGTAATTATATTTTTATTATATTAGTTACTCATACTCAAGTCAAATAGAAAATACTACTCCCTCCTATCTCTATTATAAGAGAAAATTCACTTTTAAGATTTATTCAATAAATAATGTATCTGGTATATATTATAGAGACAGAAGGAGTGTTATATCAAATGATATTTTATGTTTTAAAAAATTAAACTTTTTCAAGTTTTGCTCTAAATAAATGTTATGTGCACTTAAAATAATAATGATTAATATCTTGATAATAGAAAAATGATAAGATATATTATTAAAAAACTTTTTTTTGACAAAGATAAAAAAAACTTTATTATGTGTTATATATTTAGTTTTACAAAAAAAAATTACACACACACATATATATATATATATATATATATATATATATTAAAATCAAACGTAGAAATTGTTAGATTTTTGTTTGAAAAAATAGTCAAACTTAATTCAATTTAATTAAATCTGTTTTAGGTAAATATATATTTTTTATTAAAATGAACAAAGCAAATTTATCGTGAGAAGCTTGTTGGGCCCAACAACAGACAAGAAGACCATACTCGTTTCTGAAGTTATAAGAAATGATTATCATTGTGTCTTATTTGTTCATCTTATTTTTTGTGTAGAGTTTTTAACACTTTTGAGTAGTAAACACAACCTAGATTTTAGTTGTTATAGCCTCACGCTTAGGACCCATAGTTGCTCATGTTATACTTGCACTCCTTTTGTTTCTCTCTGTAAAGCGTTGTAGTTGCATTATTTTCCTATATACCTCAAAATCGGATAAGAAAACATTGGGATATGCGGTTCCACTAAAATCATGTGGTACTATAAGCAAAAATATCTAATAATATGAGTCAAATTTTACGTGACATACAGAACAGACAAACTTGAGAGTTACTTGAATTTATAAAGTATCGTCTGTTTATACTAATTAACTCATTTCCATTGGTGCTTTAACCATAGAAAAAGATAAAATGTGAGTTTATATTCTTTTTTTTTATTTACCTTTTTTGTTTGGCTTACATAATTTACGTTCAAGCTTGTTCGAGACATTTATATTCTACGATATTAGTTGACAAAGGAATAATAATTCAAATATCACCATAATTTTAGAAATCTAAGATAGCGATAACAATTATTAGAAATATTATTTCTGATAGTCAATATGTGTTTATTAGTAATGTTATTTTTTATACTTATGCTTAGAATATTCATAGATACTTTAAGCTTGTGATCATAGATTTTATTTGTAACACTTTAAGTGTGTGAAGATAAATTTTATTTTTAATTTATGTGAATAACATTTACTTTAGTTTTTGGTATAAAGTTTACTATTTAAAAGAGGTAACCATTATGCATTGTGTAATAAAAATAAAAGTAAATAGTAAATAGTTTATTATTAACCCGTTCCAATTTTTTTATTGCGCAAATATTTTACTCCAATTTAAAGATCCACGTAATGATTCTCATGTTATCACTAACACTATATAAATTATGTTGGATCTATTTAGAGCTAATTAAGTTTACAAACCAACCATATTGGCCTTGTTAGCATTTTTTTGTTTTAAAATAATTAACTGTGACTCTCTCTCTCTCACACACACTTAATATGGAAAATAGGGTTATTACCGGTTCCAACATGTTCCCCAACATATCAAATGTCTTGAAAAAATTTATCATCTAAGTAACTTAAATTGTAATTTTAAAAATAAGGGTCTAGTTAACGAGTATCACCGCGTCACTCTTTAAACATTCTAAATTAGAAAATTATTCTTTAAAAAATTCAAATAGTTCAATTTTCAATACATAAATACACAACTTTTCATAAAAAGTTACCATTTAAGACCCTTACCCGGGGCAGTCGTTAACATTTTCCCGAAAATAAATGTTTGCAATGTTTTCAAATTGAATGTTGCATTTACCTAAAATGATAATGCCTTTAATGGTGGTTGAAGAAGATCACCAGAGAATAAAAAATTTCAAGGAATACTGAGAGTACAGTTAATAAGTTAAAAATAATATTTTGGCTTAATTTTAGTTTTGGTCCTGTATTTTTACTCACTCGCGAAATCGGTCCCTCTATTTTAAAATCACTTAGTTCAGGTCAATTTGTCATGTTTTTGGAGTCAAAAATGGTGATGTACATATAGTACATGACATGTCATACAACTTGATAATGTAGAATGATAAACCATGAAATTACTATAAACGCCCTAATATTTTTTAAATGTTCTTAAATGAAATCACACCTTCTAAAAGCTTTGTTGTTTTATGAAAATCAATGAAACATTTTTATTTTAAAGTTTATACGTGTCTCTAATGATGTTTATTTACTCTACACTTTCCAATATACTTTTTCACTTTATCGATATATTGGCGGCTATGAAATTTCTTCTTTAAATTTACACCATTTTTACTGATATTCATTGTTAAAAATGCACCATAATCCAGATTAACACTCAAATTATAGCAAGCTAAAAATATCAAATTTCGCTGCGAGAAATATTTTATTTTATTTAAATTTGAATACAGAAAAAGAGAAAAATATTACAAAGAAAAACGGAATATGTCAAACACAAGATTTAACATTTCCTAATCGAATGTGCTAACCAACGTTTCATACGAAACGCCAAGTTTTTTTTTTTTAAAAAAAGGTACTCTTCCTTATTTAGGTTTTCAAACTCCGATCCAAACTTCAATCGTTATCACCGCTTGACACAACATCATACTCTTTTGCATGCTTTGAGCTTCTCGTTGGTACCAATCCCAAAAAGCACCAAAGCACATTATGCATATACCATAGTTTTTCATTTTTGATCGAATCCATATACAATTTATAAGATTTTTTGAGTTAAGTACACTAATTCTAATTTGATAATAGTCTGGAGCTAATAAGGATAGCACATTAACAAAATTGAAATAATATTGTGCTTGTTAGATCTTGTAGCATTTGAAAATATTTGAAAAATTAATCATGAGGGATCAATATTGAATTAAAAGTGAAAACAAATTAAACAATAAGAAATTCATGTTTTCCTTTAAGAATATTTTCAGAGCTTCTTCTTTTGAGTGAGAGTTGATGATTTTAAGGGCTTCCTCCTGTAAAAAGTTTTTTCAATTTTATAGTGTATACAAAAATGAGAAATGTATCAAATAAAACTAAATAAAAAATTGAATCTGAGCTAAGTTTACTTCATGTTGAGATAATGTTTTGGGTTCAACGTCGAGAGAAAGGTTCCTTTCAAGCTTGGAAGGAAGATGCATTGGTGTTTCTATTGGTTTCTCAATTCTCATTATTATCATTTTTCTTATTATCTAAAATGTGATCCTTCTTTTTCAGTTGTAGAGTGAAGCAAGCTCGGAAAGAAAAACAAAAATACAAGTACAACTGACTTGAAGTTTCGAAGCCAATAAATAAATAAATAAAATTAAATAGGAATTTGTACTTGCTGTGAGTACAATCTTTCTAGAAACTAGGGTTTCTGTGCTGTGTTTAGGTCATGCCTCGGGAATGATCCCAAGGTTACTATTTGTAGCCTTTCTTGGGCCTACCCGGTCATGGTTTTGGGCCTAAATCGTAAAAGGGCCAAAACCATGACTTGGGCGCCCTCGTAAGCTGCTGAGGGCGCCCCCAAAGGGCTATTTGCGATTGTAAAGTGGGCCCTCTGCCCTCTTGGAGGATGTCCAGCCTTATTCCAAGGGTTCACACCCTTGGCTTTAGGGTCTCAAGTCCTTGATAGTGAGATCTACGGTCCACAGCCCAACAAGCACGAGTCTTGGTACAAGGCGAAGTGATTAAACTGTTTACGGGGGATTTGTCTATGACCTTTTGCCCAGCAAGTGGGGCTTACTAGTCACGAAGCCGTATGAAAAAATTTTATGAGTACTAGCCCAACATGGATGTTTAAACTCTGCGTGGGCACTAGACCACATGGGTGTTTAAACCCTGCGTGGGTACTAGCCTAACACGGATACTAGCCCAACATGGGTACTAGCTCCACGTTTCGTTTCGAGTACCTTAGTGGGCGGCACTAGCCCTTCGAGAGTGTGGGCGCTAGCCCAACAGGAATATTTATGGTAGCCCAACAGGCACAAGTCTTGGTACAAGGTGAAGTGGTTAATCTGCGTGTAGCTCGCCGCGTCCTTTGGACTACGTGTTGAGGGCGCCTCTTACTGGGATCCGACGGCTGGCGTGAGGCGACCGTTCGCTCTCGCTGACGTGTCCGAATCGTAGCGGTTCTTGGAAATCGTGCCAACTTAAGTGACGTCATCTGCGCGTTTCCCCAGGCTTTTTCACTTTAAACTGAAACAGATCTACTTTATCCTTGTACTTTCAGATTTCCCCTATCTTTTTCTCCTCCTTTATCTCCGTCTTTTCCTTCCGACTCGTTTTCTTTTTCTCGTTCAAGCGATTGCGGTGTTCGTGGAGTTCTGTGCTTACTGTTTTACGGATCGTCCGGAGTACTCGTTCGCTTCTCAAGCCCTCCATTTGTCTAGATCCAGGTACCCTTACTTGATCTCGTTCTTTTTACTTTAACATCAGTAGTATGGTGAGGATTAGAGAGTGCGATGCGGCGGGTAGGGAGTTATCCCCAGCTAATTCGGAGGAGAGGTGTAGGTTGTGGGGGGAGAGCGTTAGGCATGCGAAACGCTCAGATGGAACCATGGATTGGGTGGTGTTTGATAAGGCCTACTACGGCCACTCCCTTGTGACGGAGTCTCCGAGTGGTTTGGACAGGGGTGAAGTGGGAAGTATTAGTGGGGATTCATCTGACTCTATTGTTCGTTCTGTTCGCCCAGGTCCGTTCTGTAGGAAGGGAATTTGTTACATGGCGTCTTCTAGTGATTCAGAACAAGAGAGTTTTGCCGACGAGGTGTTTCGTTCTGAGTCTGTGTACTTGGACTCCCAACGGGTGGCGTTTTTCCGGAGTAAGCTGCACGTGTCTTCTACGGGATTTGAGGAGGACGTGGTTTTGGAACCTTGTCTCCCGGGCGAGAAACTGTGCGCACAGAGGCCGAAGAGTTTGAAGAGTGAGATGTTCCATATGTACACCGCCGTTTTTGAAGATCTGGGTGTGAAGTATCCCTTCACGCCCTTTGAAGTTGACATACTCAACTGTCTCAATGTCGCGCCTTCTCAGCTGCAGCCGAATAGCTGGGCTTTTATCCGCGCTTTTGAGATTCTTTGTGAGGGATTGGGCTTCCAGCCCTCGGTTGGATCCTTCTTTACTTTCTATGGCACGGAGGGGGTGGATAAGCAGTCTTGGGTGTCTGTCAGCGCGCACCCTGGTAAGAGGCTGTTCCCGCCCTACGCCTCTCATTACAAAAATTGGAGACAAACATTCCTTCGGGTTCGGGGGCGAAAGGGCTGTGCCAGCGACCATGCAATACTTCGAAGCCTTCTTTCGTATTTGCAGCTCTTCCTCCTCGCTTTTGGGATTAAACTCTCCCGTGAGGTATTTGATGAGAGGCGTCATCCATCCCTCCTCCTCATTCTCCACGGCGCCTACTTCCATGATCTCTATGCTGGGGGCCGCCAGCACCTCCTGGATGACCGTTCTGTTGTTCCCCGGGCGTTTGGTGCTGGCCAGTTTAGACAAAAGGTCGACTCTTGAATTCTGCTCTCTTGGAACGTAGATTGCCTCGAAGAACTTGAAGGTGGAGGCTAAACTGTTGACCTTTGCTAAGTATTTGATAAGTTGACTGTCCTTCGCTTGGTATTCCCCGGTAATTTGACTCGTCACCAACTGGGAGTCGCTCTTCGCTCTCAAGTTTTCCGCTCCCATCTCTTGTGCCAGCTTCATGCCCGCTACCAGGGCTTCATACTCTGCCTGGTTGTTGCTCGCCTTGAACTCAAATCTCAGCGACTGCTCTATGATTAGGCCCCCTGGACCCTCCAACACTATGCCGGCTCCACTACCTTTGAGGTTTGATGATCCGTCGACCGATAACAACCATACAAAAGGGGCGACTTCTTCCACCGGGGATGAAAATTCTACTAGGAAGTCAGCCAGGACCTGTGACTTTATGTTGCCTCTAGGAAGATATTGAATGTCATATTCGGACAATTCCACTGCCCAGGATACCATTCTTCCCGCCAGGTCTGGTTTTCCCAGCACTTGCTTGATGGGGTAATTGGATTTGACAACAACTCTATGTCCTTGAAAATATGGTCGCAGTTTCCTCGCTGTTGCTACCACTGCTAGAGCCAGGCGCTCTATTTTCTGGTATCTCAGTTCGGCTCCCTTGAATACCTTGCTCACAAAATACACTGGTTTTTCACCTTCGTCAGAATCTTGCACGAGGACGGAACTCATAGCATTTTCCGATATAGATAGGTAGAGGAAAAGGACGGCGCCTGCATCTGGACGATGCAGAACTGGCGGGCTGGAAAGAAACGTCTTAATCTTTGCGAACGCATCTTCGCACTCTTCAGTCCATTGGAAAAGTTCCTTCTTCTTTATTGAGGCAAAGAAAGAGAAAGCTTTATCGCCGGCACATGATAAAAACCTGGAGAGCGCTGCGAGCCTACCCGTCAACTGCTGCACCTCCTTAATGCTAGAGGGGCTTCTCATGTTGATTATCGCCTGACACTTGTCAGGGTTTGCCTCGATACCGCGCCGGGTCAGCATGAAGCCTAGGAATTTTCCTGCGTGAACCCCAAAAGAACATTTGGCCGGGTTGAGACGCATGTTATATGCGCGAACTTGATCGAAGATCTCTTCCAGATCCTTTGCATGGCTTTCGTCATGTTTTGTTTTTACTACCAGATCGTCGATATAGACCTCCAAATTCTTTCCGATTTGTTCTGCAAAGGCGGTGTCCATCAACCTTTGAAAGGTGGCGCCGGCGTTCTTTAAGCCGAAAGGCATAACTTCGTAGTGGTAGTTGTGGTGATTAGTCATGAAGGCGGTTTTTGGGGCGTCGAGAGGATCCATCTTTATTTGGTTGTAGCCGGAGTACGCGTCCATGAAACTTAGGGTTTGGTACCCTGACGCGTTGTCGATAAGGTGGTCAATGTTTGGGAGGGGATATGGGTCCTTTGGGCAGGCGGTGTTCAGATCAGTGTAGTCGACGCACATGCGCCATTTTCCGCTAGCTTTCTTTACGAGGACGACGTTGGCCAGCCATGTGGGATACTTGATTTCACTTATGAAACGGGCGTCTCTTAACTTGGCTACCTCTTCATCTACTGCTTTCCTCCTTTCTTCGCCTAATTTCCTTTTGCGCTGAGCGACCGGCTTCACTCCTGGGCGTAAGGCGAGGTGGTGGCATACGATGGTAGGGTCGATGCCGGGCATATCTGATGGTTGCCAGGCGAACAGGTCTAAGTTTCTTCTCAGGAGATCCACTAGACTTTGTTCTTCGGCGGGATCCAAAGAAGTCCCCACCTTGGTTGTTTGATGTGGCTCCGGGCCTATTGTGACTTCCTTCAGATCCTCCGTGGGTTCAAGACGCTCGTTCTGGAATTCTTCCCTTGGATCTAAGTCGATGACGTTAACTTGCAACGCTTTGCTGTGGCTGCGAAGTTGTCGGATCTGTTGCTGTACTGCTTTTGTCGCCCCTGGGTCCATGAACAACGATGGCGACGATGGTCGTTTTCTGGTCGGTTATCAAGGTTTAAAAATTGCGGCTAAAGGTTCCCAGTCGGGATTGCGAATTTCGGAGGGACTAACTGATGTTTTGAACAAGAAATGGGTTGAATGTTTGATGAGAGTTAGGGGTAGGTCTAGGGTTGAATCACGGCGGATCCGAAGGTTTTGAGGTTGCTTCTGGGAAATATGGGTTGAATGTTTGATGAGAGTTAGGGGTAGGTCTAGGGTTGAATCACGGCGAATTCGAAGGTTTTGAGGTTGCTTCTGGGAAATATGGTGGATACACGGCGCTCTGATGACTTTCAGGGGCCGTGGATCGATCGTTTTTCTCTTGGAGACGGTGGCTAGGTCAGTTTTACCGTAGCCCCACGGTGGGCGCCAACTGTACTTGCTGTGAGTACAATCTTTCTAGAAACTAGGGTTTCTGTGCTGTGTTTAGGTCATGCTTCGGGAATGATCCCAAGGTTACTATTTGTAGCCTTTCTTGGGCCTACCCGGTCATGGTTTTGGGCCTAAATCGTAAAAGGGCCAAAACCATGACTTGGGCGCCCTCGTAAGCTGCTGAGGGCTCCCCCAAAGGGCTATTTGCGATTGTAAAGTGGACCCTCTGCCCTCTTGGAGGATGTCCAGCCTTATTCCAAGGGTTCACACCCTTGACTTTAGGGTCTCAAGTCCTTGATAGTGAGATCTACGGTCTAGAATTCAACGTAAGTAAGGGATATTGAGACACAAGTTAATGTTTATTTTTATTTTTGTACGAAAAATAAGAAGCAAAAAGTGTAACGTTAACATAGAAAATGGGGGACATCTCCTAGAATTATGAAAAGAGGCAGGCAAGGTGGTGAATAGTGTGAGTAAGGTGGATGCACAAATGTGATAATAAAAGAGAATAAATAATGTGGCAGACATGGCGAAAAAGTAACATAAACACATATGCAAATGGTAGGAGCAACATGTGAGCATATGTTTCATAGACTTTAATATTGCATAAATCAACGACCACAATACATGCCAAACAAAATGGTCTTCCTTCTTTAGTCCGTGGTTACAACATTATTATAAGACAAAGGTACTTCACAAAATAAAAATAAAAAATAGGTGTTAGTCTCTTAGAGAACGTCAAATAGTGCAACCCAACATGAGTGTTTTAAGCGGGGTCCACTCTGCCTCGTCATCTCGAAGAACTTCTTCCTTTTTTTTTCAATAAAATTTTAAAATTATGATAAAATTAATGAAAATAAAATAATTAAAGTGATTGTTCCTCTTGTTGTAGTACAATGGTTAGTGCTAATTGGACATTAGTGTGGGTGTGTTGGTTCAAACCCACGACATACATTCTCCATCCCCGTTTATTTGTGTACATGTTGGCTACTAAGCTTATATACACATGAGCTAGCATTCAAGTGAGTCTCAATTGTGAATGTTAGAATAAGCTAATGAAGTTATCACAATAAACATGTTATAATAATTTTATTTTGTACAAACTTAAGTTTTTTTTTTTTTTTTAGTTTCTTTCGGATATGTTTTTTACTTGAAAAATTCTTAACTATATGTAATCCATTAAACTATGTTTAATCATTCATAGTGTTTCTCTATTAAATTTTAAATTACCAGTAAAAAAAATAGTTTAAATTATTTATATGGTTGAATATCTTATATATATATATATATATATATATATATATATATATATATATATATATATTTAACAACAAATATGATGAACTAAAAACTTGCAATAATCTTATGAATTCAAATTGGCTAGATTTAGTTTTTCCCCCTTTAAGAATAATTTACAAAAGTAAATGGAACTATATTATAATAATACCGATCAATATTTTAAGAATAATTTACAAAAGTAAATGGAACTATATTATAAAAAAAAACTTAATTATGTTTTTTATTCTTTAGTTTTTCAAAAAAAGTCAAAAAGTTATATTAATATAAAATTGGAAAATAGTCAAACACTTGTTGTGAAAAAATAATCAGACTTAAATTCAAATAAAATTATTTTATTGAGGGCAAATAAAACATTTTTCTATTGAAAGAAATAAATCAAATTTGTTTATCGTGAGAAACTTGCTAGGACACATAGCAAATACTCTTGTATATGAAGTTATAAGAAACCATCATTCATTGTAATTTATTTCTCCACCTTATTTTTTATGTAGCGTTTTTCACACTTGTTAAGTAGCAAGCAATACTTTAGATGTTGGTTGTTATAGCCTTGCAAATAGGAGCCACGGTTGGTCGCGTTGTACTTGTATTCTTTTTCCTTTTTCGATAAAGCGTTGTACTTGCATTATATATACCTTCTGCTATACCGTATGCAAAAAGTATAATAATATGGATCAAAGTTCATGTGGCACACACAACAAACAACAAACTTGAGAGTTTCTTGTATTCATATAACATCACCTATTTACACTTAATGCACCATTTTTACTGATATTCATTGTTAAAAATGCACCATAATTCAGATTAACACATAAATTATCTAGCAAACTAAAAATATCAAATTTCACCAGGAGAAATATTTCATTTTATTTAAATTTGAATACAGAAAAAGAGAAAAAAATAATATTACAAAGAAAAATGGAACATGTCAAATACAAGATTTAACATTTCCTAATCGAATGTGCTAACCAACGTTTCATACGAAACACCAAGTTTTTTTTAATAAATAAAGTACTCTTCCTTATTTAGATTTTTAAACACTGATCTAAACTTCATTCATCATCACCGTCTGACACAACATCATACTCTTTTGCATGCTTTGAGGTTGTCGCTGGTACCAATCCCTAAAACCACCAAAGCACATTATGCATACACTATAGTTTTTCATTTTTGATGGAATGTATATACAATTTATAAGTTTTTTTTTTATTTAAGTACAATAATTCTAATTTGATAATAGTCTGAAGCTAATAAGGATAGCACATTAACAAAATTGAAAGAATATTGTGTTTGTTAGATCTTGTAGCATTTGAAAATCTTTTGAAAAATTAAACACAAATAAATAATAAGAAATTCATGTTTACCTTTAAGAATATTTTCAGAGCTTCTTTTTTTGAGTGAGTGTTGATGATTTTAAGGGCTTCCTCCTGTAAAAAGATTTTTCAATTTGAGTGTATAAAAAAAATGAGAAATGTATCAAATAAAACTAATTAAAAATCGAACCCGAGCTAAGTTTAATTCATGCTGAAGTAACGTTTTGGGTTCAACATCAAGAGAAAGGTTCCTTTCAAGCTTGGAAGGAAGAGGCATTGGTGTTTCTATTGGTTTCTCATTTTTATCATTGTTCTTATTCGCTACAACGTGATCCTTCATTTTAAGTTGCAAAGTGAAGCAAGCTTAGAAGGAAAAACAAAAATACAAGTACATCAGACTTGAAGTTTTGAAGGCCTATAAATAAATAAATAAAAGGAATAGTAATCAACGTAAGTAAGGGATATTGAGACACAAGTTAATGTTTGTTTTTATTTTTTCACGAAAAATAGAAAGCAAAAAGTGTAACGTTAACATAGAAAAATGGGGGCATCTCCTAGAATTATGAAAAGAGGCGGGCAAGGTGGTGAATAGTGTGAGTGAGATGGATGCACAAATGTGATAATAGAAGAGAATGAATAACGTGGCAGGCATAATGAAAAAGTAACAGAAACACATATACAAACGGCGGGAGCAACATGTGAGCATATGTTTCATAGACTTTAACATTGCACAAATCAACAACCACAATACATGCCAAACAAAAAGTCTTCCTTCTTTAGTCGGTAGTTACAACATTATTATGAGACGTAAGTACTTCACAAAAAAAAAAGGAATTGGCGTTAGCCTCTTAGAGAACGTCAAAATGAGTGTTTTAAGAGGGGTCAACTCAGCATCGTCACCTCGAAGAAACTCTTCCTTTTGTTTTTCTTTCAATAATATTTTAAAATTATGATAAAATTAAATGAAAATAAAATAATTAAAGTGATTGTCCCTCTTGTTGTAATACAATGGTTAGCACTACTTGAACATTAGTGTGGATGTGGTGGTTCAAACCCACTACATACCTTCTCCATCCCCGTTTATGTGTGTGTGTACATGTTGGCTACTAAGTTTATAGCAATCCGTCCACTAGGCTCACTCATACATTTCACCCTATATACACATGATCTTGCATTCAAGTGCGTTTTAATTGTGAATTTTAGAATTAGCTAATGAAGTTATCACAATAAACATGTTATAATATTTTTCTTTTGTACAAAACTTAAGTTTATTTTTTTTAGTTTCTTTCGGTTATGTTTTTTCCTTAAAATATTCTTAACTATATGTAATCTATTAAACTATGTTTAATCATTCATAGTGTTTCTCTATTAAATTTTAAATTATCAGTCAAACAAATTTAGTTTTAAATTATTTATATGGCTGAATATCTTATAGATATTTTTTAACAACAAATATGATGAACTAAAAACACGTAATAATCTAATGAAATCAAATTGGTTAGATTTAGTTTTCCCCTTTTATTACAGTGTCATCGAGTTTTTTATATATTTAATTTCTAAATGTTATACATATAAAATCATTTTACACATGCATTCAATTATGTTGCCACATCACTTAATCTATTTAAAAATGTATGACTCGTTATACATATTAAATGATTGGTAAATCATCACTGAACACATGTGTAAAATAACATTACACTAACAATGTATTAAAATCAAACTTCTCATATAAATTGTTGCGGAGTTTATGCCTACTGTAGTAAGATTGGGATTAAAAAACCACATGTTGGACGGAGACAATGAAATGAATATCTCATTGAAAATAAAATAAATGTTTTTTTTTTAATTTATTGGCCTCTCTATTTTATTATTTTTTTTCCTTTTTAGGTATAAACTTTTATAATCTTAGTTTTCTTAAAATTATTAAATTAATTACTTTTACTCAAATTAAATAATAGTATATCAAATGACATTTTTAATATTTAAAAAATCAACCTTTTTGATTTTTTCACCAAATAAATATTATATGCATCATTTCTACATGTTATATGCTTTATAATAATAACAGTCAGTATTTTAAGAATAATTTACAAAAAAAGCTTTTTTTGGTCAACAAGAAATTGGGAAATAGTCAAATACTTGTTGTGAAAAAATAGTCAGACCTAATTCAAATATAATTATTTTATTGGGGGTAAATAAATCATTTTTCTATTAAAAGAAATAAATCAAATTTATTTATCGTGAGAAACTTGCTAGGACCCATAACAGAAAAGAGTTAATACTCTTGTATATGAAGTTATAAGAAATCACCATTCATTGTGCTTTCTTCACCTTATTTTTTGTGTGGCGTTTTTCACACTTCTTGAGTAGTGTTAAAGAATAATGATAGTTAGTGGTTAGTTTAATTGTTATTTAAGAGTAGTTAGAGTTAGTGATTAGAAGTATTAGTTACTAGCTAGTGGATTTCACTTTTTCTCATTTTTGTAATATCACTATTTACTATCAATAAAAGGTTTCATAGATTTTCTCTCATTCCTTCCATGGATGCCATGTTTTTTAACATGGTATCAGAGCTAATCTGGTATCCACCTTGAAGGATATTTTCCGCTGCATTTTCTTGAGAAAATCAAATTTTCTCTATTTTCCTTTTCTTTCCCATTCTAGATTTTCTTTTCTCTCTTCACTTTCTCGAGAAAATCCATTCAATTTTCTCTGTTTTCTTCTTCGTCATTCTGGATCGCATTTGTATACCTTATCTCAACTTCATCCGATTTCTTTGATTCATTTTTTTTTTTCTTTTTTGTGTTTTCTCATTAGCGATTTTGCTCTTAATTCGGTTAGATCTCGTTCTGATCATTTTCCCCTAAATTCTAGGTTTCACGTTTTCTTTTTGTTCAATGTTCGTCTAATTTCATGTGAGATTCGCAATTCATTTTCAATTCGATCGTGTTTTGTGTTTTCGCAATTCAGTTTCGTTTTTCGGTTACTTCGACCCTATCGTCTTTCTTCTGATTTCAGTCTAATTCTACTTGCTTGTGTGTACGATTTCTGATTCTAATTCATGTTTTGATCTTGATTTGTGAATATCACAATTTTGTTTGCGCCAGTTTTCCCAATTCCTAGGGTTCCAATTCGGTTTCGTTTTCTTGATCGGAATCCAAATCCTGATTCAATTTCATCTTCGATTTGGTTTTTTTCTGCGTTTTTGGTTCAGATTCTCTACAAAGGCAAAAGCGCGTCTTTGGGAAAATCGCGTTTTGGAGAAGGTGTCTCTGCTTCCGAAGTGAAGCTTCTGAAGCCTCGGAACCTGATGGTGCCTCAGAACCTGATGGTGCTTCTGAAGTCTCAGAACCTGATGGTGCCTCAGAACCTGATGGTGCACCTGAAGCACCTGTTTGAAATTGCGTTCCTTTGTTGTTTTCTGTCTGTGAATTTGTATTTCATCTGATACGACATTTTGGTTTACGATTCTTATGGTATGATGATCCGTATTGGTTAACATTGATGATTCAGAGTTGGTTGCTTCTGGTTCAATTTGGTTTTCTTATTATAATTTTTGCTACTATGATCGTTGTTGCTGGTTCTGTTTATAGAGGTACAGAGGATGGTTTTGTGTGCTGAATCCCTGTTTGTACATTTCTCTGTTGAGGAAGTTATATTTGTTGTCAACCTTGCTTTTGATGTTCACAAACTGGTTCTGTCTCACTCATCTCTGAGATATAGTTTAAGAATTGAAGCATAAAGGATTACACACATCAGTGATACAAGGACTCCTCGTTTCTTTTATGATCAGTTTGGCTTCCATATGTATCACTTGGTCTGTTTTATTTTTTTTTAGGTGTTGATTGGAACTTTTACATCATTGGAAGAAATTCATGGAGTTAATTGATTTGAGAAGAGTATTAGCTTGTTCCCTTTCTTGGCTGTCTATAATTGTGGATATTTTGAAGACAAAGTTGGGTTCTTAGTTGGAAGCTTTTGATTGATCGTCTTTTATTTGTTCCTGGATCGTTGGAATTTTTTTTGCTACTGCTATTCTGTTCATTGATTATGGACAATTGGAGATTGGTTTGTATAGCATCTCATTGTGTTCATGTTGATGTTTTTGGGCTACATGCTTGAATTTCTTTTGTGCAACAATACTGCTGCATTTGTTTTTTGATCCCTGGCTTTGGATTATTGGTTTTCTTCGTCTGTTTCTGACCCATCACATGGCTATGCATCTCCATTGGCTCATTGATTTTGTTGGATTCTTTTGGGTTCCCTTTTTTATTCTTGTGTTGTGCTTCTGTCCATGATGGTTAAGCTATGTTGTTGTGCTTCTGTCATGGATGGTTAAGCGTTGTTGTGCTTCTGCCAAGTGGTTAAACTTGCCATATAGTTTATGCTTGGTGGTTAAGCGTTGTGCCTGATTGCTTCTGCCTTTGTTAGGTGGTTAAGCCTTTGCCTTATGGCTTGTTGTTTTTAGCTTCTGTCTTTGATGGTTAAGCATGATGCTTCTGTCATAGATGGTTAAGCATGGTTGCTTCCTCCAAGTGATTAAGCCTTGAGTTGTAGCTTTTGCTTGATGGTTAAGCTTTGGCCTTATGGCTTTGATGATGGTAGCTTATGTTAAGTAGTTCAGCCTATGTTTGTGGCTTCTACTTAATGGTTAAGCATTTTGATTCATAGGCTCCTGATTATCTCAAGTTTTCCTTTCATTCCGTGTTCTTACTGCACTGCCCGGATTTCATTTTGTCTCTTGCATCATGTTTAGCTTGGATTGGTACTATTGAGTTACACTTCTATGGGACATCATGTTATATTGAGGACAATACTACACATTATTTTCTGTTTGGTGCTACATTTGTAATCCAAACTCAAGCTAAGAGTTCCCTTACCTTGAGTTTGAGGGAGGCTGTTAAGAATAATGATAGTTAGTGGTTAGTTTAATTTTTAGTTAAGAGTAGTTAGAGCTAGTGATTAGAAGTATTAGTTACTAGTTAGTGGATGCCTATAAATAGGCCTTGATGTACTCTTTTATTTCACTTTTTCTCATTTTTGTAATATCACTATTTACTATCAATAAAAGGTTTCATAGATTTTCTCTCATTCCTTCCATGGATGCCATGTTTTTTAACAAGTAGCAAACAATACCTTTGTTGCTAGTTGTTATAGCATGACAAATACGAGTCAGGGTTGCTCACATTGTATTCTTTTTCCTTTTTCGATCAAGCGTTTACTTGCATTATATATACCCTCCTTAATACCGTATTCAAAAAAGTATAATAATATGAATCAAAATTCACGTGGCACACACAACAAACATACTTGAGAGTTTCTTGTATTCATATAACATCATCTATTTACACTTAACTCCTTTTCAATGGCGCTCTCGTAATAAAAAAGACAAATATGTGTTTATATTCTTTTTTGTCTACCTTTTTTCTTGTGCTTGGTTTATATATTTTATGATCAAGTCCTAGACATTCTAATTAGAGTTACTAGTATTTTACGATATTAGTTGAAAAAAGAAGGATGATTCAAAGATCACCATGATTTTAGATATTTAAGATAGCATTAACCCTTATTAATATTTTACTTTTATATATTTAGTTTTTCCACTTATTACATTCAACATCTTGGGATTGATTGATCATCTTGAATATGTTTATATTCACCTTGAAAATGTTTGCCTATTATAAAATTATCACAAAATTCTAGTTTCTCCAATTTATCTTTTCTTGAAAAACCTTGTTTCTAGTTCAACTAAACTCCTTTCGCTCACATGCCTTAACCTTAAATGTCAATGGTTTTACATGAAAGTCTCGACTAGATATAGATGCATGGCCAATAACAGTAGAACCATCTAAAATGTATAAAACACACATTCTTGGACATTTAGCAATTACCAATGCACCATGTGAAATTCTTAACATGACATACTCAAATTCTAGTGCAATAGCCCAAACCATCAAACAATCTTATGGAAATCAAATTCTGCTTAAATTCAGGAGTTTACGTCACATTTTGAAAAAGAAATTCACATTATTATCAAATATCTTTTGACATGGAACCCAGACCTGGACCTTACAAGTGTTGTCGTTATCGAGGCAAACAACTCTCGTGAAAGTAATACAATCTCTCGTTATTCAACAGGATGAAGTTTACGAGAGAGAGAGAGAGAGAGAGAGAGAGAGAGAGAGAGAGAGAGAGAGAGAGAGAGAGAGAGAGAGAGAAATTATGATTTAATACAATCTCCCGTGAATCTTCAGTTTATTGATAAGAAGTTGGAAATATCCATTCTCTAAATATCTTTCTCGGAAAGCACATTTACAATTGGCAAATGAAAGTTGTATTAAAGGAATGATATAATTGTGATCAATAATATTTATGCGAGTTTTTTTTTTCATAAAGAAGGATGAATACAAAGAGTAACATAATCTTAAACTTGACAACTAATTAAAAAATGAATGCTCCGGCTAGCTAATGAGTTATCAACCATATTTACATGCCTCCGAATAAAATTAACCTCAAAGTTACAATTCAATGCTGGGTCTTATAAAAAAATCAATGCTAGGATTCTCTTAATACTAGTAGTAATAACAACATTAAATTCAGAGACCCCGTAGTGCCGGAATAGATGATATCTACGATAATTTGAGAATCCGAGAAAAACACCACAATGTGCATACCTATGCAAACTGCACCCATCTTAATACACACATCAAAGCCGAAACTTCTCCTTCATAAACTTCCATCTCAGTACAGTTCCAACGTGACAGTGCC
This sequence comes from Medicago ruthenica, assembly GCA_018208015.1. NCBI lineage: Eukaryota > Viridiplantae > Streptophyta > Magnoliopsida > Fabales > Fabaceae > Medicago > Medicago ruthenica. Next base: position 77,111,648 of record CM031373.1, on the reverse strand, counting down.
TTAACAAAATCATCTTCTCTATTCTCTGTGTGTGTGTCTATATATATATATATATATTCAATAATTATTTGGTTCGCTTACAAGTGATTGATTTATAACAAGGTGAACACAATTTTTTGGTACCATTATGTTCATCTTGTTTTTTTTTTTCTCATTAAAAAAAAAGATGAACACATTAAAAAAAAAAACAAGATAAACACAATGGTATCTATATAATTTGGTTGGGTATGTTAACCTCATTCAATCGATCAATGTCATATTTTCATATTAACTAATTTTAAACTAATCAAATTTTAAACGAATTTTACCTAAAAGATACCAATATCTAATTAAACTTCAAGGTAGCTAAGGATTTACCTCACAACAATTAAAACAACATTGACATTGTTCCATATGCTTTGTGATATGTATCCATTTCTTATTTTAAACGCATTTGTATATGAGCTAAAATATAATTTTGACAAATCATGTGACCAACGAATATTTTTCTTGCACGTAGTTATAGTGGTATTGGGAAAACTCTTACCTGGAGAACTTAAACAAGTGCCCTACATTCTCAAGTCATACTATCTTGGCTGGGGATCCAATCAAAATTCAAAATCCATGTATCAAAACTTCATAACTCACTTGCAATATAGTCAAAGGAGTGAACCTTAATACATTTTGAACAACAACAACCCCTCTCTCTAGTTTCCTTCTCCAATCTTTGGTAGATTGCAGATAGTTGCACCTTTGTTTTGCATCTGCTGATGCTTTGTTTGAATCATATTGGTTATCTATTATCTCTTGGCACCTTTGTTATTCATTCTTTCTCACTTGCTTCTCTTTACACCCTCCTGCGTTAATTTCTCTTTGGGTTCTAGCTCCTCATCCTTGTTTTTCTCTCCTTCCCCGTTTGGCTATATCTCCCTTCCATGATGCAGCAAGACAAAGGCAAAAGTGTCAACTCTGATACCATAACCAACCGTCCTTCATCCTCTAATCTTGATCTTCAACGTCCTTCCAAGATTCAAAAACTTCAAACCTTATGCAGCAAGAGTTAGGCCCTTACAATGATGAAGAACCTTATCTGTTCAAAGGATCCTCTAGCAACTTTGTCAACAACCAGAATCAAGATCATCGATTTCCTGCTCATCACCAAGAAAACAATCACAGTGAATTCCAACCACCAGAATAGAATCAAGAAACAGAATTTTCTGAGGCAGATACAGATAACAATGATCCTTTATGTTATTATCAGGAAACTCATGTGCAAGACAGTGTGCAATTGTGCAAAAACAATATTATTGGGAAACTACTTTCTGAAAAACCAATCTCTATATCCACTCTACATAATACTCTCTCAGGGATTTGGTGCAAGCCATATGGATTCAAAATCAGTGAAATAGAAGGTGGGCTAATTCAGATTTCCATGGAGAAGGAAGAAGATATCACAAGGATCATGAAAGGAAACCCTTGGATTGTGCGTAATGTCTGGCTGGTTTTACATAACTGGAATCGCAACATGTAACAGCCCGATTTTTAAATATTAATTTACTAGTATTATTGTTATATAATATTAGCAATATTAATATTATTAGGAAATATTTGTTTGATGTTTTCAAAATAAGTTTTTGGATTGTGGGTATTGAGTGAATAGATGAGTTAGTTAGTTGTTGAAAAATAGGAGATTAAGAGAAATTAAGGAGAAAAGGATATTTTTAGTGAACATGAGAGAATAAAGGTGTATTAGCGAAAAGGAGGTTTAAGTAAGTAAATAAGTAGTGTTTTAATTAAATAGGAAAGGAGGAAGTGTAAATAGTGGAGAATAATCTGGTGTGAAAGTTATGAGAAGAACCTAGCTCAATTAAAAGATTATAAATAGAAGAAAGTCATAAGAGAATTAGGTTACAAAACACAAAGATCGGAATTGAGAGAAGACTCAAGGAAACTAGGGTTGTGAAGAGAAGAGGCAAGGAGAGAAGCTTAGAAAGAAACCTAACCGTAGAAGTTGCTTATTTTGCTGATTTTAGGTAAGGGGGAGTCTCTATTCACCATAAGGGTTGTATGAACATATGGGTAGTGAAGGGTTTATGTTTTTCTTCCTTGTTTTCATGCTCTTTTATTGAATTCATGCTAAATTCGTGCTCTAATTTGTTGCTATGATTTTGGGTAAGATCTTGATAACATGTTCTTGCGATTATGATTCATGTATGTATATATGTTATCGTTTGAATATGCTAAATTTTAGAGAGTCATCACCGTTAATGATTAACTTTAATTTCAAAGTGATTGAAATTTCAGAATGCTACTGCAACCTGGTTATCTTATTTTCATTGTGTCTTAAGAATTGGTTTTTATTAATTAATGTTATTGAATGAGATTTAACGACATTTTGATTCATCTTTAAATAATATGAACCTGCAATTATTTTCTTTTGACGGTATTATATACTGATGGAAATTTGATTGGAAAAGAATAAGTTTTATATTGTAATTGATGTGTTGATTAATGATGTGTATTGTAATTGATGAATTATTTGACTAAGTGTAATTTGTAAATTATTTAGGATGTGTAATTGATGTGCTAATTAAAGATGTGATATTTGAAGATATGTGATTTAAAGATGTGATTATACAAAGATGTGTCATATAAAGATGTGTTATTTAAAGATGTGTAATTGTTGAGTCATGTCGCGTCGAATTTCGGATATCAAGCTATTGGGAAGGGTTGAATCACTAATTTTAAATCACGACTGAACTTTTAATTTTTCGGGGAGAAAAGGAAAAAAGTTCGAAATTACCTTTAAATAAGAGATTTTAAGTTCGAGAGTCGATTATGCGAGGGGAAGGTATTAGCACCCCTCACATCCGTTGTACTCAACGGGAACCTCTTAGTCGGCTTAGGTTTAAAATGTTTTCAAAGTTTTGCTTGCGTGTTTGAATATATAAAAGGGAAAAAGAAAATATGATAAAAGGGGAAAAAGAAAGTTTTTTTTTATTAATGGGCTTGACAAGATGTGAATCCTGCTCCTACGTATCTCCCGGTAGTCGGAGAATTCAAAGCGTACGTAGTTCTTTGGTAGAAAAAATTTGTATGTTGGTTCGTATTAATTAAAAAAGATTTGAAAACGCACGAAGGCGTAAAACGTTTAAATGATAAAAGAGACGAACGCACATTAAGGCGATGGAACTCGCACAAGGCGTAAAAGTTTTGAAGATAAAAATAAAAAAGACGGGCGCACATTAAGGCGATGAAAATCGCACAAGGCGTAAAAGGTTGAATATAAAAGACGGACGCACATTAAGGCGATGAAAATCGCACAAGGCGTAAAAGGTTGTGCGAAGGCGCGAAAGGTTCGAATTGACCACGAGGGCCAAGAAAAAAGTTTAAAATGGTCATGGGGGACCAAAGAAAGGTGGGATTGGTCACGAGGGACCAATAAAAGGTTAAGCGCGTTGGACGCGTCGAAAGCGGAATGACAATTACCCGAACGACGAGACATACGTCACGCATTCGTGCACCCGGGGTTTGGAGAGACATACGTCAAACCATTCCTTTTTCATTCAAGTTTTGTTTCGTTGAAACTCAAAGAAATCTCAAAGGGACAAAACACTTGGTTAGAAACTTAAAGGGAAGTTGTTGAAAAAATCACGAACAAATTTGTTGTTCGAGTTTATTGAAAATCATGAACATCACTTGTGGCTTAAGTTATTGAAACTCAAGAACAAGTGTTTATTCAAGTTTGAAAGATGAACAAAATTATAAAGAATATGCGTGAGTTTGGAAAATGCACAAGTTCGGCTCAATTTTGAGTTTGGTGTAAAAGAGTGAGCAAGCTCGGCTCAAGTTCATGTTTTGATTGAAAATCATGAACAATGTTATTGTTCAAGTTTAGTTTTGAAGGAATAGAACTTAGCTTATTGCTCAAGCTTGATTTTGAAAATTTTAGAACATAACTTGTTTTGCAAGTTACTCAAAATTAATTGCACGAACTTGTGAAATTTCCAAAGACATGCAAAATTCTTAACATGGTTTGAATAAAAATGAATTTTAACCTCTTTAGGTTCTGAATCATCAGTTGGAACCTCAAAAATTTGGCCTTTTGAAGCCTGATTCATGTTCTGAATTTTACAGACTTCGCAGAGCAACCAGAACTTGGCTCTGCGAAGCCAGGTTCTGATATGGTCGCTCTGCGACCAGAACTTTGCTCTGCGAAGTATGCGAAAATTGAACTCAGGAGCTGTTTCTGAACAGAAGTTCAGAAACTGCTCCTGAGCAAGCTTCAGAACCTAAAGGGGGTTAAAAAGCTTTGCAAATTTGGAGAAAAGGAGCACAACAACTCAGTTTTAAGTGCTTTGCAACTTTGAGATTCCTTTTGAGTTTCAAAAGGGATTTTTTGCACAAAGTGAAATTAAACAAAACAAATGATGCAAACAGCAAACAAAATGAAAGATAAAGACTTTAGGGTACTTACAGAATTCCTAGCAATGCTTGTGCAAGAGAAAGGAAGTGGTTTGCTTGATTGATTAGAGGTTGGAGACTATGACACTAGTGCTTCAAATGTTTTGCTATGAGTGTACAATTTGTGTATTGAACTCTCTATTCTCTCTCAAAAATGTTGTAGTTTTTAGCTCTTGAAGGCTTTCAATTGTGCGTAAATGGTTGTGCATTGCATTCCTTTTTATAGGCCAAGAATGAAATCTATGCAATGATGAAAAAATCCCTAGAATCCAGCTGATCTTTGGGCTAAAACCAGGCTAAAATGCTTTGCATTTAATGCTAAAGGATAAAGGTTACTTGCCTTGTGCCAAGGGTCAAGACTTTGGCTGATCTCAGCCACAAATGCAGCTGATCTTGGATAGCAATGATGAGAAAAAACTGAAAAACAGGGCAGCTTGCAATTGGGTGATTCTTGGGATCAATCCTTGCAATCATGGGAGGTCAAGCAAGGGAAACGTGTACTGTCATGTACAGAGAGATTGGGGGAAGCAAAAAGAGCATGTGGGCTGGTGTGAGGGAGGAGAAAGACAGCTGAAAACAGGGCACACCAAACAGCTTTTTTGGGCAAGAAACCACTTGAGTTTGACTGGTTTTGGTGGAGAAAGGAGGGAGAAAAGGGGACAAGCAGCTGGCTGGCAAGCTCAGGGTTAATGGCTGGTCAATTGGGAAGGGTGAGGACTGACCAAGGGCAGCCCAATTGCTTGAGCACATGCTAGGTTGGAAGAAAATCTATCTTACCTTTACCTTTAATGTCACACCTTTGATAAAGCTTTGCTGGATCATTTCAACCACAATTGATGATAAACAATGGTAATAATAATGATAACAATAACTATAATAAAGATAAAAGAAAGCTGAATCAAAGAAATCAAATTCTGCAAAAAATTCGCAGAGTTCGCAGTGCGAAGGTAACTTCGCAGTGCGAACTCCCCTTTTTTTGTATTTTTTTGTATTTGCTTAAAAAATAAATAAATAAATAAAAAAACAATAAGGATAATAGTAAATGATGAAAATAATAAGGATGGTAAATGATGAAAATGATAATAGAAACAAAAATAGTAACAATAATAGTAATAAAGATAAATAATAATAATAAATGATGAAGAAAATAATATTAGTAATTAAAAATAAATGATAATGATAATAATTATGAAACATTAATAATAAAAATAATAATAATATATATAAAAGCAATAGTAATAGTATTAATAAGGATAATGATAATGTTAATAAAGGTGGTAGTGCTTATGATGATAAAATGTAAATAAAATCCAACAACAAAAAATGAAATAATAAAAAGTGATAATAAATGATGAAGTAATAAAAGATAAAACAAAGAAAAATATGAGTCAGAAAATGGGGTATGACAAGTCATACAAAGATGTGCATTGTTGAGTCATTATTTGATGTTCATGCATTCATGGTCAGTCCGATTTAAAGATGTGATTTAAAGATGGGGGATAAATCAGTAACATACCTCTGATATCCAAAACCGGTACCACATGCATATAGAGTCGAGTTAGGGACATTGCATACATAACTGCAAGTCTATTTGAAGATGTGTCATTTAAAGATGTGTAACTATTTAAAGATTTGATATTCAATGATGTGCTTTTATATGATTATGTGTGAATGACATGTGTTTTACTATATGCCTACTTGATATTCTTAAATGATGTTGATGCTTTTATGTTATTATAAGATGTTGATTGATGCCTATTGGTTTTATTAAATGAGCGCTTATGATTAAATGTGAATACTACTTGTCTGTGATGTATACATGTCTAACTGCAATTGATGATTATTTTATATGAATCTATACATGTGTTTGTACCTCTCTTGTGTTGGATATATTCTCACCCTCTAGTGGCGGGTTGGGCGCCTACGCCTTTGTGGTGTAGATTTGTAGGAAGAAGAATCTTAGTAACAGTGAGTCTCTGAGGATAACTTTGGAGCCTAATCGTTTATTTGCCACTTTTGGGAGTCTCTATCGAGTCGACGCTCTGATTAGTAACACTAGGGAATGAGGATTTATTTTATTTCAAATTTTGTTTCAGAATTCATTTTGAATTCAGTTTTGATGTTGATTTCATGATGTGACAATTACTTTGAATACTTTGAAATTTATTCCACTGCGATGTTTTTAATTTAAATGAAGTCCTTTTGTTTTGATCAAGATGTGTGACACCCTTGCGTATTTAATTATTTGTTGAATTTTATTAGAAAATAAAATGTGAGGTTTAGGGTGTTACACAACATATGTGTCCAAGATTTGGATTTCACCTCTATTCCTCTATGGATACAGATATGGGGGTTGCCCCTACACTGTAAGTCTGTGGCTATGGGCAAAGAGGTAGGATCTAAACTTGGCACTGTTCTTGATGCTGCTATTTATGATTTTCCTGAAAATGCCAAGGTTATAAAAATCAAGATCCTATTCAATGTCAATAATCAAATTAGGGTTGGGATGTATATTGGGAATGATCAAGATGGGGTTAATTGGATTGATTTTAGATACGATAATTTGCCTGTGTTCTGCTTTGCTTGTGGTCTTGTAGGACATAATGAGGAATGTTGCAAAACCCATAAAAGAGATCCTAACTCTGACACTGAAGCTGTTGTTAACCCAAGAGGGGCTTGGCTAAGATCCAGAATCTTTGGTAGAAGGGTCATGGATAAGAGAGATAGAAACTTTAGCAGTAATCCTATGCGTTCGCTAAGTGGGGGACAATTCAGTCTCATACCTAAAGGTTTACTGGATAAAATGGCTGGTCTAAGTTTGAAGAAGGAATCTGCAAAAGGTGGAGGAGAAGGAGTTAATATCAATCCTGAACTACACACACAAAATCAGACCCTAGGGAAAAATTTGAGTCATTTGCAGAAGAAAAATCAAAGTATTGATACTATGGGGAAGGAGGAAAATATGCAGATTGATGGAGATAACTCTAGGGAAAACAGTCACAAAAGGAAAATTATAGCAGCGGGAACTGAACATGACAAGCTGGATACAGGAATTATTTCAGCAAGTGCATTGGCAGGCCTTGAGAACAAGGCCAACCAAAGGAGATGAAGGTCCTATCGTGGAACTGCAAGGGTTTGGGGAAACCTCATGCAGTTAGAGCCTTAAAAAAGCTCTTAAAATCCAACTGCCCTGATGTTCTTTTTCTTATGGAAACGAAGCTCACTATTTCAGATAAGAATGTTAATTCTATAATTTGTTGTGGTCCTCTTTGTAATTTTTTTCTTGTTAATTGTACTATAGCTAATGGTAATAGGTCTGGAGGCCTTGCCTTAGTTTGGACAATGATGTAAAAATTGACATCATTTCTTCTAATCAAATGCTCATTGATATGTATGTTAGTGTTTGCAATTCTAATTCTCATTGGTATGCAACAGGTTTTTATGGTTCTCCTTACCATAACAAAAAACATCTTACTTGCTTTGCTATTAGAAATTTGTTCTCTAGCAAGAATCACGATAAATGATTAATTTTTGGTGATTTTAATTTAATGTTGAAAAATTCTGAAAAAGAAGGTGGCAATGGTGTGGATTTTAAGCTCACTGATATGTTCCAGGACACTTTAAATAAGTGTGATTTGACTGATCTTGGGTTCCAGGGATCCAAATTCACATGGGCCAATAATCAAGCTGATAATGACCACATTAAGGAGAGGATTGATATATTTTGTGCTAACTCTCTTTGGACAACTAGTTTTCCTAGATACATTAATAAGCACTTGCTTAGATATACCTCAGACCATAATCCTATTTTGCTTGAGTTTTATGATTTACAAAATTCTAGGACTAGATTTCAGAAGCCCAAGATTAAAAGGTTTGAGCAGCTCTGGGCCAAAGACAAAGAAAGTAACCAGATTGTTAAGAAGTATTGGAAATCTACAAAAGGAGATAGCCCTTCTAAGATGGAAAGGGTTTTGGATCAGCTGGAGATGTGGGGAAAAATAAATTTAGGGACATTTCTAGAAGGATAACAGATGTTCAGAACAAGCTCAACCATCTTAAAGATATAACCCCTAACAAGGACACTTTGGCTGATATCAAAGCAAAGGAAATAGAGATGGATGATTTGTTGATTAAAGAAGAATTGTGGTGGTCTCAGAGAGCTAAAATCAATTGGCTTCAGGCAGGAGACCTTAATACTAAATATTTCCATTACAAAGCTAGTCAGAGAAAGAGGAAGAATTTCATCCATTCTATTATGGACGATCAAGGAAATAGCGTTTCTGATTATGAGCAACTTAAAGATGTCTTTAGAAATTACTTCTCTGATATTTTTGACAGCATGAATCCCAGAGATAATCCAGATTTGTTTAAAGTGGTCCAAAACAGGGTCACTGACAATATGAAAGGTTTTTTAAGTGAAGAGTTCACTAGTTTGGAGGTTCTGGAGGCTGTGAGTAATCTTAGAAGTAATTCTGCCCCTGGGCCTGATGGCCTTTCTGCTCTTTTCTTTCATACTTATTGGGATTCTATTGGTGATGATGTTCTGAATTTTGTGCTTAAGATCCTCAATCATGGGGAAAGTCCTAGGTCTATTAACCACACTTATATCTGCCTGATTCCAAAAAATCCTAATTCTTTTAGACCTTCTGATTTTAGGCCTATTAGTCTTTGTAATGTCATCCTTAAAATTGTTACTAAAGCCTTAGCAAACAGAATTAAAAAGATTTTACCTGATATCATTTCTGATTACCAGAGTGCTTTCTTACCTGGACGACTTATCACTGATAATTCTTTACTTGCTTTTGAAGCATTTCATTACATAAATAAGCCTAGATCAGGTAAGAAAGGTCATGTTGGCATTAAATTAGATGTTGCTAAGGCCTATGACATTTTAGAATGGGATTTCATTGATAGAACTCTTAAGGTAATGGGTTTCCCTGTGAATATTATTAATCTTATCATGAATTGCATAAAATCTGTCTCTTTTTCTATTTTAATCAACGGGCAACCTACTGAGTCTTTTCTACCCCATAGGGGCATTAGGCAATGAGATCCCTTATCCCATTACATTTTTATAATTTATGCAGAAGTTCTTTCTGGTATTATTTATAGAAAACAAAGAGATGGGGACCTACACGGGATCTCCATTGCTACTAATGCTCCTATTTTGACTCACTTATTATATGCGGATGACAGTATCCTTTTTTGTAAAGCAGATGCTAAAGAAGCTAAGTGCATAAGGGAGTGTTTAGACATGTATCAATTGACTTCTGGTCAGAAGATTAATATGGACAAGTGTGAGATGATTTTCAGCCCCAACATTGAAGATTCTACCAAAAAAGATATTCAACAACATCTCCCTATCAAGATTAGCACTAGCATTAAGAAATATTTGGGGCTTCCAACTCACTTTGGTAGATCAAAAAAATTTGATTTTAGTTTCATAATGGATAGAGTTTGGAAAAAACTCAAAGGTTGGAAGGAGAAAAACCTATCTTTTGAAGGAAGGGGGTTCTTATTAGAGCAGTAGCTCAGGCTATTCCTGTGTATATTATGAGCTGCTTTTTAATCCCTCAGAGTATCTGTGATCAAGTTGAGAGAGCTGTGTGTAATTTCTGGTGGGGTAGCAATGGCACCCACAATAAAATGCATTGGGTTAAAAAAGAGAAGCTTTTCAAGCCAAAAAATGAAGGGGGTATGGGGTTTAGAATTCTCAGGGATTTTAATCTAGCTATGTTAGCCAAGCAGGTCTGGAGAATGCATACTAATCCCCAAGCTCTTATTTCCAAATGTTATAATGCTAAATATTTTCCATCAACTGACATCCTTAAAGCTGAGGCAGGTTATAGGCCTAGCTATGCATGGAGGAGCATTCAAAAAGCTATTTGGATCATTAAGAGGGGATGTTGCTGGAAGATTGGCAATGGTAAAGACATCAAAATTTGGGAAGATAAGTGGCTCCCTTTTCAAACTGAGTTTAAACTCCTAACCCAATGTACAGGGAATTCCAATAACTTTGTGGTTAGGGACCTTTTAGATGGGAACTCACTTGGTTGGAACAAAGAGTTACTTAACCAGATTTTCCTACCTATTGATGTTATTCAGATTGAGCAGCTCCCAATTGTTTCCACTAATATGGCAGATGAGATTATGTGGATGTTTGAGAAACATGGGAAATACTCTGTGAAGAGTGGATATAAAGCTATCCAACACTGGAAAAGGAATGAAAAGCAGTGTACTTCTAATTATAACAGTCTTGAAAAGGTTTAGAAAGGTATTTGGCATTGCAAAGCCATTCCCAGACATAAAGTGTTGCTCTGGAGAATCATTAATGATGCTCTACCTGTCAGAAGCAACTTGGACAGTAGGGGTATACACTGTTATTTGTTATGTCCTAGGTGTAATTCCAGAGTTGAAACAGTGGACCATGTTTTTAGAGGTTGTCCTTTCATTAAAAGGGTATGGTTTGGATCAAATTTGACTATAACTTTTGAGGAATCTAACATCAATGACTTCAAGAGCTGGCTTATTGATATGATACAAACAAAAGACACAAACACTGTTGCATATATGACTTCTATCATCTACAGCATATGGTATGCACGAAATCTAGCTATTAATGAAAAGAAAATTATACCTGAAGATTGGATCATCCAACGTGCAAATCAAAGTCATGCAGATTTCCAACAAGCCTGCAACGAAGCTTCTCAGATTGCTTTCACCCACAACTCCAGATCTCACGCTAATTACACTCCTCAGCAATTGATTCAGCGCTGGATCCGACCCGATCCCGGTTTTGTCAAAATTAATAGCGATGCCAATCTCCAAGTAACCGGTAAATGGGGATTGGGGGCGATTATCAGGAATGATGAAGGTTTAGTGATGGTTTCAGCGTCTTGGCTAAAGAGTGGGTATGGTTGTGCTACAGCGGCGGAGACGTATGCTATTTTTTGTTCGATTAATCTCGCAAGGGAGTATGGTTTTAGAGATATTATTCTGGAAAGTGATTGTGAGAAAGTGATACATCTTCTTCACGGGAAAGCTGGGGAAAATAGATCTTACTTGGGAAATATCATTGCTGCAACTTGTGATATGCTTAATAGCTTTGGGACTTGTTCTTTTGTGTTTAATCATAGGACTAGTAATCATGTGGCGCATGGGTTAGCCCAGTTAGCACATGTTGAATTGGATAAGGTTTGGATGAATTGTGTTCCCAGACTAATCCAACAACAATATATGTTTGATCTCTTGTTTTAATATAATTTGTTTCTTTTCAAAAAAAAAATATAGTCAAAGGAGTGAACTTAGAACTATTGATACTAGTAAAGTTGATTATATAGGATAAATCTCCGATGATACATATACATTTTAAGACATTGGATAAAATTACACATCATGAGCTCACATGGTCATGGATCCTCAATTGTTGGAGGCAAAGTAGTATTTTTTGGAGGAAACTTCAAAAACTTCACCCTTACATGCACAAGCAATAGTGTGAATTTATTTGAAAATTGCTTTTCCCACTTCAAAGAAATCTAAGAAACATCAGTATTTTACGTTTTTAACCTCATCTAACCTCATTTCAAAGATGGGAAGGATCCGGCGGCAGCTAACTGCCGATGGGAAGGAAACCAGCGGTAGTTAGCTGCCGTTGCCATGTTTTGCCTATATTTTCCAAAACTTCACATTGTCATCGGCAGTTAGATGGGGTTAAAAACGTAAAATACTGGTGTTTCTTAGCTTTCTTTAAAGTGGAAAAAACAATTTTCAATTTATTTTGGGCTGAATCCGACCCAATCTTTGAAATGTTCCAACTCCGTAAATAAAGACATAACCCAAGGTCATATACGTAATAAGCAAATCAATGTATGCTAAAGACCGTGACAATGATGTAGAAAAACATACACCCATAGCATAGACCATGATGATTATGAATCATGATAGTCATGGTGCATACGTATAGCTTAAGCACATTAGAAAAAGAGAGAGAAATTGAAACAAATTCCTTATATAAATTTTATTTTTTGAAGAAATAATATAAAAATTTTCACTATTGATCTCTAAATTATTAACGGTTAAAATAATCTAATGACTCAATTCACAATTAAACGTAAATAAGTCGTAAATTTGAGGTACAAACCAACCTCTGCATATTAAATATAGATAAATACTACTCCGTTCTAAAATATAAGCAAAAATGAGTCAACATAAGTTGATGTATTTGGTACAAATTTTGAACCAAATACATTAACTTTTATTGACCAATTTTTACTTAAATAATCTTATATTTGAATAAGACTCCTACATATTACAATGTTTTGGTCAACTAATATTCTCTATTCTCTATTCTCGTGTGATTTTTAAATAGAATCTTTATGCACAAAAATATAGAATCGGATTTGACTTCATATTTTTTCAAAGGCAAGAGAGAGAGAATGAAAATGAATGCTGAATGAATACTGAATAGAAGCAAAGAGAAAGAATATGAAAATAAAATTCAATCAAATCGAATATAATCTTGACGTCCGCAAATGACTTTTTCTCTCTCTACTTTCTCTCTCTAAAAAAACACATAACAGTTAACACTTAGCAGCAGCAGAACATAACAGAACGTTTCACTGTGATTGAAGATGTTGTTGCTACTTATCCTAATTACACTCATAAAACCCTAATCAAGTAATTTAAGGATGCTAATTCACAACCCAAGTGCAAAGTTCCAAACTTTTTGCATCCTCTCAATTCATTGATCACTTCCCATATTTAATTTCTCTTCAATTTCTCAATTTTCTTCAGCTCTCGGTGAGTTATGCTAAATCTCAATTTATTTTATTTTTTTTTATTAAAGTCTCAATTTTTACTTTGATTATGTTTGTTTTGTGTTTTTTGTTTCAATTGAGCTTGAATTTGTTTTGGGAGAAATGATAGTTTTTTCTTTACTGATAGTCTTAATTTGATTAAAGCTGATTAATTTTGTTTTATATTGTAATTTTTTAATTGGTGATTAGTGTGATACTGTGATAGTGAATTTTTTATATCATTGTTGATTGAAATTTTTGTGTTTTAATTAATTGGTTTATTGGGATATTGTTTATATTGTGTGTTGGTTGATGGGTTGGATCTAAAAAGTCATTTGTTGTACAGAGATTCATTGAAAGCTGTTTGATAGTTGTTCATTATGGGATGTAGTGCAATTGTAATGTTATGAATCAAAGGTTGTTTCTTGGTTTTGGTTTTCTTTGTTCTATGGCTTGTGTTTGATAAAGCTCAACACCTCATGCTTCTGAAGGATCACAGTGAATATTCTGAAGTTTTCAGCATTTGACTTATGTTTTATATATAAGGTAGTTGTTCTGCTTATGTGATTGCTCGAAGACCAAATATTGAGACATGGTACCTCCGGGACCAGGGCCACCAACTCCTATTGGCAGTGCTCAGTCTCTTTCACCTTCTCTGATGAGATCAAATTCAGGAATGTTAGGAGCTCAAGGGGCTCCAATGTCTTCGCTTGTGTCTCCTCGTACTCAGTTCAACAACATGAACATTCTAGGAAATATGTCCAATATAACTTATATGCTCAATCAATCTTTCCCAAATGGAGTTCCAAACCATGGGCTTACTGGTCAAGGAAGTAGCCAGCGTGGAGGAATTGAATCTGGAAGTGAAATAGGCCAACTTTCCAGTGTTGGCAATGGAACGAGCTTCCCTAATTCTCCATCGTCATTTGGACAATCAAATATGACGAGTGCGGGTTCCTCTGGTCAAATTCAGGGTCAACAATTTTCCAACTCTTCTACAAACCAACTGTTGCCAGATCATCAGCATTCTCAACAGCTTGATCCTCAAAATTTCCAACACAGCCAGCAGTCAATGCAACAGTTCTCTTCTCCTCTGAATACACAGCAGCAACACCATTTTCAATCAATGCGAGGAATAGGTGGAATGGGACCAGTGAAGTTAGAGCCCCAGCTAAATAATGACCAACTTGGACAGCAGCAGCTGCAATCAATGAGGAATCTTCCTCCTGTGAAATTGGAACAACAACAAATTCAAACAATGAGATCTCTGGCACCAGTTAAAATGGAGCCCCAACATTGTGATCAACCGTTATTTTTGCAGCAGCAACAGCAGCAACAACAACAACAACAATTCCTCCACATGTCGAGACAATCTTCTCAGGCTACTGCTACTCAGATCAATCTTTTGAACCATCACAGGCTTTTACAGCTACAACAACACCAGCAGCAGCAGCAACAACTCTTAAAGGCAATGCCTCAGCAACGGTCTCAATTACCACAACAATTTCAACAGCAGAATATGCCTATGAGGTCTCCTGTGAAACCGGCATATGAACCAGGGATGTGTGCGAGGCGGCTGACACACTACATGTATCAGCAACAACATAGACCTGAAGTAAGAATTGATCTATATACTGGCTTTGTTCTGTGTGTATATCATATACTCGTATGTATTAATAATAGGTTTTACACTTGGGTTTTATTATATAGGACAACAACATCGAGTTTTGGAGGAAATTTGTTGCTGAGTATTATGCTCCTAATGCCAAGAAGAAGTGGTGTGTTTCGATGTATGGAAGTAGCAGACAAACAACTGGAGTTTTCCCTCAGGTCCGTTACCAAAGAAAGCCCTGTAATCCAGTTCTAAGGCCTGGATACTCTTGTCAAAGATCATAACTTAATTATTGAATGGTGTATTTAACTGTACAATGCGCTAGTGTTGGTATCTTAAATTTAGTTGTTGTGGGTGCCATATTTTTATTTCTCGGGACCAAGTAACTATTGCTTTAAATGTTGGCATGGACATTCAATGGTATTCAAGGAGCCATCTATAGTAGTCTCATTGATGCTAAACATTATTTTTAGTTAAATACGGTTTCTTTAAATATTTTCAGGATGTATGGCACTGCGAAATATGTAATCGGAAACCAGGCCGTGGGTTTGGTAAGTTTTTTTTTTTTTTTTTAGTTCTTTTCCTGCATTTCATTATTCAGTGTATTTCTATTCTCCACCATTTGTATGGATGTTGGCATCTTAACTTTCTATTAAATATATCTTTTAGGGTTCTTTGCAAAAGTCATTCTGTTGCACTAAACTCCTTCTGACTGCTTATGTTTTTTTTTCTTTTGGGTTTTCAGAAGCAACTGTTGAGGTTCTTCCTAGGCTTTTCAAGATAAAGTATGAAAGTGGCACTCTGGAAGAGCTACTTTATGTTGACATGCCCCGTGAATATCATAATTCCTCTGGCCAGATTGTTCTAGACTATGCAAAAGCAATACAAGAAAGTGTTTTTGAGACTCTTCGTGTTGTTCGTGACGGTCAACTTCGAATAGTTTTCTCTCCAGACCTGAAGGTAGCGTATATAAATCAACACATTCTAATTATGCTGAAAAATGCTTGTTATTATCATTGTTGGCATTCTCTATATGAAAAAAAGTTTAACTGACAGTCTCTTGTCTATTATTTCTTTTGCAGATATGCTCTTGGGAATTTTGTGCTCGGCGCCATGAAGAGCTCATCCCCAGAAAATTGTTAATACCTCAGGTTGCTGATTAAGTAGTTGCATCATAAATGCCTGTTACAATAAAGAGTGCATAAACTGTTTATTTAAAGTCTGTTGTAAGTTTTGAGACTGTTATTTTATAAGATATTTCCCATGGATATAAGAATCCTTGGTTTTGTTGCTAGTTATTATGGTATTGTTTTGCAAGGAATACCCTTTTGTAATGCTGGTGTTTAGATTGTAGATATGTTAGTGGAGCAGAGTTTGGCTATATATTATACACTCTGATTATTCATTCTTATTATTACTTCATTTTTATTATCCACAGGTTAGTCAGATTGGAGCGGTTGCCCAGAAATACCAGGCTTTAACTCAAAATGCAACAACCAATGCATCTGCTCCAGAGTTGCAAAATAATTGCAATATGTAAGTCTGTTTAGCTAAACATGCCAAATTCTTGCTGATGCTAGTTCTCTTCAAAACTTGCATATTAAACATAAGAATTAACTTCCTTGTTTGAGGGTTATGGAATGAGCCATGGCTTATTTCCTTTTGATTAGGGATTTAATGTGTACGTCTCAAAATGTTCATCTCTTCTAGTAAAATGTGTTCTGCGATTTTTTCCACTCTTTTTACATTGTAGCCCTTCTTTTTGGTGGTTGACCATCGTGTATATAATAAACCTTGTTTACTGGTGTTTATTTGATTTCTAATTGATGCTACAGTTTAGCTTGCAACAGTCCTCTATTGAGCCCTTTTTGGTCTAACTTAATTAGGGTTGCTTGTTGTTGTATGTTTCTGTTTATATTTTAACAACACTATTCTTCTTTTCCAGGTTTGTTGCATCAGCCCGTCAATTGGCTAAAGCCCTAGAAGTTCCATTAGTTAATGATTTAGGATATACAAAGAGATATGTGCGCTGCCTACAGGTAATGTTTCATTCTTATGTCATTGCTTATAGTATTATTTTTATCTTCAGTCTACACATTAATGAGAAAATATATTCTATTTCCTTTTAATGTTTGAATCGACATTTGATTTGGGTGGAACTACTGTATCTTTTGTGGCGCCATCATAACCCTTATTTGGGAAAATTGTGAACAAATCATCCTACTATTCCTTGCTTGTTTTGAATAGAAAATCCTTGCTCAGTTTTCTATATCTTAATGTGACTGCAAAATGTAACAATGCTTCTAAATTCTGCTTACTATATTTTCCTGAGTCAATCTTTAAACAGGGTTTTCTCTCAATAGAGGACCTGTCTTTTGTATTTTTTTGGGATAGTGATTATCCAGGAATACACACATCATGAATTTTTTCCATTTGCACAAAAAGAGGGGGGAAAAAAATCCCTCTTTTCTTTTTATTGTTTTTTTGCCACATGCAGCAGAAATAATTTTTACCATAGGAGTTCATCTAGAGGATTTTTTCCCCCTATGAACTCTACTGTGGAAACATGACAAACTTCGTTGTTTATTGTTTATGGTGCAGATATCGGAAGTGGTAAATAGCATGAAAGACTTGATAGATTACAGTAGAGAAACTGGGACCGGACCTATGGGTAAGTTAATAGTTTACGTGGTTAATTCTTCATATGCCAGTAAGTATAGATATGAATGGGAAAATTAAGTTATTAATAGTTCAACTGTTCACATGTACTGTTTCTTCTCTACCTTTTTATATAAAAAGAATTGATTTTGGATATCATTCTTGTCTCAATGTTATCCTACTTGTTAGTTCATATTCGGGGACCTTGGTTTGATCCTTTCAAAGCTATGTCTAGTATCATATTTTGGGACCTTGATTTGATCCTTTCAAAGCTATGTGTGGTATTAATAATTGGAAATACAGAATCAATTCTAGATGCTGCTGTCTCTGATTTATGAAGAAACTTGAAGATACACATATTGAAGATTGTTGGTGGTTTGAGACTAAGTTGGTGTGGTGTAACAATATGTATTTTTAAGGGTCTTCAATTAATTTTGGGCTTATTGGTGGGCATTTTGTATGGCGGATTGATTCAAGTTTCAAAATGATGCATGGTTTGATAATTCAGAGAGATGGAATTAAGTCTTGTTGAGCCTGCACGCAATTTATAGGTGTACAGTTGGGAGAGAGAGAAATAAATAGCCTAGGTTACTTCGCACAGCATTCAAGGAAGTGCTATTTTCTCCAAATCTGTCCAACTGATTTGTAATTGCTTACAGAAATAGCAATTTAGGCCCTCTTGGTCTTATGATTTGGAATTGGGCCCGCATCTTTGGTAAGATAACTAAAAATGAGGGAATCACGAGCAGGCAATTAGAGTTCATAATGCCTCCACTGAAGATGATTTGTGTGCTAGACAACTAGAGCTTGCCTAATATTAGGCTTTTACAACTTGAACTTGTTATTTGGTAGGAAAAAGTTGCAGATTTTCATTTTTTGTTAACTCCTTATTTACCGTCTTTTGTTGGCTGTCTTCCTTCATGCCTACGTTCCATTTCTATTTCCTGGTGTCAATGTTTTTGATATTGTGAGGTTAAGATAACCTTATGTCTATCTGTTGGTTCAAGGCTGTGTACGAGTAAAATAATTTAATATTCGAGATTCAAAGGCTGTTAATGGACGAGTTTGAGATCAAGAGGGTGATCTGTAAATCATTTTTGTTGTACTTGATGTTGTTTTTATGGGAAAATGATTTTGCAGTAATCATCTCTCTAGCTTTGATCACTGTAATAGGCTAATAGCTGGGAAAATGATTCTCACAATAGTTCTGTAATATCACTTAACCAGAAGAAAATGTAGTGGATTGAGAATAAAAAGAGGGGTTTGTGTTGTACATTACTGTTTGTAGTCATATAGATTTTTATTCTTATATTTATAATTATTGCCAGCTGTTTGATTGTTCTGATAGGGATGATGGATTTTTCTTTTGCTTTATTTTTTACCTTCATACAGAGAGCTTAGCCAAATTCCCTCGGAGAACAGTTAATTCGTGTGGAGTTCGTAATCAAGCTCAACAACATGAAGATCAATTAAAACAACAGCAGCAACAGCAAATGATGGTCCATAACTCAAATGGCGATCAAAACCCAGTGCAAGCTGCTGCCATGCAAATTGCTTCCAGCAATGGTATGGTTAGTGTAAACAGTTCTGTCAACTCGGCGTCCGCATCAACAACCACAAGCACTATTGTTGGACTTCTCCACCAAAACTCTGTGAATTCTAGACAAAATTCAATGAACAATGCAAGCAGTCCATATGGAGGTAATTCTGTTCAGATTCCATCCCCTGGTTCCTCCAGTACTGTGCCACAGGCCCAGCCAAACTCATCCCCTTTTCAGTCACCACCCACACCATCCTCATCTAATAACCCCCCACAAACACCTCGATCCACTTTAACGCCTCCCAATCAAATGAATACAACAAATTCACCAGCTAATATTTCGTTGCAACAACAACATCAATATCAACCATCTCTTTCTGGTGATGCTGACCCAAGTGATGCTCAAAACTCAGTCCAGAAAATCATACATGAGATGATGATGTCATCCCAAATGAATGGTACTGGTGGAATGGCAGGTGCTGGTTCTATAGGAAATGACTTGAAGAATGTAAATGGTATTCTGCCAATGAGTGCAAATACAGGGCTCAACAATGGTAATGGCACAGTGAATAGTAATTCTGGTGTTGGTAGTTATGGAACAGCGGGGTTTGGTCCATCCACTATGCCTAATGGAATCAGAGCTACTATGGTAAATCATTCAGTCATGAATGGAAGGGGAGGAATGGCATCCATTGCTCGGGATCAAGCTATGAATCATCAACAGGATCTGTCAAACCAACTACTTAGTGGTCTAGGAGCAGTAAATGGTTTTAGTAATTTTCAATTTGATTGAAAACCTTCTCCTTAAGAGCCTTTGCACTTTGTAAATGGTATGCATGTTGTGGTTCTTGACAGTTGCTTTTGCAGCATGATGAGCAATGGTAGAATTGCTTTTGGCCGGAGACGACGGCAGAACACAATAGGGTAGTGATAGGGTTAGGCCACTGTGCCAATATATGATTTTATATATAAGAAATGAAAATTGTTGGCTGGTTGTGTGGCTATGGGGCTGATTTTTTTCTCTTGTGAATTCAAGTGTAACTTTATATTTAAATTTTTGTAATGTCATGAGTTTTTTCCATCACACTCACGGTCGAGTAACATGTCAGGTTTTTCCCTACAAAAGTAACTGGTTGTAGGGAGAGTAATTAGATATCATTCCAAACAATCATCGATTTGATTGTAATCAACATTCAAAGAAGGAAGTCTGTTTATCCAATGTAAAACTTTACAAAATGATTTGAAATAAAGAAATATACAAGGATTGTTCAATGTTGTTCAATGTGTTGAATCCATATATTGAAAGATAATCCTTACATAGATATGATAAAGATACAAACTACCTTTTGCCTTGCAGGGCATGGAAAAGAATGGGATAAAATGAAAATCAGCAAAGTCACGATTTTCATTTTTCAATCCCAGTTCATCCATTTTTGGTGTTATGATGCATGTCATTATGTATCATTTTTTCTGAGTTCATGCATCAATATATTTTTCCACAGTTGTAGACAGAGTAGACTTTGGAACTGCACCAATTACACTTTCTTTTTTCTCTCCATTCTTGAAAAATAGAACAGTTGGTATGCTTCTGATGCCGTACTTTGTTGCTATGTTTGGATTCTCATCTGTGTTGAGCTTGTAGCATGAAATTTTTCCAGCATATTCTTTGGCTAGCTCATCAATAATAGGCGCTATCATCCTGCATGGACCACACCATGGTGCCCAAAAATCTACCAGCACAGGAGTTTCACTTGCAAGAACAAGGTCATTCCAGCTCGAGTCAGTCACTGCTCCAACTGCCAAGTTTGAGCATGTGTTACTTCATTAGACAAGACACTATAGTGACTATACTTAGGGCAAATCCACTTTTGCATGTCTGGATTGACTGCGAGTATGGGGGAATTACAGTGATATCGTGATTTTGTTGAAGCTCTAAAGTGTTGTTTTTGCCAAAATTACATTGACACAGTTAATCTGCCAAACCTACCACCGTCAATCCATACATGCATTTAGAAGTGCTCTACCTAAATCCTCTCTTATGCTCAATCCTCAATGATAAAATATAATTCAGAATACAGTACAAGGAAACCAGGAAGAAAGCATGTTTAGTCAAATCCAAGATGGTATTGAATATTCTATCTGCTACCTTATTCAAGCAAATACTCGGCTACAAATAAGCACTATAATACATTCCTCACTGAACATTAAGTTTTAACCTGTTTAGGAATTCTTCCTAAGTCACCTAGCTGTGGAAATTAAGTTCAATTATAATGTGAAGATAAGGTGTATCTCTAGCCACAAACTATCTTAAGGTTTCAGTTGAAGCTAACTCAATCTTACAAAACTAAATTGTAAGATGAGAAATGTCTTTCATTTATAATCTCATTTTCAAACCACATCTCACCCAATGTGGGATTCTTAGCACATGCAGGAGTGAACATCTCAAGCGTGACCTGAGTGGCCGAAAATATCTTAAATAAGCTCTGATATCATGTTAACATTTGAACTTGATCTAACTCAATTATAAAACCAACTTGTAAGATGAAAAATGTCTTCAGGTTATAAACACTCATTTTCAGGTCATATCTAGTGTAAAAGACTCTTAACAAAATATTCAGATGCAGTTTTGGATACTATACTATCTATCTCTTCACAACTTTTCAAGTGAGACTGTAATTCATAATGAAGTGTTGGAAACAAGAAAAACAGTTCATAAAGGAAAGTGTACCTTCATTTACAGCTTCACGAGCATTGCAAATAAAACGAGATTTTTTGTAGGCAACACCAGATGGGAATGATAGTGTTGAGTTCAGCACAGATTTCTTGAATCCTGCTCTTTGAGCTGAGAACACAACCTTTTCCCTTGAAGTTGGAAACAATGGAGGAAGACACTGAGGTCTGGCTGTGGATACTCTTAAACAATTCTCCAAAGCCATGTTGCTACTTTGTGTAAAATTTTACTCAATAGTTTGTGGAAAGTGCACTCAGGTTTTTCAGCACTTGTGGATAAGCTTCTAGTGTTGTGGTGGTTTTTAATTTGTTTGGTTTGAAATTCTGAAGTGTGTGTGTGTGTGTTTGTAAGTGGATATTATTATAGATTGTGAGGTTCTAAGAAGGCTCGAATTCATGTGGTGGATGTCATTTATGTTTTCATACCTCTCTACATTTGTCCCACTAAAAAGTGGTACACATCATCCAAAATTCCAAGAACCAGAAATGAGTTTTACAATTTTTTTCTTCTTCTTAATTTAGAGGTAAATACAATTTCACAACCGATGGTTATAATTAGGGATCAAACTCAAATATATTCGGTTGAAGTGAGTTAAATAAAACTCATTAATCACTTAGTTAAAATGAGATCTACATATAGTGTAACATAATTGGTCTCTTAACTATTTGATCTAGAGTTCGATTACTAACCGATTCGTATGAAAAAACATTTTTCAAAAGAAATTAACCCTTTACCGCTTCTTCCTTCTGTTCATGAGGATAAAGCCACATGGAGATTTGAGAAAAATGGAATTTTTTCAGTATGCAGTGCATATCGGGATATTATTAATTATGACGATACCATGCTGCAACACAGATGATATTTGGAAACTAAAACTCCCCCCGAAGGTTAAGAATTTTCTCTGGCGTGTCTATCGCAACTGTTTACCAACCCGTGCTAGACTGAATGCCCGAGGGGTAGATTGTCCCATCAATTGTGCTCTTTGTGCTGCTCCCGCTGAGGATGGAATTCATTTATTTTTCGAATGTAGCAAGAGCATAGGATGCTGGCAGCGTGTGGGTCTGTGGCAGGTTATTCAACAAATTTGGCTCCCTAATTTCACTTGCACTGAAACGATTTTTGCCATTCTCCGACAACTCGATATTCCGCAACAACAAAAGTTTGGGGTCATGTTATGGAGCATCTGGAAGCATAGAAACAACAAGGTTTGGAACAATGCTGAGGAAACAATTCAATAGATTGCGGACCGAGCTGAGATTTTTTTGGATAGCTGGAAAACGCACAAGAAGTGCGGAATCGTAGTGCTCAAAATAATATGCAAAGTGAGACTGCAAAATGGACCAAGCCAGTCATAGGAAGATTTAAATGCAATGTTGATGCATCTTTCTCCCCTTTCCTTAACAAAGTGGGTTTTGGAGCTTGTATTCGAGACGCTGGAGGAAACTTTGTTATAGCCAAAACTGAATGGCAGACTCCCATACTTGATGTTGACATGGGTGAAGCTTTAGGCCTTCTATCTGCAATGAAGTGGGTATCAGAGCTCAACTTGATCAATATGGATTTCGAAACAAACTCTAAAGTTGTGGCGGACAGCATTTATGGGAAGGACGGTGTCTCTGATTTCATGACAATAATTAATGAATGTCGACACTTGTTAGGAACTTATTCAGTGAACTCTGATGTGAAGTTCATTAGGAGAGAAGCCAATGGTGTTGCCCATAGCCTAACTAAGGAAGCACCACACAATACTAGTCTCCATATCTATTATAACACTCCTCGATGTATTTCTACTTTGATTAATAATGAAAAGCTATAAGCTTATTTCCTTCAAAAAATTACCTCAAGGGATTAGTCTCCAAAATTACATGCGGAGGAATTTATGGTTTTAAAAAAATGTACATATTAACAATAAGAAATAATTCTCTAAATATGTTTTTTTAATCAAGTAGTTGTTGAATGAACAAAAGTAAGTATTAGTTTTTATATCGTTCCACAGGGATTAATGTGATATCATAAGCCGTTCAACTTCGATTATCGTTTTAAGTTAGGGTTTAACCATTTGTTTTACTACACTACTCATCATTTTAAAACATAATAAATAAATGGTAGAGTCATAGGACATAGAAGGTGTTAGGATTAACTTTCATCAATCAAACATCGTTTATATCCGATTGATTACAAATACGAATTCTAGCGTTTTCTTATATATGACATTATTACGTATTGCTCAACAACATCATTGATTTCCCAAATGACGTCGTGAGATCGATTGTATCGTTTAATCGATGATTTCTCAATCTATTAAACGATTCAAAAGCTTTACGATCCAATACTATAATGTAATTATCAAAACCAAATCCCATTTCTAGAATTTCTTATCTTGATAGAAAATCATTCTAAACCTAGATTCAAAAGTCTTTTTCAACAACATTTAAATCAAACATAAGATTGAAAAGCAAGAAGAAATTCAATGGTATATAAAAATTGCTAGAATCATATATTGAATAATCAAAAGTTTACAACATGAGTGATTGATTACCTATCAATCCCAACAAAGGAGATTGGTTGATCATTGTCATGACAACACTTGCAAAATAATAAAGGAAGATGAAGATTTAGTAGAGCTTGATGTCTCAAAGCTTCTAAAATGTCTTCTTCAATCCAAAGTTACTTGCTATTTTGAAGTTTTCCTCCTTCTATGCCTAATCTCTCTTTCTTAGGAATAAGCTCTTAAATTTCGTGTAAAAATGTAAGCAATACAATAGTAAGTTTTTTAACCTAAAAGCTGTAAATAGCTTAAATACTAAACTGATATTTACAATTTCGCTCAGCGATACGTATCATCGCTCAGCGAACAATTCAAAACAGCCAATAGAGATCTGCCACGTCATCTTCTACAGTTAGACCGCCTTGATGATGTCGCTGAGCGATCCAAAATATCGCTGGGCGAAAACAGCTTCCCCTGTTCCAGAAAATCCCTGTCTTGAATCGCCAAGCTTTCGCTGTAGGATCGCTAGGCGAAATATCTCTGCCTGGTTTCGCTCAGCATTCGCCAAGGTATCGCTAGGCGATAATTCTCTGCCTGGTTTCGCTCAGCAGTCGCCCTAGGATCGCTAGGCGATTGTCTTCATGCTTCATTCAATAATCTTTGATGTTTTCAGGTCCTGGCTTGCTTTTTCCTACACAAATGGGGAAGAATGAGATATACAAAGAATAATTGGCATTTATTCATAAATTCCATGCTTTTCCTAAGATAACTTGCACAACAAGTAATTAAAAGGCATTATAAAAGACATGGATTTATTCATAATTTGCCACTTATCAAATACTCCCCAACTTAGTTCTTTGTTTGTCCTCAAACAAAAGATTCAAAATAATTGGAAAAACAAGGCTTTGGACAAAGTTAAGCATGAGGCAAAACTTTCAAAAATGGAAGAAAAGATTTTCAGGTGAATGATTCAACTTTGATATCGCGAGCAATAGTAAACTTTCTCATTCCACTAAATACATACCATGATTGTGACATAGTCCTAAGCACAAAGTTTATATCTCACAATTCTTGGCAAACAAAATATTTAACTTTGAACCAACCTAACACACTTCTATATAAAAGTAGATGAACATGTTGAACATTTGTAAGGGTTATGAACACTCATCCAATACACATGATAACATACAATCAAATTATGTGTCCATCTAATTATCATTTCCAAAAGCATAAAAGGCATCGATCAAAAGGTCTTTCAGGGTTGTAATTGGGCTAGGTTACAAAAGAATTGTCATATGTGGGATATTTGAATTCAAATGGCCAAGCAAAAGGAAACATTCGATCTAATTACAACTTCCTTCTTTTTCCAACACAACACTTGGTGAATTTCATTCATTCTTATTCTTGATTGATTCTTGACAACTTTTTTCTTTGAAATCTTGCAAACCTTTTCATTTTTCTCTTTTCTTTTTCTTGGTTTGCTTTTCTTTCTTTCTTTTTTTTTTTTTTCTTTTTCTTTTCTTGTTGTCAAGATCAAATAACACCATTCACCTTTACATTGACTTAAACATAACCTCCCTTTCTCCCCAACTTATTCCAATGATACCCTAATCGAATGTTCCTTTGTTATTATGGCAAAGGTCAATAAAAACGACGGATAAGGGCTCAAAAGAAAACAACTATCAGAATTTAATAAAGAGTTAACTATGAACTGAATTTTTTACAAACTCCGGCAATTTAAATAAGCAGATGAGCTTATTAAATTGACAGTCCACAGTTAACAATTCTGATTCCATTAGGCTCAGATGGGTTAACAGATACTCACACATCTCACAGGGTAGGTTCATTTGGTCAAGTGTTTCACTCAATTTCAAAAAAAATTGCCTTGATCATTTCAATGCTTTTACACAATTTAAAACAACAACAGATTTAACATAAAATAACTGAGTTAAAACATGATATTGGTCTCCTGCATATATACATTGGTTGAGGATTCCTCACATTTTTGGCTTAGTTCTAAATTGGTTCAAACGTAAATATGTGCTTACTTAAAACTGAGTAACATAAACATTGTGTGCAAAGGACTCATTTCACAATCAAGTATATACCTAGAAAAACAAGAAACGAGTACCTTAACTGCGCGCTTTATCACTAACTTTATCATTATCACTCACCTGATCTTTTGCTCACAGCTTTGGCTTAGTTCAAGCATTAAGCATTGAGTATTTGAACAGGGTTCACACAATTGAAAATTAACTATACTAACTAAAACATGATACTAAAATAAATAACTATAACACACAAGATTAACATAAAACAAAAACTTAAACAACTTGTACCAAAAGTACATAATATTCAAAGTACAGAATTGAAATACGGAATTAAAAGTACGGAAGCAAAGTACAAAACAAAATACAGAAACAGAGTACGGGAATTCAGTAATACAAGCCATGGTATAGTTCAGACATTCCAAAAAAAATAAACGACTGAAAGCTTTAAATGGAATTTTTCACTGTATGCGCGTGCTTTCAAGTCCTTGTCTTGCTCCAGCTCAATCCTCCATCTCCTCATCACTCGCAGTCTCCTTCTTGTCCTTAATCTCCAAATCAAACTCTTGGAGTAGCAACATCCAACGGATGAGTCTCGGCTTTGAGTCGGGTTTGGTAATCAAGTACTTGATAGCTGCATGGTCAGTCCAAATAACAATTTTCGAACCTATGAGATACGAACGAAATTTTTCTAATGCAAACACTATGGCAAGTAATTCTTTTTCAGTGGTAGCATAATTGACTTGTGCGTCATTTAAAACTTTACTTGCGTAGTGTATAGCATGAAAAATTTTGTTTTTGCGTTGACCTAACACCGCGCCTACCGCATAATCACTTGCATCGCACATAAGTTCAAAATCGTATATCCAGTTTGGTGCGGTGATTATGGGTGCGGATGTTAAGCTATCCTTCAAACTATTAAATGCATTTAAACAGTCAATATCAAAATCAAAAGACTTATCTTTGTTGAGCAAGTTGCTCAATGGCTTTGCGATTTTTGAGAAGTCTTTGATGAATCTCCGATAGAACCCGGCATGGCCTAGGAAGCTTCGGATCCCTTTGACATTGACTGGTGGTGGAAGTTTTCCTATCACGTCGACCTTAGCTTTATCAACTTCGATACCCTTGGAGGAGATCTTGTGACCAAGGACAATACCCTCGGTTACCATGAAGTGACACTTCTCCCAATTGAGCACCAAGTTGGTTTCCTTGCACCGTTTCAGTACCGTGTCCAGATTTTCCAAGCATAATTCAAATGATGACCCGAAAACTGAGAAGTCTTCCATGAACACTTCAATGCTTTTCTCTATCAAGTCTGCAAATATAGCTTGCATGCATCTTTGAAATGTTGCTGGAGCGTTACATAAACCGAACGGCATGCGTCGATATGCGAATACCCCAAAAGGACATGTGAATGCAGTCTTCTCGTGATCGTCTGGATTCACCGATATCTGATTGTAACCTGAATACCCATCAAGGAAACAGTAAAAAGCTTGTCCTGACAGCCTCTCTAGCATTTGATCCATAAATGGTAGAGGAAAATGATCCTTTCTAGTTGCTTTGTTCAACCTCCGGTAGTCGATACACATCCTCCAACCGGTCACGGTTCTTGTCGGTATGAGCTCATTCTTCTCATTCGTGATAACCGTCATACCTCCCTTCTTAGGGACAACTTGAACCGGACTAACCCAAGTACTATCCGAGATCGGATATATCATGCCGGCTTCAAGTAGCTTCACTACTTCTTTCCGGACTACTTCTTTCATGTTTGGGTTTAGCCGTCTTTGAGGTTGTGCTACCGGCTTATAATCCTCTTCCATCATGATCTTGTGCATACAATAGGAAGGACTTATCCCTTTTAAGTCGGATATTGTCCAACCTATTGCTTCTTTGTTGGACTTCAAAACTTCGACCAATCTTGTTTCTTCGTGGTTTGATAAGGAGCTACTAATGATCACCGGTTTGGTACCCTCTTGATCAAGAAACACATACTTCAAATGTGAGGGCAATATCTTCATCTCCGGCTTCACTTCTTCTACTTTAGCATCATTCGTCAATTCCTCGATTTTGGCTTTGTGAGGAGGAATTTCCTTCAACGAATCGAGCTCCTTCAAACACTCTTCAAGCTCTAGCTCATCTTCTTCTCCTAGGATACTTAGTGCGTTTGTCAAAACTCTCTCAAGATGTGTCAAGTCATGCAACTGATTCTCGTATCAACTATCAATTCTTCCGTTGCATCCATCTTGAAGCACGCAGCTTTATCACTAGGGAACCTCATGGCTTCATGGATGTTGAAATTGACTTCTTCATCGTCCACACGGACTTTCATTAAGCCTCCGTCAAGATCAATCATCATCCGTGCCGTTTGCATGAAAGTTCTTCCAAGAAGTAGTGGCACATCATCATCCTCCGGAATGTCCATCACTACAAAGTCGACGGGGAACAAGAACTTGTCGACTTTCACCAACACGTCTTCAGCAATTCCCAATGGACGAGTGTAGGATTTGTCGGCCAATTGCAAGGTTAAGTTGGTTCTCTTCACAACTATATGACCTATCCTTTTGACAACGGATAGTGGTATTAGGTTGATGCTTGAACCCAAATCAATAAGTGCCTTGCCGACATCAACATTGCCAATGGACACGAGCAATGTAACTTTGCCCGGATCTCTCTTCTTCCTTGACAATGTGTTCTGGATGATCTCACTACAATTTGCATCTAGCAAAATTGTTTCTTCTTCATTGAACCTCCTCTTCTTGGAAAGGATTTCCTTCATGAACTTGGCATACGCCGGCATTTGCTCTAGGGCTTCCGAGAATGGTATGTTGATTTGTAACCTCTTGAAAACTTCAAGGAACCTAGCAAACTGCCTCTCCTTCTCTTTTTTGGCTGGTGTAGTCGGGTAAGGTAGGTGCGGTGTTGGTGCATTCTTCACTATTTCTTGCTTCTTGCTCTTCTCCTTCACCACATCCTTCTTCCATACAATGTTTTCATTTTCAACTACATCCTTATTATTTTTTTCTACTTCTACATCCTCTATATGTACATCCTCCGTTTCTTCCTCACGTCCTTCATCCTCATCCTTCTCCTTCACCTCATTCTCAACCACCCTTCTCTCTACTTCAATATTGTCCCCTATACCTTGGCCAATTACCTTCCCGCTCCTTGTAGCTATTGCCTTGCAATTTTCTTTGTCTCTTGTTGCAAGGACTTCCTCACCAAAATGACTTAATTGTCATTTCGATGATGATGCATGATCCTTCGGGTTGGTTTGTGTGCTGGCGGTAAAGGTTCCGCCTTGTTGAGTAGCTTGAGAAAGTTGTTGTGCCAATTGACCCACTTGCGTCTCCAGGTTTTTAATGGACGCATCAGTGTTCTTCTGGTTGGCCATTGACTGCTGCATGAATAGATTGAGGGTTTCATCGGTGGATTGGTTGCGGTTTTGTTGTGGAGGTTGATATTGGTTATAATTTTGGTAAGGTTGTCGGTTGTACTGGCCAGCTTCTCCTCTCCAACCTTGGCCATAATTTGGGTTATTCCCTCTTGGGAAGTTGTTTGGATGGCTTTGGAATTGGTTTTGAAACTGTTGAGGCCTTGGTTGATTACCAACATAGCTTACCTCTTCTGTGGGGGGTGGACAGAATCCGGTTGGGTGGTCTCCCGAACAAAGCTCGCAAGATGCGACTTGGTGTTGTCTTCTTTGTTCGTTCTGGATGTCCTTCATTTGTTGGGGAAGGTTGGCCATTTTTTTTGTCAACTCTTCCACTTGTTGTGTGAGCAACTTGTTTTGTGCAAGGATCGCATCATTAGTTCCCAACTCTAAAATTCCCGTCTTCCTTTGGCTTTGGCTCCGGTTGTGATGAGCTTGGTGATCGTTCAACGCCATTCTGTCTATAATAGCAACAGCATCCTCCGCGCTCTTGGCCATTAAAGAACCACCAGCTGCAGCGTCAAGCAAAAGCTTTGATTGTTGTTGCATTCCGTTCCGGAAGAGATGAATTTGTGTTAACTCATCAAATCCATGGTTCGGACATCGTCTGAGCATTGACTTGAAACGCTCCCAGGCTTCACATAGTGTTTCACTTGTACCTTGTGAAAACACCGCAATGGTTGTCTTCGCCTCCATAAACCGATTCTGAGGGAAGAACCTCTCAAGGAATTTCTCCTCAAGTGTATTCCAGTTCGTCATCACCGTCGGAGGTTGGTCCAAGTACCACTCCTTAGCTTTGCCTATCAATGAATGTGGAAACATTCTCATCCACATAGCCTCCTCATTATTTTCCGTCTCACCAAGGGTTCCCGCAATCTCATAGAACTTTGTGAGATGTTGGAACGGGTCTTCATGATCTAATCCTGAGAATGGATTAGCATATAGAATTTGTAATATCCCCGTCTTCATTTCCGTTTGTTTGGTAGTCCGCGTTGCTTTCCCCAATTGTGCAAAACGACGTGGACTGTTAGTACATGGAACCCCAGAACCTCCTGAACCATCTCCAGGTGCAGCCATTTGTAACTCTTGGCTTGGATTAGGACTAGATGAATGACTAGAAACAGAACTTTCCTCTTGTTGCCTCCTCTTAGCTTGTTGCTTCTTTCTCCGATTCTTGCTATTGGCTCTACGAGCTGTTCTTTCAATCTCGGAATCAAAAAGAAGTTGGTCCTCCGAAACTTGACCTCGCATAAACGATTTCAATAATCTGACCACAAAGAATTAGCAAACAAGATGGATAAGAAGTATTAGTTATATACATAAAAGAATTTTGTGCAAAATTGCTTAAAACCATAATTAAAGTTGCAATGATTATAACATCAAAAACTTTAATCCCCGGCAACGGCGCCATTTTGTTGAATGAACAAAAGTAAGTATTAGTTTTTATATCGTTCCACAGGGATTAATGTGATATCATAAGCCGTTCAACTTCGATTATCGTTTTAAGTTAGGGTTTAACCATTTGTTTTACTACACTACTCATCATTTTAAAACATAATAAATAAATGGTAGAGTCATAGGACATAGAAGGTGTTAGGATTAACTTTCATCAATCAAACATCGTTTATATCCGATTGATTACAAATACGAATTCTAGCGTTTTCTTATATATGACATTATTACGTATTGCTCAACAACATCATTGATTTCCCAAATGACGTCGTGAGATCGATTGTATCGTTTAATCGATGATTTCTCAATCTATTAAACGATTCAAAAGCTTTACGATCCAATACTATAATGTAATTATCAAAACCAAATCCCATTTCTAGAATTTCTTATCTTGATAGAAAATCATTCTAAACCTAGATTCAAAAGTCTTTTTCAACAACATTTAAATCAAACATAAGATTGAAAAGCAAGAAGAAATTCAATGGTATATAAAAATTGCTAGAATCATATATTGAATAATCAAAAGTTTACAACATGAGTGATTGATTACCTATCAATCCCAACAAAGGAGATTGGTTGATCATTGTCATGACAACACTTGCAAAATAATAAAGGAAGATGAAGATTTAGTAGAGCTTGATGTCTCAAAGCTTCTAAAATGTCTTCTTCAATCCAAAGTTACTTGCTATTTTGAAGTTTTCCTCCTTCTATGCCTAATCTCTCTTTCTTAGGAATAAGCTCTTAAATTTCGTGTAAAAATGTAAGCAATACAATAGTAAGTTTTTTAACCTAAAAGCTGTAAATAGCTTAAATACTAAACTGATATTTACAATTTCGCTCAGCGATACGTATCATCGCTCAGCGAACAATTCAAAACAGCCAATAGAGATCTGCCACGTCATCTTCTACAGTTAGACCGCCTTGATGATGTCGCTGAGCGATCCAAAATATCGCTGGGCGAAAACAGCTTCCCCTGTTCCAGAAAATCCCTGTCTTGAAATATCGCCAAGCTTTCGCTGTAGGATCGCTAGGCGAAATATCTCTGCCTGGTTTCGCTCAGCATTCGCCAAGGTATCGCTAGGCGATAATTCTCTGCCTGGTTTCGCTCAGCAGTCGCCCTAGGATCGCTAGGCGATTGTCTTCATGCTTCATTCAATAATCTTTGATGTTTTCAGGTCCTGGCTTGCTTTTTCCTACACAAATGGGGAAGAATGAGATATACAAAGAATAATTGGCATTTATTCATAAATTCCATGCTTTTCCTAAGATAACTTGCACAACAAGTAATTAAAAGGCATTATAAAAGACATGGATTTATTCATAATTTGCCACTTATCAGTAGTCTAGTGGTTAGAATTCATTTTTAAGGTGAATAAATGAGATATCCGGGGACCTCTAAGTATTTTTTTTTTACTATGGTAGATAAATAAACTTTAGTAAATTTGGATTTTTTTTTGGTTGAAAAAAGTACATTTAGATAAAGGGTGTGGACACTCTAAGTTACAATGGTTAAATACATTTAATGATGCAATTATGTCGAACCCATAACTTTGTATCAACCATTGCATCTTGTCATTGCAAAAACTCTTCTAAAGAGTTGTATCTCTTCACAAAAAGACATAAGTTTCTCTATTATAAAATATACTCATTTGAACGGAATTAGTTTAATAAAATAAATTTATACTTTATCAAATAAAAAAATAAACTAAATTTACAAGATTTATTTAATCATCCGTGTCACCATTATTATGATAACCGGTGTAAAGACAGACACTAACTCGTCTTTTCATTTTTTTTAAGAATGTTTTTTCACTTTTCTATTTCACTTAACTGTATGTTTGTTTTGTCGTATCTGGTTATAAATACTTTAGAATATATTACTGTTGAGTATTTTGGTGTTGGCTGCATTGTTTGGCAAAACCAAGGTATTGAATAGAAGCATCTCCATATGTAGAACATTTCTTCAGTTGGAAGTCTTTCATTTTGAAGCTGTTCAGAAGCTCAAAATTACATCAGAAGCTGAATGCTCATCAGAAGCACTGTAGCACTTCAGAAGCTGATTCAGGTTCTGAAGTCCAGCGTTGACTTTTGTTGACCTCATCAGAAGCTGGGTTTTCAGAATTGTTTTGGCATGAATCTTTGCAAGATTGATCAAGGAATTATTCACGCGTGTTGCTTCTAGAATGCTGATTTATTTGAAGAAGATTTTATTGAAGATTTGGTTCAAAGATATGAAATTCATATTTTCCTGTTATAATCTTTAAAAGATTCAGTGCAGTTTTATTTGTTACATTATTGGATCAATCTTATTCTAGTAACAAATCAATTCAGAAGATTTGGAGCAAAATTAAGAGTCTTGCTGAAGACTATATAAGGAGGAGGGCTGCTGCTATTCAAGACTTACGGAATTTAGAGTTTAAGATCAGAGAATTGAGTCTTAGTGGTTTTTAAGCTTTTGCTTTATGTTTGTACGCCACTCATATGCTTTGAGTTGGTTTAGGATTGTCATTGAGTTGTAATTCATTCTAAGCCTCTAGGTACGAATGAAGTTGTGTTTTTGAAGTTTTCTGAAAAACAGAGTGTTTTTGATTAAGGGTTTCAGTAACAGGTTTGTTACTTGAATAGGAAGTTAGTGGTCTCTAATACTCAACGTGTTGGGTAGAATTCAAGACTAGGAGGAAGTTAATTGCTTAGGCTGGGAACTGGGAGTCAGTGTCTTGAGTCATAAGGATTAATTCCTATAGTGGAATTCCTTCCTGGATTGGTATCCCCCAGAGTAGGAGGTGTTTACTCCGAACTGGGTTAACAAACCTCTGTGCCTTTTTACTTTCCTGCACTTTAATTTGCTGCTTGTGTGTGTTTGTGTTTGTGCTCTGTTTTGCAAATTATTGTGTCCTGTGTGTTGTTCAGAACCTGTTTGGTTCAGAACCTGATTTCTCTTTAGTATTGCCTGGCCAGAATTTCAATTGGCATCAGAGCAGGCACCCTGCCTGTATTTTGGGTGAGATCCAGAGGACTTAATATCTGGCAAGCATGGATAGAGAAGGAGGCTATGTCAATAGACCACCCCTACTAGATGGCACAAACTATGAGTATTGGAAGTCTAGGATGTGTGCATTCTTAAAATCTATTGACAGCAGGACTTGGAAAGCTGTGATTAAAGGCTGGGATCATCCTGAGGTTTTGGACAAAGATGGTAACAAAACTGGTGTATTGAAGCCCGAGGAGGAGTGGACCAAAGCTGAAGATGACTTGTCTCTGGGAAATTCAAAAGCTTTGAATGCTATTTTCAATGGTGTTGACCAGAACATGTTCAGACTTATCAAACAGTGTACTGTTGCAAAGGAGGCCTGGGAAATTTTAAAGACAACTCATGAAGGAACTTCTAAGGTGAAGATGTCCAGACTTCAGTTACTGACCACCAAGTTTGAGAACCTGAAGATGAAGGAGGATGAATCCATTCAGGATTTTTACATGAATGTGCTGGATATGGCAAATTCCTTTGATTCTCTTGGGGAGAAGATGTCTGATGAGAAGCTAGTAAGAAAAATCCTCAGGTCCCTGCCCAGAAGGTTTGATATGAAGGTGACAGCCATTGAGGAGGCTCATGATATTTCTGCTATGAAGGTTGAAGAGCTCATTGGTTCCTTGTTAAATTTTGAGACTGCATTCTGCAAACAGCCTGATAAGAAAGGGAAAGGTATAGCCTTTACTGTGAATACTGAAGCTGATGATCAACAAGAGTCTGAAGAGGATGACTTATAAGAAGCTCTTGTGTTGCTGGGAAAACAATTCAACAAGATTCTGAAGAATGGTAACAGAAAAGCCAAAGCCAAAGGTCAGAACTTCAGATTCAATAACAAAAAGCAACAAACTGATGAGAAGAAGACCAAATCTGAAGAGAAAAGTAACCAAGCCAAAGGTGTGCAGTGCTATGAGTGTGAAGGTTATGGACATATCAAAACTGAGTGTCCTACTTTTCTTAAGAGGCAGAAGAAAAGCCTAGCTGTGTCATGGTCTGATGATGGTTCTGAAGAAGATGATGTTAGTGAATCTGATGTGTGTGATACTGGTCTGGTAGTGAGGTCAGGAGCTATCTTGAAGAAGGAAGCTGTTTTAGAATCTGAGACCTTTTCAGAGTCTGACTCAGAGTCTGAAGCCTCATCTGTGTCTGAAGCTGCTAAAACCTCATATGATGAACTAGCTGATAACTACAAGAAGCTGTATACCAGAAGTGCTGAGGTTTGCAAACAAGTTTTGGATCAGAAGGAGACTATTTTTCAACTGGAGGCTGAAAAAGGTGAACTATTAGTACAGAATTCAGATTTAAAAGAAGAAGTGAACCAACTGAACTTCCAACTTGATCAAATGAAGAAGCAAGTGAAGATGTTGAACTCTGCTACTGATAAGTTGGAGGACATTTTGGGGAATCAGCAACAAGGAAAAACTGGTTTAGGTTTTGTTGATCAGACTCAGATTCCTAAACAGATGAGTTTTGTTCCTGCTACTCAAACTCATGATTCTATGGCTGGAACATCAAAGAAGAGACCTCAGAAGCAAGCCCAGTTGCAAGGTCAGAAGCATATTCAGTTGAGACCTCAAAAGCATACTCAGATGCAACCTCAGAAACATGTTCAGATGCAACCCCAGAAGTACAACAGAAGAAGGAGGAATCATACTTGGACCTGTCATTATTGTGGTAAGAAGGGACATATCAAACCTTTTTGCTTTAAACTGTATGGATATCCTGAACACTTTCAATATAGAAGAATGCAACCAGCTGCACCCAGACACAGTGTTCAGAAGGTGTGGAAACCTAAGGTTCAGAATGTAGGCCTGATTGCTCATACTTCATTGAGAGCCACCTCTAAAGAAGACTGGTATTTTGATAGTGGGTGTTCAAGGCACATGACTGGTGAAAAGAAGCTACTTAGCAATATCAGACAATATTCCAGAAGCTATGTGACATTTGGAGATGGAGCAAAAGGAGGGATCCTGGGTATTGGTGACTTAAACTGTGAAGGCTTACCTAGACTGAATGATGTGCTATTAGTGAAGGGTTTAACCTCTAATCTGATCAGCATTAGCCAACTTTGTGATCAAGACTTAAAGGTTAATTTCAACAAGCAAGAGTGCATTGTTACTGATCAGAAAGATAAGATTCAGATGAGGGGCTGCAGATCCAAGGATAACTGCTATTTATGGGTTTCTGAAGAAGAAAGAAGTCTGACTTCTTGTCTTATGAGCTCAGAAGAAGAAGTCAAACTCTGGCACCAGAAGTTGGGACATCTGCATCTGAAAGGCATGAAAAAAATCCTAAGTACTGAAGCTATCAGAGGTGTACCTAATCTGAAGATCAATGAGGACAGTGTTTGTGGTGATTGTCAGATTGGTAAACAAACAAGAAAGTCTCATCCCAGATTAGTTCACCAGGTAACTACCAAAGTACTAGAACTTGTTCATATGGATTTAATGGGGCCTATGCAAGTTGAAAGTATTGGAGGAAAGAGGTATGCTTTTGTAATGGTAGATGACTACTCAAGATTCACATGGATCAACTTTGTTAGAGAGAAGTCTGATACTTTTGAAGTGTTTAAAGACTTATGTACCCAATTACAAAGAGAGAAGGACTGTGGAATTGTCAGAATCAGAAGTGATCATGGCAAAGAATTTGAAAACAAGAGTTTTTCAGAATTCTGTGCTTCTGAAGGTATAAAGCATGAGTTTTCTGCACCTATCACACCTCAGCAAAATGGTGTTGTTGAGAGGAAGAACAGGACTTTAGCAGAATGTGCAAGGGTTATGCTGCATGCTAAGAAGCTGCCATATATGTTTTGGGCTGAAGCAATGAACACAGCATGTTACATACACAATAGAGTCACTTTGAAAAAGGGAACAACATCTACTCTGTATGAATTGTGGAAAGGGAGGAAGCCAACTGTGAAATACTTCCATGTTTTTGGGAGCAGATGTTATATCTTGGCTGACAGAGAGAATAGAAGAAAACTGGATCCTAAGTCTGATGAGGGCATATTCCTGGGATATTCAGTGAACAGCAGAGCTTATAGGGTGTTCAATTCCAGAACCAAGGTTGTGATGGAGTCCATTAATGTGGTAATTGATGATCTGACTGCTGAGAAAGATAGAAGTAAGTCTGAAGTTGTTCCAGAGTCTGAAGCATCAGAAGAACAAACTTCAGAAGCAGAAATTCATCCAGAGTCTGAAGAAGCAGATGTGCATCCAGAACATGATCTTACCAATAAAGGGCCATCTATTAGAATTCAGAAGGATCATCCTAAGGAGCTTATCATTGGGAGTTTGGATCAAGGGGTCAGAACCAGGAGATCAGAACCAGCTGCTACTGATTCATGTTTTGTGTCTAAGTTTGAACCCAAAAATGTGAAAGACGCCCTGACTGATGAATTTTGGATTGAAGCAATGCAAGATGAGTTAAATCAATTCAAAAGGAGTGAAGTGTGGGATCTGGTTCCAAGACCTGAAGGGTTGAATGTAATTGGTACTAAATGGATTTACAAGAATAAAACAGATGAGAATGGTACTGTAGTCAGAAACAAGGCTAGGTTGGTTGCTCAGGGTTATACTCAAGTGGAGGGATTGGATTTTGATGAGACCTTTGCACCTGTGGCCAGACTAGAGTCCATAAGATTACTGTTGGGTGTATCCTGCATTCTCAAGTTCAAATTATTCCAGATGGATGTGAAGAGTGCATTTCTGAATGGATATTTGCAAGAAGAGGTATATGTTGAACAGCCTAAGGGTTTTGTGGATCCTAAGTTTCCAGAACACGTGTACAAGTTGAAGAAGGCCTTGTATGGATTGAAACAAGCACCAAGAGCATGGTATGACAGGCTGACTCAGTTTCTTGTGGCTCAAGGTTACAGAAAAGGAGGCTCTGATAAGACTTTGTTTGTGAAAGATGAAAATGGAAGTCTGATGATTGCTCAGATTTATGTGGATGATATAGTGTTTGGAGGGATGTCTCAGAAGATGGTCAAACTGTTTGTTCAGCAAATGCAGTCAGAGTTTGAAATGAGCTTAGTTGGTGAACTTACCTATTTTCTTGGATTACAAGTCAAGCAAATGGAAGATACAATCTTCATTTCTCAAAGTAAGTATGCTAAGAACATAGTGAAGAAATTTGGATTGGAATCTGCTGCTCACAAGAGGACACCAGCTGCTACCCACCTGAAGTTAACTAAGGATGAACATGGAGTTTCAGTAGACCAAAGTCAGTATAGAAGCATGATTGGAAGCCTATTGTACTTAACTGCAAGCAGGCCAGATATCACATTTGCTGTAGGAGTTTGTGCAAGATATCAAGCTGATCCTAAGATGAGTCATCTGACACAAGTTAAAAGGATCCTGAAGTATGTGAACAGCACAAGTGACTATGGAATCATGTACTCACATAGTTCAACTTCTGAACTGATGGGATATTGTGATGCTGACTGGGCTGGAAGTGCTGATGATAGGAAGAGCACCTCAGGAGGTTGTTTCTTTTTGGGAAATAACTTAATTTCATGGTTTAGCAAGAAGCAAAACTGTGTGTCATTGTCAACTACTGAGGCTGAGTATATTGCTGCTGGAAGTAGTTGCTCACAATTGGTGTGGATGAAGCAGATGCTGGAGGAGTACAACATTGAACAAAGAACTATGACATTGTTTTGTGATAATTTGAGTGCCATCAACATCTCTAAGAATCCAATTCAGCACAGCAGAACCAAACACATAGACATCAGGCATCATTTTATCAGAAACCTTGTGGAGGACAAGATTGTTCAGCTGGAACATGTAGCTACTGAAGAACAAGTTGCTGACATTTTCACAAAGGCCTTGGATGCTAAGCAGTTTGAAAACTTAAGGAGCAAGTTAGGTGTGTGTTTGCATGAAGAGTTATAGCAATTACTGCAAACTGGATGTGAG
This sequence comes from Medicago ruthenica, assembly GCA_018208015.1. Classification (NCBI taxonomy): domain Eukaryota; kingdom Viridiplantae; phylum Streptophyta; class Magnoliopsida; order Fabales; family Fabaceae; genus Medicago; species Medicago ruthenica. Next base: position 77,072,507 of record CM031373.1, on the reverse strand, counting down.
GAAGATAGAGTACCTGCCAGTTGTGCCTATGCTATGTGTGATCCTGTGTCTGAATCTGATAGCTTTTCCAGGATCTGTGTTACTTGTTTTGATTTTATTCCCTATATGAAGACTATGTTTTGTCAGAATTTTGTGGCTAATAAGGGGGAGAAAATCTTATGTAATGTGTTGGCTCTGATAGCAAAAGTCTTATGCAAAGTGTTGCTGCTCAGAAGTTCAAATTTCAGATGTTCAGTTTTCAGTGTGGTTCAGAAGTTATTTGTGAAGCTCAGAGTTCAGAACCATTATAACAAGAGCTGTCAAGATGTTATTAAGGGGGAGTATGTGTCTCAGGGGGAGTACAAGTTTGTTATATTCCTGAAGTGTAGTGATCCTGAAGTGTAGTGGTCCTGAAGAAGATTTGTGCTCAGCTCCTGAAGTGTGCTCTGATACCTTTTGGTAGTAAGGGGGAGTTTGTTTGTGAAGCTTCAGGGGGAGTATTATGTTGTTCAGGAGTTGATCAGTAGCTCTGATACCTTGGAGTAGCTCTGATACCTTGTTTGTGATGATCAGGAGTTGATCAGTAGGTTATGTGTGCTTCAGTAGCTGATATGAACTGAAGCTGGTTTGTGTTACTCATGATAGTCATAAATGAATCCGCTGCTAATTACTATGTTATGATTGATTATGATTGATTATTGTGGAGTTCTTCATTGCTGAGTTGTTTATAAGGGAGATTGAAGAACTTGGATGGTTTTAGCCAAAAATTTGCCAAAGGGGGAGATTGTTGAGTATTTTGGTGTTGGCTGCATTGTTTGGCAAAACCAAGGTATTGAATAGAAGCATCTCCATATGTAGAACATTTCTTCAGTTGGAAGTCTTTCATTTTGAAGCTGTTCAGAAGCTCAAAATTACATCAGAAGCTGAATGCTCATCAGAAGCACTGTAGCACTTCAGAAGCTGATTCAGGTTCTGAAGTCCAGCGTTGACTTTTGTTGACCTCATCAGAAGCTGGGTTTTCAGAATTGTTTTGGCATGAATCTTTGCAAGATTGATCAAGGAATTATTCACGCGTGTTGCTTCTAGAATGCTGATTTATTTGAAGAAGATTTTATTGAAGATTTGGTTCAAAGATATGAAATTCATATTTTCCTGTTATAATCTTTAAAAGATTCAGTGCAGTTTTATTTGTTACATTATTGGATCAATCTTATTCTAGTAACAAATCAATTCAGAAGATTTGGAGCAAAATTAAGAGTCTTGCTGAAGACTATATAAGGAGGAGGGCTGCTGCTATTCAAGACTTACGGAATTTAGAGTTTAAGATCAGAGAATTGAGTCTTAGTGGTTTTTAAGCTTTTGCTTTATGTTTGTACGCCACTCATATGCTTTGAGTTGGTTTAGGATTGTCATTGAGTTGTAATTCATTCTAAGCCTCTAGGTACGAATGAAGTTGTGTTTTTGAAGTTTTCTGAAAAACAGAGTGTTTTTGATTAAGGGTTTCAGTAACAGGTTTGTTACTTGAATAGGAAGTTAGTGGTCTCTAATACTCAACGTGTTGGGTAGAATTCAAGACTAGGAGGAAGTTAATTGCTTAGGCTGGGAACTGGAGTCAGTGTCTTGAGTCATAAGGATTAATTCCTATAGTGGAATTCCTTCCTGGATAGGTATCCCCCAGAGTAGGAGGTGTTTACTCCGAACTGGGTTAACAAACCTCTGTGCCTTTTTACTTTCCTGCACTTTAATTTGCTGCTTGTGTGTGTTTGTGTTTATGCTCTGTTTTGCAAATTATTGTGTCCTGTGTGTTGTTCAGAACCTGTTTGGTTCAGAACCTGATTTCTCTTTAGTATTGCCTGGCCAGAATTTCAATTACAATAAAAAAATTTAACTTATATTATTCCTATTGTAGTTAAATTGTTCCGATTATGTACCAAAAAAATGTTCCGATTATAAATAGATTTAACTAATTTTTTTAATTAAAATTTAAATAATATTAAAAAAATATAAAATTGAAATTACAATAATTTAAATGAAGAATATAATTGAAATAAAAGTACTACACCAACCATGTATCCCTTTATATTTAGGTATGAATTTCTTTTACAAAATGTGCGGTGTGTTCCTGAACTTGAGTGAAATTTAATCTCCATAAGCATGTTTGATGGGTTGGGCTATTCCACGAGAATTGAACATGGTGTTTTAAAAATTTTACATGGTGCATTGATAATTGCTAAAGATCTAAGAATGAATGGTGTATGCATCTTAGATGGTTTTACTGTTATCGGTCATGCATCTATAGCTAGTCAAGATTCACGTAAAAATCAAACCATGACAATTAAGGTTAGGGTATGTTAGGGAAAGGCGTTTAGTTGTACTAGCTAAGAAAGGTTTGCTAGGAAAAGATATATTGGAGAAACTAGAATTTTATGATAATTGCACACTAGGAAAACAACATAGAGTGAAGTTTGAAAGTGGCGTGAATCCTTCTAGTATATCTTTTGAGTATGTTTACTCAGATCTTTGGGGTCCAACAACAATCACTATTCATGTGGGAGGTTCCTAATTTCTTACAATGATCGATGATTATTCTAGAAGAGTATGAGTTCATAGTTTCAAACATAAAAGTGACATATATTTGAAAAGTTTAACGAATTACATACAAATAAATTTAAGAAAAATCACAATAAATAACACAAGATAACACCACCAATTATATCCCGCAAGAAAATACAACTTAAATTTATCTTTGTGTCTTAAATCTAACTTTTAGAGTCACATATTTTAATCAATAACTACATGCACGAACCACCAATATATTTTGCAAATAATACATATCTCCTTCATTCTTCATATATTAAATATGAGCCTTTGAGTCATGCATGTAATGTGAAAATAAATATTATATATGTTAGAAATACAGAGTAACTGTAGATTTTGACACATATTTCATTTATGTATTATGTATATATTATCTATCAAATAATTGATTTTCTTGCTATGGACAAATTATACATTACATCATTTACCACTTTCAATATTAATTATGTATTTCATTTTTCATTTTCTTAATATATTCTTTTTTATTTTCTTTATCTTGTTTGCATAAATGCATAAAAAGGCATGAGTACCAAAATTTGTTAACCCTATAATTATTAACATATACTATCATAAAAAATTTAGTGGCCGTGTAACTAATAAAAGTGGGAAAAAATAAATGAAAATCTAACAAAAAAAGAGATAGAAAGAAAAGCTGGTCAAATCGAAAAGAGCGTTAAACAAAACAACAAATATATTTTTCATAGATTCATTCATTCATTTACAACCGTAAATAAAAACATCCATTTACAACTTAACTTCACTCTCACACACTCACACTCACACTCTAATATCGTTCAACATTCAATTTTTTTTTTTGAATTGTAAACATAAAATTTGATTTGCAATGATTTTATTAGATTTAAAAACAATTGCCTCTCTACATTATTGCTTTCTCACATCATCTGGTTGTAAACATAAAATATTTGTTTGCAACCAATTTCTCTCATCAGAGAGTTTCCATATCAAGATCATAGATATGAACAGCTTAAGTGTCTAGGAATGATGTACCACTTATCAAAAGTTTGATGATTAATTTTTTTGTTTTATTGAAAAAAATGTCATGTTGGTATTAGTCCAATATCAAAAATATCACAAACGAATTATAAAGGATGGCCACGGAAGCTAATGGAGACATATAATTCTTTTTCTTTGCGAAACACAGAAACCGTGGAAGCATAGAAGAATCAGAATTTGGTGATGTTAATTATCTCGCAGCTACTAATAAAAATGTCATCACAAGTTAAGGTTTGTTTTACTCTATTCATTTTTTAATGTATAATAATCCTAAAAAATAATTATATGCATATTAGTGAAAAAAATAAAACTCTGATGAGGCTAAGGGTAACTGGGTCGAGGAACTTCACACAGTTCTATGGGTCTATCGAACGACCCATCATTCATCGACAGACGAATCACCTTTCCGCCTTACGTACGGAACAAAAGCAGTCATTTCCATTGAGTTAAACTAGCTCAATTGGCGAACCAGTGCTAACACTAACTTCCGAGACAACGTTGAGAACCTGCGAGAGGAACTCGAGTTCGTCGACGAAATAAGAAGTGAAGCAACTCTGAAAGAAACAACGCTAAAATAAAAAAATAGCTGCTCGTCACAACAAAAAAGTGATAAAACGAGAATTCGAAGTTGGCGATCTCGTCCTCCGAAGAAACCAAAAGGATTCTGACGAAGGGAAACTCGCTGCCAACTGGGAGGGCCCTTACAAAATCCACATGAAAACAGGAACGGGGCGTACGACCTCGAAGACCTCGTAAAGGGTCCAGTTCCTCGAACATGGAACACATAAAAACCGAAAAGGTATTACAACTAAGTAGTGAGCGTACAAGCCGCTCTATTGTATGTACAATAAAGTTCAAACTAACGAACTATACGCTTTCACAAATGAACACTCACAATGGAAGAGGAAATTCGTGCCACTCTGAATCCAAAAAATTAATTAAAGGATAGATGAAATCTAAGCACAACAGATTTGTTTACTCCTCAGTATGTTCGATCACAGCTGCGACATCACTGCTCGACATGTTAGGCAGAACCCCAGCTCACGATGGGTGATTCACGCCTCGGGGCATTGAACTTAAATTAAGTTTCTCGTTCGTTCACCGTTTTCGTTCGAACCACACCTTCGAACACGCGTTCAGATAAACCTCTCTTGAACGTGAATGCTTCTAACGTATACCCCGAGTAAAGGTTAGAACAGTCACGCTTGGATCCACTTGTACAATAACACACAAGTATTTGTTTTCTAACAAACGAGGCAAATACTTGGGGGAGGAAGGGCAACCTCTTTAGATTAAACAACGATTTAAAGAGACTAGTCGTTTGCTCAACATTTATCGACCTCAACCCTCGGAACGATCCTAGTCCTGGGATGGGCCTGACCCTCGGCCTATCAAATCTATTTTTGATTTAAAAATGCTTGGTTATTCAAATTAACCCTACATGCATACATCTAAGTCGAAAAAGAATAACTTTCAAAATTCCTACGAGCATACAGATCGCGCTCAACACTTGGAAGTTAAAATGAAACAGTTTTTAAAATCAAAAGAAAGCCTCACACTACGAACATTATGATCGCACATTATACATAGAAAATTAAACATACATTTTCACGCAAGCACTAGTACAGAAAACACTTTTTAAGTCGGGTGAAAAAGACTTTTTAAGTCGGTTGTGGATCTGACTTATAGGTGGCCGATTTAATAAGTATTTTGATTTTTAAGTCTATCTATTCATCCGACTTAAACAGTTTTATTAAGTCGGGTCACCCTACTTAAAATCCATTTATTAAATCGGATGAACCCTCTTAAAAAGTCTCAAAAAGAATAAAAAGAATCAGTATCATGCATTACTAAATTGAGTCGGGTCACCCTACTTAAAATTCCTTTATTAAATCGGATGAACCGACTTAAAAAGTCTCAAAAAGAATAAAAAGAATCGTACCATGCATTACTAAATTGAGTAAGCACATCCAAAATTTATAGTGGCACATAATCACTTGGAAGAACCAATTCCAACTGGAGGAACAATTATATTGCTATGTGGACCTCTAATATCATTCTTGTATTGCATCTACAATGTTTGTACACACACATAATTAAGACAAGAAACTGTCAAGTCTCAAATTCATTAGTTTTGTATTCTATCAATCATTTTTAATGCCCAAACAACTCACCTTGCACAAAATATTGAAAACCAAACAACTCACCTTGCACATCAGAAATAATAAACTAATTGACTGATTTAATATATTCAAGATTCCCAACAGCTACATGAGTTGTAGAAGAGTAACAACCATAAACTTATGCGTAGGAAGGAATGGCTACGCGTGTAAATATACTCAACAGTAACATTGAATCTTAATTGATATAACTTATAATTGTTACGATATATCAAAACTTTTGGTTACAAGAGCGGATAACTAGCAAAAAGTAAAAAACAGTAATGCAATACTATTACACAATGTCATGACTAAACAGAACACACAGAATACGGGGGATACAGAACATCAAGCTATGAAAGAAAAAAAATTCAACTGGCAACTTACGGTAATAAGATTAGAAAGAATGGTTCCAATTTACTAGCTTTAGAACCTAGAATTTGTTATCAAGAGCCTTCAATTTTTCCTCCTTGCCAATAACCTCGTTATTGCCCAAAGCATCTACAAAATCAATTGCAATAATCATTACGTGAACCTGTACAAAAAAGAAAACATGTTTTAGATTCTACTTATATTTTCATTAGTAGAACAAATGATGCTTCTAATCTATAAATTCAGATCATCTGTCACCATTCTCACTCACTTGTCAGCCACTACAACTAAAAAAAGTCATTTCACATTCAAGTAAAATTAACACTTAACATAACCTAACTAACTGATACTTAAAGTTTGCATTCGTGAAAAAGTTTGATTTTAAGGTCGTCAAGGATCACACATGTGATTTTCTAGCAACTGAATTTGCTGACATAGCTTCCCATTTTGAAGTAATATGCCATATGCCATTTACAATCCTTTCAAGCAGCCATTTACAATCCTTTCAAGCAACCATTTACCACTTTGCTTCAGAAAACATGTGAATCCTATAAGCATAACATGAGGTACAACTATAACATATATGTCTAACATGCATGGCACACACACATACATAACAACGGCCTTAAAAATGGACATAAACTTACAAAAACAGGATCGAGGTGATATGAAAATAGCAGATTCCATAGAAATAACTCAATCTTTAAATAGAAATTACCTTCAGTTTTTTTTATCTCCTTGTGAGAACGAAGCCAATGCCAATTGCCAACAATTCCATAGAAACATAACAAGAAATGCTTACAAGATATGAAAGAATCACAAATAAAAATGGAACCATTACTAAAAATCTCAAGAGCATATCAGAAAGGAGAACTCATATATTGAGCATTATAACCGCAACTTACCTAAACAAATCATGAAAATCAACATGCAGGGCGAGTTTCTCAGATTTACCAAACATGGCTAAAACATTGTAACTTTGCTGCAAATGCACGAGGTAAGGATTCCATCTTGAAGTCATTCCCTTAACCACTTCATATAAAAGGAAAGTACTAAATATCTGCAATTTGCAAAATAAAAAAGCTTGGAATTAAATATAAAATAAAATTTTGACAATGTATAATAATTACAAAACAATAGTGATGATTAAACTGAATCCTAAAAGGTGGTTTGAATGCCTAGTTCAACCATTCATTCACACTTGGTCAGCAATTTAAGTCTCAAGATGCATTTACTCTTTAACAACAAGCAACTATAAAAAATTTTGAATTAACAATCATCGTTCAAATTACACAATAAAATATGAATCATTGGCTCTATGTAAATGTAAGTTTGTTTAAATTATGAATCATCGTTCAAATTATCAAATAGAAAAAATATGATTCATGGTTATAACCTTGCACAACAGAGACTCATCCAAAAGGGAAAATAGTGCTAAAGTTGATTTACTAAACAATTTGTGTTCAACCAGCAAGAAATCAAATAATCAGTTCCAAAACATTTATCAAACAGTTTGTTTTCAACCAACAACAAATCAAATAAATGAATGTAAACTAGACTCTATAATGTGAATTTCTAACATTCTCTTCTTGACACGCCATGAGTTACATGTTACAAAAATATCTAAATCCACAATACAAATTACCAAAATCTCTGCAAATTTCAAACACAAAACCATTAGAAGAACAAAAGATTAGGGTTTTAGAAAAATTAGGAATCCAGGGTTTTAGTAAAATACCTAGAAGAAAAAATGACCCATTTTTCGATTTTATCTTTTATTGATTTTGTTTGGATAGAAAGATGGAGAAGGACGGTTGATGAAGGAAGAGAGGAGAGGATGGCTGATGAAGGACGGTGAGAAGGACAACCCAATTCGGCTGATGAAGGACTGAAGGACGGTGAGAAGGACAGCCCAATTCGGCTGATGAAGGAAGAGAGGAGAGGACGGCTGAAGGACGGTGAGTTGAAGGACGGCGCTGAAGGACGGCTACGACGCTGAAGGGTGAGATGATGATGAAGGACGACAAGGCCGGTGAGATGGAGTTGATTGGGGTTACACGAGAAACCTCTTCTTTTGATATATGTTAATGTTAGTTGTTTTATTTTAATTTTAATATAAAATTGTTTTTAAATGGGGTTACTCGACTTAATATCTATGGACATCAAAATCCTTTCCTCCGCATGAGTTTTTAAGTCAGGTGGATCACAACCCACCTAAAATCTCTGTGTTAATAAATGTTTTTTTGTACGCGAACAGAAACTAAAGCAAAAAAATATCATACAAATTGGGTGCTTACCACGAAGGGCGCACATTGTCATGGCACATGGCCGGTTACAAAGCTTAATAAATTGTTTAGAAGAAAAGAAAATTACAAGGCCATTTAGGCCCGAGTGTTATCAACATGCTCTTCTTCTTCTTCTTCCCACGGGGGGGGGGGGGGGGGGACCATCACTCCATCCTCAACGAACTTGAGGAAGTGAATCCCTTCAGTCGAAATCTAGACCTCATGGTTCACAACCTTAACTTGCTCGACCACATTGTTGAATCCATGGCTAGCAGTACCCACTAAGCTCTTCTCTAGCTCATCAATCTTGCACACCAAACCGAAGCGATCCAGACAAGATATGTCTTCATGCTCGTCCTCACCAGGAATGGTGGCATCACGCAAGGCATTCTCGAGCTCCTTCTTCTCCTCAGCAAGTTTGCGTTGGGCCTCCCTCAGCCGGTCGATAGTCTGGAGATCATTCGCAGCCTTCTTCTCAAGAGAAGTGATCTTACGATCTTTCTCCTCAGCCTTTGTCTTGGCATCAATAAGGCATGCTTCCAACTTCGCCACCTTGGTCGACAACTCATCCCTTTCCTTGACAACCACATCTGCTCGGATCACATCCTCGGTCGAAGCATTGTTCAGTGCCACGACGATCTCAAGAGCCTTCATCGCAGCGATGATCCCCTCCGTCATCGCTTTGTTCCGGCCAGCAACCCCCAAGTCATCAATGACCTTTAATTACGGGTCACTTAAGAAAAGGGACGACTGCGAACCATATCGATTAGGATCAGACCACACATTGGGCAGTTGCAACAATTCTCCTCCATCAGACTGGTCGGGCTCAACTCCAGCAGACACTTGCTTTCCCTTGCTAGCATACTCAGTCCTTTTTCATTTAAAGGACTCCCCGAGAACTTCCACCCGTTCATCATCAACAACCTGGACTGCCATCTGGGAAGAGGAGCCGCCCACAGCTCCAGCGATCATAGCATTGATGTTGTGAACATCCCTCTTCCTACCTCCTTGACCAGCCACCTTCTTGCTGAATTTCATGATGAGCTCTTGCATACCAGCCATTCTTCCTGCAAACGCAAAGGTCCAATACAAATTAGTTATCAAGATTGAAAGAAATTTCAGATTGCAAATTATAGAATTAAAATTCCTACCGAGCAACTCCGCCGGATTATCAGAGAGCACCAAGTCTCTAGTGTTGATGTGACGGGGTTCGGTCACGGGCTTTTCGTCGAAATCAAACACCGAAATCCTGTCGTTCTCCACCACCTTGGAGGGCTCAAAGGAACAGGCATACGCCCATAACTTATCATAGTCCGCTTCTCCCTCGAGGTCAAGCAGGCGTAACCATGACCAAAGTCCCCAGGCCTATAATTGAAGTGGTCCTAACACCAATAAAAAGGGAAGCGAGGGACTCGGACTGGTGCCACGTTACCATCTGCTTGGGGCCGGTCCACTGTTTTTATAACATTATTTAGGGTGCCCTCACTCCTCGGCCGCACTAAAAAGAAGCGATTCTTAAAGCTCTTGACCTTGTCGATGAAAATAGTAAAGATTTTCCTATTTTACCGGAGGGAAACCCAACCTTGGCCTCCTCCTTTCTCCATCCCTCGCTGAACAGTGAAGAAGGTGAAGAATAAGTTCATGGTTGGGTCGATTTGAAGATATTGGCACACAAGCTCGAATGCCTTCATGAAGGGGTAGGAGTTGGGGTGAAGCTGCGAGGGGGACAACCCCGTCCACTGAAAAACCTCCCTCTAAAAATCTGAGAAGGGAAGTCTGAAACCCATGTCTCTAAAGACAACCTCATACATGGGAAATCTGTTCTCCGTATATCGCGAACAGACGCGGTCGCTGACACTTGGAAGACTGACTTCCCAATCTTTGCCCCTTCCTACGGAGCTAAACGGAGTTTCCGCCATCCCCTCCGAGGCAAAAACGAACACCACCTCCAACGGCTCATCCCCTATCCAAGACGGATCATACTCCTCAGCCTCGTTTCTATTAGGGTTGCCTGCCATGTCGAACCTGAAAGGGGAGGAAGGAAAAAAGTGAATTTTACATTCAAATCCACCCTTTCTCCACCTATCAATTCGATCATGGCGAGGAAGGGCTCTAACGTCCTCGTGAACGACTTGGATCGAGGAAAAACTTCAAAAATTAACAAGTTGGAGGGAAAACTAAAAGGCACGGAGGAAACCACCACACACGGCGGTGCTACACCACTCACTGTGGCGACAGGTTAAACCTTTAACAGGTTAAAAACTTGCCACCGGTGGTTCAAAAACAAAAGGAACAAGGGTTCTAAATCCTAAACACTACTTAGTTACGACGAAAACCACCACCTTTTACGGCGGAATCCACCTGTAACCATATCACCCTTCTACCCAGAAAACTCCATGTTTATAGTTTATCTACCAGGGAAAAAACGAAAACAGAAAGAAGAAAAACGAGAATGATGAAGATAACAAACCTGATTTAATGAATAAGATGATAGAAGGTTGAACTTGAAAGCGTGAGGGACCAAAATGCACTGGAACACTTCGAAGGCTTGAAGGAAGTTCTGGAAACTTGAGACTTGTAGAAATGGAGAAAGGAGTAAAAGTGTTTCCAAACAACACTTGAAACCATTTATACTCCCTCTGCAGCCTTTAAGAAAATAGCGAGCCCAATCCGGTGCAGACCTTCACGTACAACCCTGTCAAAGGAAACAAAGCAACGATTCAGATCGAATCTCTTCGCGCATCCAACGGTCCTAATCAGACCCACTGAGTTCCCAAGCATCAGGATTAGATCAACAGTGATGATGGAGCCTCGGGAACACACTCCGAAGCACACTCAAGGCTCTAGGTAATCAAATGCATTACTAGCCTTTACACGGGCAATCAAAAACCAAGGGTCATGTCCCCTCAGTCTCATCCTCGAGACGTGGGCATTAAATGCTGAGGGACGGTCAACCAACTCTCTGACAAGGGAATCTATTGGCCCCATCATCCTACTGGTCGACAGACGAACAAATGACGGAAATCACCTCACTCATGTCAAGCTCGTCTCTCTTACGACCTGTCGAACACCCCGATGCTCCCAGCGAGCAGGAGTCTCTTACGACGAGGGGATCAATTGAATATGACTCGATATCACATTTATTAACATTCTAGACACGACCAGTATGATCGCTAATAGCACGTTTGGTAACATTCCAAACATAACCAGTTCAACCATGGAGGATACGACCGATACGACCATGGTAGAATTTGTGTGGCATACCTTTGTGAACAACATCGTTCCCTATCAGGCAAGCCAACCTCATGACAAGCACCAACTCGTTGTGCAAACACGTCCCCTGCGGACCCAACAAACAAACGTTAGGGGTTTTTACCTCTAAAAACTTCCAGCGAGCGGTACACTCGTCTCCACAAAGTCATCATTCTTTACCAAGAGCAACGACTTAGGGAGCTACTGTTCTGGACCGAGCAAATGCTCAAAGACCCATTTACATAGGCCCAATACAAAATGTCCAAATCCAACATTTGGACAAATTACTCGCAACCCACCTCCTCCCCGCGAGGAGGGGTGCTCGGAGCAAACAGAGACTCGTTCAAACGTTCTGTAACGTCTCCCTATATGTCTCCCGCGAATCTCGCTCGGCGGTTACGATTCCTACGAATCCGTAACCGCCGAGCCCTATGTGTGCCAAACAACGGCCCTACAACCTCCTTACTCTCTCAGCAGTCCCCAATGTTAGAATCTCCTTACTCTCTCAACCCCCTTTCTGACTCAATACTAACTTGAGTGTTGGAGTGTCTGCAGGTATACACCCCCGCCGTTCCAGTCAACTGCAAGAAGCATACCACCGCCATATACAACTGCACCGGTAGTCCATTTCTGATCAGGTACGATCAGGAGCCATTCAATAATCTTTTTGAAATTGTTGGGTTTTTGTAGATTGGCTACATTTTGCAAAAACATCTACTAGCCAGATGCTGGGACAGATGTGGTAGCATATGGAACAGCATTTCGTGAGTTGTGTTTTCGCGCCAGCTAGCGCTTTATATTTGTGTACGCAATCTTCCAAAGATTTGCCTGAAGATTTATTTTCTTCTAGCTTGCTGATCAAGGCGCGTGTATCTGATTGAAGATTTGCTTGAAGTTTTATTTGCCTTGCTATTTGTTCCACAAGATATTGTTCTATATTTGGAAGCTTTTTATTATTTCTAGAAGATTGTTTCAGCTGGACCGGTCAATGTCCATGCTCTATTTCGAAGCCCATACCCGTGGTATCTGAGTACTATATATTCATGAAGGCAAACCCTAGTAGGGTAACTAAAAACCGTGTGTGTTAGTAAAGCGTGTGTTTTAAGGTTTTTAGGGTTTTGTTTGTTAAATTGTGAGCCTTGCTTGTATCATCCTGATTCAAGCTAAGGACTGAGTTTGTTTTGAGTTGTAATTTGTAAGCTGCTCCTAAGCTTTTAAGTACGGAGTGAGTATGTGTTATTAGCGTGTGTTTCTCTTGGTTGTGTTTTATGTTTTGTGTGTTTGATAACAACGCTGTCTGTGTTGTTGGTAGGAATTGAGACGGGGTCTCATATCTAGGAGTTCCTAGATAGAGTTGCCACTGGTAGGGTCTAGGTGCAAAGTCAAGTAGTGTGTCTGCGTTGGTCTTTTCACTAGAACTATAATAGTGGAATCATTCCTGGATTGGTATCCCCCAGAGTAGGAGAGTTGCTCCGAACTGGGTTAACAAACTCACTGTGTACTTTATATTTCCGCTGTGTTCCTTTTAATTTGTGCTTTGTTACGTTGCGTTTTTTTTAATTGTTGTTCTGAGTAGACATGCGCTCGGACAGTTGTGCCATCATTGTGCACAGCATATTTCAGTCAGGTTGCCAGGAATTTCAATTGGCATCAGAGCAGGCACCCTGTTCTGTGTGGGTGAGCTCCAGGGAAAGAAGTTTCTGGCTCAATGGATAAAGAAGGAGGACTGGTGAACAGACCACCCTTGTTGGATGGGTCGAACTATGACATTTGGAAATCACGCATGACAGCATTCCTGAAATCTCTAGACAGCAGAGCTTGGAAGGCTGTGATCAAGGCATGGGTCCCTCCTAAAATAAAAGATGCGGATAATGTTGATACTGATGAGTTGAAACCAGAAGAGGAGTGGTCTACAGCAGAAGACACTGCAGCTATTGGAAACTCTAAAGCCCTGAATGCCTTGTTTAATGGTGTAGACAAGAACATGTTCAGGTTGATTAAACAATGTACTATTGCTAAGGAAGCTTGGGATATCCTAAGAACAGCTCATGAAGGTACTCAAAAGGTCAAGAAGTCAAGGCTACAACTGCTAACAACACAGTTTGAGAATTTGAGAATGAAGGAAGGAGAGAGTGTTCATGACTTTCACATGAATGTGCTAGAATATGCTAATACATTTGAATCCTTGGGGGAAAAGATGTCCGATGAAAAACTGGTAAGCAAAATTCTCAGGTCCCTGCCTAAGAAATTTGATATGAAAGTTTGTGCTATTGAGGAGGCCCAAGATATTGGAAATATGAAAGTTGATGAGTTGATTGGATCTCTTCAAACTTTTGAATTAAAGGTTAATGAAAGATCTGAAAAGAAAGACAAGAACATTGCTTTCATCTCCAACACTGATGAAGATGATGTGGAGAGTAATTTAGATACTGATGAGAGCATCTCTGAAGATATTGTGTTGTTGGGCAAACAATTTAATAAAGTTGTGAAGAGGATGGACAGACGCCCTAGGACAAATGCTCCGGACAACAGTCGCAGCATCTTTAAAAATGTCAACAATCAGAGGAAACCTAGAACTGATGACAAAATCAATCAAAGCAAAGGGGTGCAATGCCATGAATGCGAAGGTTTTGGTCACATCAGAACTGAGTGTGCAACGTATCTGAAGAAACAAAAGAAGGTGATGACTGTGTCTTGGACGGATGAGGATGAATCAGAAGAAGAATCTGAAACTGCAAAACATGTGAATGCCTTGACTGGAGTGTGCACATCTGACCATGAATCTAGTGATGAAGAGGTAACATATGATGAATTGGCTGATTCTTATAAAAGTGAGGAAGTTTGTAGAACTTTAGAAAAACAAAAGAGGACCATTACTCTCTTGCAAGCTGAGAAAGACAAACTTCTGAAAATAAACTCAGACCTCAATGATGAGGTTATCTTACTTACTTCCAAGATTGGCAATATGAACAAGCAACTGCGGATGATGAACAAAGGTACTGATGCTTTAGACGAAATTTTGGAAATAGGACAGAAACCTGGAGATTCTAAAGGTATTGGGTTTGACTACAGTTCCATGCCTCAGCAGAAACAATTACCAGCAAGACAATTTGTGCCACCTGTTAATACTCATGATCATACTATGTCAAGACAGATGCCCCAGCATCAGGTGAGACAACAGGCATCAGGATATAGGCCCAGATCAAAAGGAAGGAATTATAGTTGGGTATGTCACTACTGTGGAAGAAAAGGACATATCAGACCTTTCTGTTTCAAATTACATGGTTACCCAGACAGGACCTATTCACCAAGACCTAATCCCATAGTAAAGATCACCAAGAAGCAGTGGAAGCAGAAAAATGATAATTTCACAAGCAACACTATGAATCCTAGAAAAATAGAACCAGAAGCTGATGAGATTGCTCAAATTGCTCATACTTCTCTGAGAGTGTCATCCAGAAATGATTGGTACTTTGACAGTGGATGTTCCAGGCATATGACTGGTGATAAAAATTACTTGACTGATGTTAAGCCTTATGCTACAAGCTTTGTGACTTTTGGGGATGGAGCCAAAGGAGAAATAAAGGGTGTAGGAAATCTTGTGGAAGAGGGTCTACCCAAACTTGATAAGGTGCTTCTTGTGAAAGGATTAACTGCAAACTTAATTAGTATTAGTCAACTATGTGATCAAGGAATGAAGGTCAACTTTACTAAGAGTGAATGCTTAGTGGCTAACAGTGAAGGGGACATCCTGATGAAAGGTGTTAGATCAAAGGACAATTGCTACTTGTGGGTCTCTCAAGATAAAGCAAAGTTATCTAATTGTCTAATAACCAAAGAAGATGAAGTTAAGCTATGGCACCAAAAGCTTGGACATCTGAATCTCAGAAGCATGAAGAAAGCTATTGCTGAAGGAGCCATCAGAGGTTTACCAAAACTCCAAATTCAGGAAGGAAGTATATGTGGAGAATGCCAGATAGGAAAACAGACCAAGATGCCTCACCAGAAGCTGCAACATCTGTCCACATCCAGAGTTCTTGAGCTATTGCACATGGACTTAATGGGACCCATGCAAGTCGAAAGCTTAGGTGGTAAGAAGTATGCTTTTGTTGTTGTTGATGATTTTTCTAGATATACTTGGATAAATTTCATTAAGGAGAAATCAGACACTTTTGAAAAATTCAAGGATCTTTGCTTACAACTTCAGAGAGAAAAGGATTGTGGAATTGTTAGAATCAGAAGTGACCATGGGAAGGAGTTTGAGAATGGTAAGTTCTCTGATTTCTGTATTTCTGAAGGAATATTTCATGAGTTCTCTACACCCATTACTCCTCAACAAAATGGGATAGTAGAGAGGAAGAACAGGACCTTGCAAGAATCTGCCAGGGTTATGCTACATGCAAAGAAGCTGCCATTTTTCTTTTGGGCTGAAGCCATGAACACAGCCTGCTATATTCATAATAGAGTGACTTTGAGAAAAGGTACATCTACAACCTTGTACGAGCTATGGAAGGACAGGAAGCCAACAGTGAAGCACTTTCATGTGTTTGGTAGTAAGTGTTATATTCTAGCTGACAGGGAACCAAGAAGAAAGATGGATGCTAAAAGTGAAGAGGGAATCTTTCTAGGCTATTCTACAAACAGCAGAGCCTATAGAGTATACAACTCCAGAACCAAGACAGTGATGGAATCCATAAATGTTGTTGTAGATGATGAAGGAAATAATGCTATGCCAGATGATGCTACATTTGACGCAGCTTCTGACCTACAGGAAGCAAAGAAATCAGATGAAGCAAGTGATAAGCAAGATTCTGAAGTAACTGGCCCAGAGAAGACTGCTCCCAACAAAGGACCATCTATCAGAGTTCAGAAAAATCATCCCATAGATCAAGTCATTGGCGATCCTAACCAAGGGATCACAACTAGAAGGAACTATGATGAGGTATCAAATTCTTGCTTTATATCTAAACTTGAGCCAAAGAATGTTAAGGAAGCTCTAACTGATGAGTTCTGGATAAATGCTATGCAAGAGGAGTTAACTCAGTTCAAGAGAAGTAATGTGTGGGACCTTGTTCCTAGACCAGAGAATGTGAATGTCATAGGTACCAAGTGGGTTTATAAAAACAAGTCTGATGAAAATGGTACTATCACTAGAAACAAAGCCAGACTGGTTGCACAAGGATATTCTCAAATTGAAGGTGTAGACTTTGATGAGACTTTTGCTCCTGTAGCTAGGTTGGAATCTATTAGATTGTTACTTGGGATTGCATGCATACTAAAATTCAAGTTGTATCAGATGGATGTCAAGAGTGCCTTTCTCAATGGGTACTTGAATGAAGAGGTTTATGTGGAACAGCCTAAAGGCTTCATTGATCCCAGCTTTCCAAACCATGTGTACAAATTGAAGAAAGCTCTATATGGCCTGAAGCAAGCTCCTAGAGCTTGGTATGAGAGACTTGCTGAGTTTCTAATCAACCATGGCTATAGGAAGGGAGGAAATGACAAGACCTTGTTTGTGAAAGATGAAAATGGACAGCTGATGATTGCTCAAATATATGTAGATGACATAGTCTTTGGAGGAATGTCTGACCAGATGATAGAGCATTTTGTTCAGCAAATGCAATCTGAATTTGAGATGAGTCTTGTAGGTGAGCTAAAGTTCTTTCTTGGTCTTCAAGTGAAACAAATGGAAGATACTATATTTATCTCTCAAAGTAAGTATGCTAAAAATATAGTCAAGAAATTTGGGATGGAAAATGCTGCTCATAAAAGAACTCCTGCTCCCACACATGTAAAATTATCAAAGGATGAGAAAGGTGTGGATGTTGACCAAAGCATGTATAGGAGTATGATAGGAAGTCTTCTATATCTTACAGCAAGTAGGCCAGATATTACATTTGCAGTTGGAGTGTGTGCCAGATACCAAGCTGAACCAAAAATAAGTCATCTGACTCAGGTAAAGAGAATTCTGAAGTATGTGAATGGTACTAGTGATTATGGTATGTTGTATTCTCATGGGGAAAGCACTGTGTTGTTTGGATATTGTGATGCTGACTGGGCTGGAAGTGCAGATGATAGAAAGAGTACCTCTGGTGGATGTTTCTTCCTAGGCAACAACCTTATATCCTGGTTCAGTAAGAAGCAAAATTGCATTTCTTTGTCTACAGCTGAAGCTGAGTACATAGCAGCTGGTAGTAGTTGTTCTCAATTGTTGTGGATGAGACAGATGCTGAGTGAATACAATGTCAAGACAGATGCTATGACATTATATTGTGACAATCTGAGTGCAATTAATATCTCCAAGAATCCTATTCAACATAGCAGGACCAAACACATTGACATTAGACATCATTTTATAAGGGATCTTGTTGAAGACAAAATTGTTACTCTTGAACATGTTCCAACTGAAGAGCAATTAGCAGATATTTTTACCAAAGCCCTTGATGCTAATCAATTTGAAAAATTAAGACGGAAGTTGGGGATATGCTTAGTTGAAGAATTGTAGCAATTAATGTGCAAGGGGCGTGCAGCTATTATTTTTTCCCTTGTCAACCGCTTATTGCACGTCACTCAAGGAGGTTATTGCACACTTGCCTTTTTCAAAACTCTTGCACGTTATCATCATTATCTTCGTCTTAACTTCTCTCAACCTCTCATTGCCTCTCTTACCGCGCACATCTTCATTCAAAAATCGTCCACTTCTCATATCTTCACATTCAAAATCATCGCCATGGCTGGTTCGTCTTCTCATCAAACTACACAAGATCAAGCTGCTGAAGCCGTCATCACTGATGCGCAACCCCTCACCACTATCCCTAGCGCTCCTACAAAGAAGCGTCGAACTAGGGCATCTGCACCACGAAGGAAGACACCTGCCAAATCTAGCAAGGCTGCCTCCTCCACCGCTGTGAACACCAGATCAAAATCAAAAGGTAAATCTTCTACCACTCCTGCTGCTAAAAGAGTAGGACTTAGTATGGATGATCTGTACCTTAAGGACAACCCTTTTGTATCAACGGTCGTTGAACCACATGCTGAACCTTCTGTCACTGAATCTGAAAATGTCGCTGTTGCAAGTACTGTAGCCATGCCCGAAACCCTAGGTTCTGATAGTCCTAAGGTAGATGAAAAATTAGTTGGTGATTCTTCGAATTCCCCTATCGAGAAAGATGTTTCTACTGGTTCTGGTGAAAAGAATGATGTTGATACGGCCGTGTCTGAGACACCTGCTGATTCCCCTGCCACAACAAAGAATGCTGTGACAGATGCTCCCGCATCTTTGTCACAAGATCGAGAGGAGCCTGATGTGGTAGTTCCTAATATTTCTGGTTCTGTGAGTGTCCCTGAGAGTGAGTCCTCAGAGTCTGAAGATGAAGGGACTGAGACTCAAGATGTTGTAGATGATACTGAGACTGCTATTTTAGACTGTGCTGACACTATTGTTGTTGAGGAAGCTGTGCCTGAAGAAAGACCTCAGGAAGAAACTGGTACTATTGGTGTTGCTCGCAGGACAAGGAGCAAAGCTGACAAAACTGCTGCAGTTGTCAGTGAAGGAGAAAAGGATAGGAAGAAGAAAACTGTAAAGGCTGGGAAGAGGCCTGTGTATGGTCCCCCCAAGGCTGGAAGCAAGAAGGTGGCTCACAGTGGTCATAAGAAGAAGAGCTTAAAAAGAAAAGACCCTCCCTCTAGTGACTCTGAGTTTGAGGTTGCTGAGCCTGAAGCTGCCACATCTGGTGGGGCTTCCAGAAAAACAATGAAGGGTATGAAGATACCTCTTACTATCCCTCCTGCCCCTCTTGATAATGTTTCCTTTCATTTGGAAAATGGTTCCTCTAGGTGGAAGTTCATATACCACAGAAGACTGGGTCTTGAAAGAAATCTTAAAGAAGATGTGTTCAAGTGTCAAAAGCTGGTTGATTTGTTGGAGTTTGCTGGTCTAATGAAAACTGTGAGAAATTTGGGTCCTTGTTATGATAAGCTGGTCAGGGAGTTTTTGGTGAATGTTTCTGATGAGTGTGATGACACAAGAAACCCTGAGTATAGGAAAGTTTTTGTTCGTGGTAAGTGTGTGAATTTTTCTCCTATGGTGATCAATGCATACCTTGAGAGGTCTACTGAGGAGACCCCTGAGCTTGAGGTCACTGAGGACACAATCTGCAGGACAATTACTGATAACAAGATTAGACATTGGCCAAAGCATTTGTCTTCTGCTCAACTGTCTCCTTTGTATGCTGCTTTGAATAGGATCTGTGCTCAAAATTGGACTCCAACCAGTCACTCAAATTCTGTTGCATCTGGGTTGGCCAAGTTCATTTATGCTGTGGGGACCAAGTCTCCCTTTGATTATGGAGCCTACATCTTTTATCAAGTTTTGGAACATGCCAAGTCGTTTGCTATTAAGTTTCCCATTGCTTTTCCTACCCTCCTGTGTGGAATTATTCTTCAGCAACACCCTGATATTTTAATCAGTAGTGATGAGCCCTGCAAGAGGCCTGGTCCTATGGCTTTGGATTGCAGTCTGCTGTCTGAGACACATGATGCTGATGTAGCTGGTACTTCTGTCCGGACATCTGGTGTGCTCTCCAGAAAGCAGATGATTGCTGATCTTACTGAGACAAGTGTGGCCCTTGGAGCTAGGAAGGTGAAGATTGATAAGATCATTGCTGCCTTGAAGGCTGAAGCTGATGCTGAGGGTGAGCAGGATGAGGAAGAAGGAGGAGATAAGGTTGTTGCTTCTGCTGGTGACTCTGAGGATGCCTCTGATGATTCTGAGGATTTTTGATTTTCTTGTTTTGTTCTGAATCCTTTTGATGTACTCTTTTTGATCTTGCTGGTGACTGGGCTATGCCCTGAATTCTTATGCACCTTGTGTGCTTATGGTCTGTAATATGCATTCTATGTGGTTTCTATGCACTCCTTATGGTTCTATGCACTTTCTATGCGTATGCCCTATCTGTTGGTTGTCAGAATTTTTGGCTAAAAAGGGGGAGTAGAATTTGCTGATGAATTCGATTTATTATCTATTGCTTGTGTGCATGATTTGAAGCTTATCTTATGTATGGTTACATGTGTTGAGGGGGAGTGTAGTATGTTGAGGGGGAGTGTAGTATGTTGAGGGGGAGTATTGGTACATGCATGTTTTGAGGGGGAGCTGAGCTCTGCTCTTGAGTTTTTATTCTTGATGTTTGGAAATTTATTTTTTCCTTCTCTATGTGATTCCACTATATGAGAGTTTATTTCTCTCTAGTTGTTCCTGTGAGGCTAGATGTTTGTGCTATCTGGTGCATGTCTCTGATTCTACTTGCAAGCCATCTTTGACTAATTCTCGCTTTGAAGTAATCTCAGTTTATGCTACGATGTTTTTCTTTCCTTGTTGTGTGCCTATGTTGACGTGAAGGAATCTTATATGTGTATTTCCCAAAGAACTGGCTCTAGAGTGTTTTAGCCAAAATTTGCCAAAGGGGGAGATTGTTGGGTTTTTGTAGATTGGCTACATTTTGCAAAAACATCTACTAGCCAGATGCTGGGACAGATGTGGTAGCATATGGAACAGCATTTCGTGAGTTGTGTTTTCGCGCCAGCTAGCGCTTTATATTTGTGTACGCAATCTTCCAAAGATTTGCCTGAAGATTTATTTTCTTCTAGCTTGCTGATCAAGGCGCGTGTATCTGATTGAAGATTTGCTTGAAGTTTTATTTGCCTTGCTATTTGTTCCACAAGATATTGTTCTATATTTGGAAGCTTTTTATTATTTCTAGAAGATTGTTTCAGCTGGACCGGTCAATGTCCATGCTCTATTTCGAAGCCCATACCCGTGGTATCTGAGTACTATATATTCATGAAGGCAAACCCTAGTAGGGTAACTAAAAACCGTGTGTGTTAGTAAAGCGTGTGTTTTAAGGTTTTTAGGGTTTTGTTTGTTAAATTGTGAGCCTTGCTTGTATCATCCTGATTCAAGCTAAGGACTGAGTTTGTTTTGAGTTGTAATTTGTAAGCTGCTCCTAAGCTTTTAAGTACGGAGTGAGTATGTGTTATTAGCGTGTGTTTCTCTTGGTTGTGTTTTATGTTTTGTGTGTTTGATAACAACGCTGTCTGTGTTGTTGGTAGGAATTGAGACGGGGTCTCATATCTAGGAGTTCCTAGATAGAGTTGCCACTGGTAGGGTCTAGGTGCAAAGTCAAGTAGTGTGTCTGCGTTGGTCTTTTCACTAGAACTATAATAGTGGAATCATTCCTGGATTGGTATCCCCCAGAGTAGGAGAGTTGCTCCGAACTGGGTTAACAAACTCACTGTGTACTTTATATTTCCGCTGTGTTCCTTTTAATTTGTGCTTTGTTACGTTGCGTTTTTTTTAATTGTTGTTCTGAGTAGACACGCGCTCGGACAGTTGTGCCATCATTGTGCACAGCATATTTCAGTCAGGTTGCCAGGAATTTCAGAAATGATAGGGTAAAGAGACTAAATGCTTATTAAGTATTATTAGTTGTAAAACGAATGACATGTATCAGAACAAATTATTATCTAGATGAGATGTGATTCTATCCCCATGAGTCATGATACCGTGTTATTTTTCTCTTGTCCAACAGATCGTGTTGTCGGCAGCGGACAGTGCCTAATTACATTAGTTAGGTTAGGATAGAATAAAGTCAATTAACCAATTCAGAATTTTTGGTACTAGATTTAGAGAGATGAATGTCCAAACTCCAAATGATTACAGTTCAGTTCTTCTCATGGCAATGAATTTAGAATTCTAGTATTGGTGGAAACAAAATCTATGTACCAAACGGGATGATATATAGTGCCATCTTACATATTTCATACTTTATATATGATTTTTTTTCTATACGATGCAATACACTGAAAGCATTTGATATCTTTCCCTACCTACTTTCTTGTCCTTCCACATTAAAAAAATAACATGTTTGAAGAAAATACATCTTCTTTAAAATTAACATCCTATCATTTTAATAATTAATTTTTGGACAGGAAAACGATCCCTAATACAATTTTCTCAAACGATTGTGACCATTCAACGAAAACAAGGTGGGCATAAAGTTTGAGTATATAATAGAAGTTCCTCAATTTGTTTTACTTTAGCTAACCATGACAAGTATACAATGCCACATAAAATTATAATTAATTATTAGGCTCTATCTGGAGTTTGTGTGTAGTTAGGTGCTTGCTGATTCATGCCGTCTTGATCTTTCTTTATACCTTAATTTTTAATTAGGTTACAAACAAAAAAAAACATTTTCTTTTTATAATATAAAACAAGCCATATCTATCCAATGTATTCTAAGAAAAAATTGAGATTCTAACAAGTTTTTATTTTATTTTATTTTAAGTCACGCTCCTTGATACTGCAATGAATTGCAGTCTGAATAGTGGTTGCATTGCAAAGACATACAAAATTATTGATGTCACATTGCATAAAGAAACGCGATGATGGCCATTTTAACTATGGACAAAACCGAGAAGACTTATATAAGACTCAAAACAGACAATACCTTAAAACGCGATGTAGCGGACATGATGTTTGAAAAGAAACTAAAAAGCCTAAGCATAGATGTTTCATGCTCCCTTTTCCTCCTGGTTATGATAAGAACTTAAATGAAACGAAAGTTCATTATTAGCTAAACACTATAATACAAAGATCAGAATGAGTATACAGAACTATTGAACAAGCAAGCAAGCAAATACTACATCATCAAATACTAGAATGAGTCTATCCTGATATGAACTATTATCTTGGTCACCTCCATGCTGAAGCAACAATC
The DNA here is from genome assembly GCA_018208015.1 of Medicago ruthenica. Taxonomy (NCBI): domain Eukaryota; kingdom Viridiplantae; phylum Streptophyta; class Magnoliopsida; order Fabales; family Fabaceae; genus Medicago; species Medicago ruthenica. The sequence continues at coordinate 77,049,071 of CM031373.1, read as the reverse complement.
AAGTTTTTGTCTTCCCAACCAAAATGAAGTGCACCTTTTTCCTCCTTTATCTTGTACCTATCACAGTACAACTTAACTTGTTTTCGGATTTCATCACTCACATTTGTACTCATTGGTGATGAACTGAATCCAGCCATTGTCATCCTAGCTCTCCATTTTCCCGCGACTTCATACCGTTCTATCCTATCTTCACCTTCACACGCAACCGTATTAACAATATCTCTTGCCAAGCATTGCCTCTCAACATTCATCCTGTCCTGACTCTCTCTAGGAAGAGTAACATCAAGTGACTCAAACACAGCCGAGTAGTAATTGTAAGCTTCAACAAATCTCTGCAAAAATGGGGCGGTATTGGTGTTTACATCTTGCTCCACGACCGTTACAAGCTTTGGATTCAAACTCTTTACCAAGCGAAGGAGTTGGTCTCGTTCGTTCACCGTCGAAACGCTCTCGTCAGGCATGTGATGAAGCTGGAATGCAAAGTTCACCACAAGAGCTTCTCCACGATGACAGTTAAGCATCGATGAGGTGACAATCGAAGTCCTCGATGAGACCGCTCGAAATTCAAATGACAAACCAAGTGTTTCTGCTAGTTGTTCAAGTCTTTGTCCTATGATCTTTAGTCCTCCAACGGATCGCTGCACGGACTCGGGATCATCAATCCCGGTCAATCTAACATGTGATGGCTTACAAGACCTCGAAGCAAGTGTTTGAATCAGGGTTATGTACTGACTTCCTTGATTGATATCAAAATCTATTATATGAATCTTCATTTCATCTTTAACTGCTTCTGTAATTGCATTGTTAGCAGCAATAAACCCGAATTTAAAACACGGACAAACCTCGAACAGTATCTGCATCGCTGCTAGACGGTCTGAAGAAGGAGGCTCCTTGCATTTTAAAGCTCTATAAATACTTTTTCCGGATTCAGCGAGGCGAGCGGCGAGTCCCTCCACCATATAGGCTGCAATTCTTTGGGAAGGCTCTCCTTGAATTGAGACAATTCGTCGGAGATTGTTTATCATCGACGATGCTTCCTCTTCATTTCCTTCTGAAATTGCAGTAGCACATTCATAAAGAAGTTGCTTGGGGGTCCTAGAAATTTTTGTTATTTCTTTGGTGGTGCTACTGATGCTGCTAATATTGGAATCTGGAGACGAATACTCCTTTGGTGAGTCATGGTCATGGAACAGCAGCATATTCTGAATTGGATCAGGATCAGCCCAATCAATAATGCTAGTATCAATTTCCATGCTTTGAGAATTCCCATATTCCTCCTCCTCCTCAATGTCACTATCATCAAGCAATGCTCTTTCCAGTGCTTCTAGTTTTGATCTCATTACACCATCAACTTCAATTGAATCCACGCTTCGATTTTCCATTATCAAATCTGATCCGAAATTGGACTGATCAGCAGCACGTTGCCTTGTTGGCATGAAACTTGTAGAGACATTGGAACTAGATGGTTCTATCAGTTCTTCTGTATTCGAGTCATGGAAATACTTCTCGTAACTCTCACTCGAGTAAGCATCTGTCATATACATGCTTCTATGCTTATCAGAATAAGAAATTTGGGAGGACAAATCAGGGTTAACATCAATTTCCTTTGGCGAGTAGAGCTTAGCGTTTTTATGTGGTACCGGAGGTAGCTCAGAAGATCCAATTAATGACATGGTTGTATCTGTCATTCAGTTCACACATAATGTTATAAAGTTTGCAATAAATTAAACTACCAAGCTTTAGTTTTTGCTTTCTGACCTTGATAATATGGTCAACAAGGAAAAGTTTCTCACTGATGAATTCTTGTTGAAATTTCTAGGATGACTGTGGCCTGATGGGAGAAACAAAAGAAGAAAACAAACTTAGAAAGTTCTTTTAAGGTATGATGAATATGACAAAGCATACTGGTACTTATAAATTTAGTACTATTCATAACAGAAAATATAGTCAAATCTTCATGAATCAGCTGGTTGATAATCCATTCTGTAAAATTCTCAAAAGTTTTTATAACGAAAAGTATTAGATACTTGCACAAACTTTCACACTACTGCTTGATTCTTAGAAGACCTACTAAGATTGAAACTGTACAAGTACTAACTATATCACTTGGCAACCCAAGAGAATGATTTTCTTACTTTCTTTTTCTAACAAATGTTAGTTATTAGATTTAGTCAAACATAACTTGATTTGGAAGTATCAGGAAAAGCCAAAATATGATAAAAGAAAATAATATATCTAACATATAATGGCCTTACTGTATCAGGAAAAGCAAAAATATTTTTCAAAATTTTTTGTTCTTTACATCCATTTACAGTATGATCTTCTGTGTGCAGATAATAGAATCGGTTGACATAACAAATAAATAAAAATTGATCATTGATTCTTCAGACAATCAATTGTTCTCTTAAATTTTTCTCTTGTTAGCTGGAATAATATCCTAGCTACAATATAACCACGGTGAAGAAACAATTTATTCTTATTATTATTTTATTTATTTATTTAAGACAAAATAATAGTCCCTCCCTACTTTTAACCTATTCTTGTATGAAATTCTAACTCAAAAGATGAGTACATAGTTCAAAGTGATAAAAACAGAAAAGGCTAAACAATACCCTTTTGAAGCAGAGACATATACAATGAAAAATTAAAAACTTGCTTAGAATTTTAACAAACATTGAGCTAGAGTAGAAACTAAATCTCCTTAAAATTTGTTACAATCACATGCATCATATAAACTTATACAGATAACATGTAAATATTAGTACCTCTTCTCAGAAGGGGGGATCCAAAGCAGTTAAAGATCAATAATCAAAGAGGAAGTGTCTGATCTGTTGCATGCAATTATTGTTAACCATGAACCAGACAGACCAAGAGCATAGAAGTCCTTCTACTTTGTCATTTTGTACACAAGAGAGAGAGAGAGAGAGAGAGAGATGAGTATGAATGAACCTTTGAAGGAGATGAAGGCATAATTAGCATTGTTTTTTGAAAAGAGGCGAGAAAGACAACTTCTTGATGTGTGTTTTTCTATATTAAAAAAATTTGTTGGATAGAGAGTTCAAGTTGGTACTAAGCAACAAGTAAGATCAAAGCTACTAGCCGAACAATAATATGCATAGTCAAAGAAAAGTATAGAAATGAAGAAAGTAGACTTGGGTGTATTGAATTAGGATTCTAAGAGATTTTAAAAGACTTTTTATCATGAAAAAGTATTGTGGTATTCAATCAAGACTCTTTGCAACTTAAAAAAAAGTCTTTTGATATTCAATCAAGACTCTTTGTCATTTAAAAAAAGTCTTGTGGTATTCAATAAAGACTCTTTATCACTTAAAAAAAGTCTTTTGGTATTCAAAATCATTCAAATTTCAAAGGATTGTTTAATAAATTGGATTTTGATGGATTTGGTGGGATTTTCTAGTGAAATTTTAGCATGAAAAAGTCTTTCATGAAAACATGAGATTTCTTAGGATTGTTTTTTCTTTAAAGATTTTACTATCTCTCTCATCCCTTCTCTCTCACTCTCTCTCTCCCTCTCTCTCACACTTTCTCTCTTCCCCTATCTCTCTATCTCTCTCTCCCTCCTCCCTTCTCTCTCACATTTTCTCTCCCTCTCTCTCTTCCTCTCTTCCCCTTTCTATCTATCTATCTATCTCTCACTCTCTCTTTTCCCTCCTCTCTCTCCTCCCTTCTCTCTCTCTTCCTCTCTCTCTCTCTCTCTCTTTTCCCTCCCCTCTCTCCTCCCTTCTCTCTCACTCTCTCTCTCTTCCTCTCCCTCCTCTCTCTTCCCCCTCTCTCTTTATCTCTCTCTCCTCTCTCTATCGCCCTCATAAAAAATAAAGTAAAATAAATAAAAGAGTCTGTATTGAGAATATTGTGAAAGAGAGTGTGTTACGATCATTTTTTTCAATGAGTCTTTAAAAATTCATAAAATCTTTTGAAATCTTTTGAAATCCATAAAATCATTTGAAATCCTTTAAAATCTTATGAGTTAAATCCATTGAAATCCAAATTGTAAATCTCAATAGTCTTTTAAAATAATCAAAATCATTAAAATCCTGCAAAGTCTTTTAAAATTCTTAAGACTTTTTTAAACAAAAATTGTCCTTTAAAATCTTAATCTAATACACCCCCTAAAACTCAATAATTTGGAATAATAATAATTCAAAGACACTTGAGAGGAATCCAAAAATATAATCTCTTTAGAGCTTTGTAATATTATATTGTAATTTTATTTTCTTAAAGATAATATATTTTTTAAAGTAACAAATATTATAACTTTATTAAAAAATTTAAAGGCTTAAATACACATTTTATCATCATTTTAACGATGAATGTTGAAATTGAGTCTAACTCATCTTTACAAAACGGACTTTGTGGGGTTGTGTTAGACTCGACCATAATTTTTAAGATGGTATCAGAGTCTCCTCCAAGATCTGTTGAGCCACCTGCTATCATGTTTCAACTGTCAAGCCACTCACCATTTACTCCAAATGTTCAATCTTGGTGTGAGGGGGTGTCTTAAAGAGTCTCACATTAGATAAAAAATGATCTAAAAATGTATTAGTGGAACCAATCCTCAACTCACAAGTCGATTTTATGAGGTTGTGTCGGGTCCAACCCTGGTTAGTGTCCACTTCATGTATGATAATTGATATGTATGAATATGGAATTTACAATTTTACGGTGCCTAGTGACGTACGATCTTACATCATATCATATGATATTATAATATTAATCAGTGTTTTTCTAGTAGGCGTGGAAAATGAAACATGCGATGATATGTTGTGTTGCATATTACAATTTCCTAATAGCCAAAAGTTAAAATAGAAGTAAAATTAAAAAGATAGTTAAGAAAGTTGATGTACTTTTTTGACACAGTCAAAGCTTCCAACGGTTTGTTTCTGCGAACGTCCAATATTAGTTAGGCACGATGGTCTTGGCCAAAGAGAAAGAGCGAATTGTAAAGAAACAAATGGGGTTGAATGGAGAATAAATGTTATCTTATTTGACAGTAAGAATGCAAATAAGAAAAAAAGTGAGAAACTGAGAAAAAATAAACATTATCGATACTTTTTAATAAATGTTGGAGTGATTTCTCTTATTATCACCAATTAGTTGTTGATAAATGACAATCTGTTGAAGTGAATGGATGATTATATAGGAGGGTTTTCATAGTATTTTTAATATTTTAGTTTGTTATTTTTTGTTTTATTTCAGTTTGTTATTTTTCGGCCTATTAGAGTTTTGTACTTTTGTTATTTCCCTATTTAAGCTTAACAGTTGTAGCCTAAGATGAACTTTTATTCATTAATAATATTTTAGAGAGTTTTCTCAATTTCTGGTGGAGCCTATTCAGTTATTTCTCAATTTTAGAGTTATTTCTCAATTTTAGAGAGTTTTCTCAATTTCTCAATTCATTAATAATATTCAGTTGTAGCCTATTTTCACAAGTTTGTCGCTTGCAAACTTGTTTCTTTTCAATCTAGGTTTAACGCTTGCTAGCCTCCGCTTCCGACTGCATCATTTGGTATCAGAGTAGATTTCTCCTGTTCTTTTCCTAACGTGATCAGCCATGGGAGATCAATTGGTTACGAAGGCAAAGTTTACTGCGACTTTAGTCTCATTGATCAAAACTTTCTTAGATCAGGTGGCTGTGTTGACAACTAAAGTGGACGGCTTCGTCAACAAAAACAATCCGAACAGGAGAGGTGGACCAATTAGGGTTCCACATGGTGGAAACAATCAGATTATTGATTCACTGTTGTTCGATGCCGATGACACGACGGAATCACAGGCGAAGGATAAAACTGTCGCAAATTCAATTTCAAAAATCAACATGGAGACCGAGAATCCTAATGAAATAGCTGAGGGTAATCCATCGGAAGTTGCAGCAAACACCGTTGAGAAAGATCAACTCAGCAAAATCGACCAACAAGTCCTAAACGAAGATTCCATAAATGACCCCATACCTAATTTTGCTGATCAAATTTTGAAAATCCCAAAGGAATCAATTCCATCGCTGGCCCCTCACACACCATTATCACCTGATACTCTAATGGTAAAGGATAGGTCACAGGTCGATACGAAATTCTCATCTAGTCACTGGCTGATGGCACTTCCACCACCAGAACCACCAGACAAGGATTTAGGAATTTCAAAAATTTCCAAAACATTGACTGAAATCGCAAGTCCAGCAAAGAAATCCACGAATCGTCTTTTCAGACCAAAATCAAAGACTAATATTGTTCTGGAACCTAGGCGCTCTTCTCGTGCCAGAAACCCAGTTCCTTCGTATCGTGAAGAGTTTGGCACAGACCTTCCACAGTTGCGGAAGAGGTCAAGGTCAAGTTCATCACCGTGGGGAAGTTACGCGCTTATGCTGCGAGGCCACTGGATGGAATCAAAGTAGCTACAGATCAAGAAAGAAAGTGTGCTTGGCACGCGACAGAGGCATTCCAAATCAATTTGCAGTCTTCGAATCCATCATTTATCAAGTCAATGCTCCGGTCTCATGTTTATAGCTGTTTTTGGTTGGGTCTTCCCAGTAGATTTTGTAAGGAACATCTTCCAAAGACAGATTATAAAATGGTTTTAGAGGATGAAAAGGGCTCAGAATTTGATGTTGTTTACCTTGCTGGTAGAACTGGGCTTAGTGATGGCTGGAGAGGATTTGCATTGGAACATAAATTGGATGATGGTGATGCAGTAGTTGTTGAATTGATTGAAGCAGCAAGATTTAAGGTTTATATTGTTAGAGCATTTGAAAATATAGATGCTTCGTCTTTGCATTTCACCCAATGGGATCCAGGAGGATGGTCTCTTGTTCATTAGAGGAATCAACATGCATGTGAAGCTCTTTATTAGAATGAGAACTCGGGGACGAGTTCTTCAGAAGTGAAGGAGACTGATGTAGGAGGGTTTTCATAGTATTTTTAATATTTTAGTTTGTTATTTTTTTTGTTTTATTTCAGTTTGTTATTTTTTGTTTTATTTCAGTTTGTTATTTTTGGCCCATTAGGGTTTTGTTATTTCCCTATTTAAGCTTAACAGTTGTAGCCTAAGAGGAACTTTTATTCATTCAATAATATTTTAGAGAGTTTTCTCAATTTCTGGTGGACTCCGGAACCCTATTTTCACAAGTTTGTCGCTTGCAAACTTGTTTCTTTTCAATCTAGGTTTAGCGCTTGCTAGCCTCCGCTTCCGACTGCGTCAGATGAGGTGGTTATGTGCCCAAAGAGAAGCTCAAATTAATTAAAGGTAGCTTGAAAATTTGGCATCAAACTCATGTTCAGAATATGGATGGTAGATTGAAAGAAGTGAAACCTTGAATATCGTCATTGGATATTAAAGGAGAGGATGTCGATTTACTAGCATATGAGGTGAAGGAGCTGCACCCTCTTTCATCAAATTTGTTTTCTTTATCAGATATTCATAATAGCATGCAGTGGTGGAAGTCTGAATTAAGTTACTTAAGGAAGGTGATACTAATATGAAATTCTTCCATGTCCAGCAGAAAGAGGATTAACGTTATTATTCCTTTAAATGTCAATGATGTTCAAGTGGAAAGGGTTTCTAATGTTAGAGCGACGATCTATGATCACTTTGCTACTCATTTTAAATCAGTTACCGTTGATAAAGCTGGATGATTTCACATTCAAGTGACAACTTCAAAAGACCATTCACTGAAGAAGAGGTTAAATATACAATGTGTGATTATGACAATTTCAAAAGTTCTGGCCCTGGTCGAATTAATTTCGGTTTTATCAAGGATTTTTTCTGGAGACATTAAGTATGATATTATGAAGTTCACTTATGAATTTCACATGAATGATAAATTGATGAAAGGGTTGAATTGCACATTCATCGCTCTAATTTCGAAAGTCAAGAACCCAAAAGGTGTATCGGATTTCAGACCAATTTCCCTGATCGAGTGCATGTACAAAGTGTTGGATAAGATGTTAGCCTATAGACTTCGAAAGGTAATATGTATTGTCATTTCTTATTCACAATGGACATTTGCCAAAGGGAGACAAATCCTGCATAGGATACTTATTGCTAATGAAGTGGTGGATGAAGTGCATATTGTTGTTCAAAGTTGATTTTGAAAAAGCATATGATTCAGTGGATTGGAAATATTTTGAAGTGGTAATGAGAACAAATGAATTTTCCAACATTGTGGCTTAAATGGATCATGGAATTTGTCATCATGGAAATATCATAAGTCCATGTAAATGGTAGCCCCACAGATGAATTTAATTTGAAAAGAGGGTTGCAACAAGATGACCCTTTATCTCCTTTTGTCCTTTTGATAGTCGTTGAAGGGTTGAATGTTATGTTGAATGCTACTGTTGAGGCGAGTTTTTTCTTAGGTTATAAAAATGGTTGTGAGGAAGCAATTTTCATTTCTCATTTACAATTTGCTGACAACACTTTGATAATAGGGGTTGGGCTAATATTAGAGCCTCGAAAGCCAATCTCATTCTCTTTGCGATAATTTAAGGGATGAAGGTGAATTTTAACAGAATCATGCAAGTGGGGGTGAATGTGTTTGAGTCTTGGTTGGAAGATGATGAAGTAGTCTTGAATTGTAAAATTGGCCACATTTAGTTTTTTGTATCTTGGTCTTCCGATACTAAGTTTTTGGCAGCCCTTGGTTGATCGTATTAAAAAGAAATTATCTATGTGGAAAAACAAAACTTTGTCACTGGGTGGTCGCTTGGTTGTCTTAAATTTGTCATGTCCTCGTTATTGGTATACTTCCTTTCCTTCTTCAAAGCTCTCTCAGGGACCATTTGCATATTATAGCCTAATTTTTATTATTTTGTTGGAATACTTTTAATTTTTTGTTGCCATTTTTTTCTTCTTCCATAAACAACATTTATATTTAATATTTGAGTTAATACCTCAAATAGCCCCTGCAATTTGGTCGAAGTCTGAAAATAGCCTCTATAAAATAAAAAGCATTGATTCCACCCCTGTTATTTTGGATTCTTCATATTTTAGCTCTTTACATAGACTATTTTCAAACCTCGTCCAAATTACATGGGATATTTAAGAATGTTTTTTTAGTAGGGCAAAGTCTGACTATGAGGAATCTAAAACTACATTGGTGAAATACATGTTTTTTATTTTTATAGGAACTATTTCCTGACCTTGTTCAAATTATAGGGCCTATTTGAGGTATTAAAGCTTAATTTTTTAAAACTTCTTCTACATGTTATGGTACTAGTATTTTGTAATTTTGATACAAATTTAAAGTTTGATTCTATCCCTTAAATCTTTAGGGAAACGAAGTTCTAGAAATATGAAATTCAATTGAAAGGTAAGTAATATTTATCAAATATTGTTCTAATTAGCGATCAAAGTTGGAAACTCTTAATCAAGAATTAATTTCGAACTTAATCTAAAATTTAGAATTTTACTTTTGATTTATAAATTTAAGTGTTAAAAACTTTAATTAAAGAAATTATGAAAATCCAAATAGTATATCATTAAATTTAAATTAAAAAGAAATAAATTTTAAATATTTGATAAATCATACACAATTGTTTTTTCCTCATTCTTATGTATTAAGTATGACTTCAGGAGTCATGCATAACAATTATCAAAAACACCACAAACTAACGAAATAAATATCAATCACAAAGAACACCAACATAAATTTTGAATGCATTCTTGATAATTCTTCATATATTAAGAATGAATCTTAGAGCTATACATGTCACATAATAATGAATATTATATAGAGAAATGTTAGCAACACACATTTTAACACACTCATTTCAACACACTCTCTTTGATTTGTTAAAATTCACATGGGTCCCACCAAATCATGTGGGTCCCATATAAATTTGGGTCTCATGTGAATTTTAACCAATCAAAGAAAAAATGTTGAAAAGTGTGTGTTAAAATGTATGTGTCTAGCATTTATCTATTATATATGTTATTTAGAAACAAAAAATGATGGTAAATTCTAACTTTTATTACATTTATGTATTGTGTATATATTATTTATCAAATATATTATTTTGTTTTATATAAACAATTACATAAAATTTTGTAACATTTTATTTTTTTGACATTATCATTCTAGCTGTTACTATTTTGAAAATAAAAATAAAGTATTTATTTGATATCTTATTTCTCCTTTAAAAATAAACACAAACTATTATGCATATTCTTTTAACTTTTTACACATATGCGTAAAATAGAAGGCATTTTTGCAAACTCATATATACATTGATAGTACTAAAACAAATCATATGTATACCCCTTAAACTATTTACATATACTTTAAAAAAAAATTAGCAACCTCCCATATATTTATGTATACCATACCCCTTAAACTATTTACATATACTTTAAAAAAAAATTAGCAACCTCCCATATATTTATGTATACCATATGTATTAACTACAAAAAAGTTGATGGCCATTAGCCACCACCGACTAGTATCATTAGAAGATGAAAAATTAAATAGACACACTAATATACATATATTATTTATTTAGAAAATAAATACAAAATATAAAAATGAATACAGTAAAACAAAACTTGGCCTGTGATAATATTTTCATTAGCAGATACATGATACATTATAAAATATTTTCAACTAATATATTTATCTTCCTTAAAAACTAATATATTTATCTTAACTATTTTAATTTATTTTAAAGTATTTTTTATCTTTAAAATAATAACTGTGATATATGAATTTAATTGAGTTTTTTTTTTAACAAATCTTACCAGCATTTTCATATCTTTTTTATTTTTTTTTATGAAAACTTATTCTTTATTTAAATCGATAAATAAGTTAAAAGAAAAAAATAATAAATTTGAATATATAAATTCAATAGAAAGTGTTTGTTTTAAAAAAAATAAGTTCTTTGGAACAATATTTCAAAGAATAAGAATTAAAAAAAAATCAACGTCAAAAAGAAAGAATTTAAAAAATCGAATAATAGAGTAACATATATATATAACAAAGTGCATTGTCATTATAATTAAGGAACATCATTTATCATTTTGAAAACTGAAAACATGGGCAGTTTTTGCCTTGTGAGTGGGCAATCGATTTTAATAAAAAATAATATTAAAGGTTAAAAATGGAAGAAAATATGAAAAGCTACAAGCTATAAACTCAAAAGCTAGTTAAAATAGCATCTCACAAAAAGCTATAAGCTAGTGATAAAATCTTGTTACCAAACACACTTTATTTTTTAAAACAAACTTATAAGCTAATCTAATAAACTATGAGCTAACTTATTAGCTTTATCAAACACAGCCTATGTCCCAACACCGGCTTTGATGCCCATCCTTCTTCGGCAGTCAACCATGAAGACAATGGTGAGCAGCCTCTGATACCATTTTCATAAGTGGTACATCATTTCTAGGCCTCTAAACTGTTGGCTACATCTTAATTTGCAAGCCCTATGATGAGGGCCTTTTTAGTCATAATGAATTGAAAAATTAAATCAACAATGTACGCAAGTATGTGAGAATAAATATACTGACAGTCGTAAAGTAAATAATTTTTTTTTACAATTAAAAAAATGTGACCGTTACTGATATAAATTTTATTAATTTTGGTTTTAACGTATTTGTCTTTTTATGTACTAATGCTGAATGAATTTTGATAATGTTTACCATTATATGTTGTGCATCAAAATATGTGAAAAAGTTGGCTCATCATATGTCTCTCTCTTTGGTATTATATGATTTTCTTTTATGATTTTGTTTCAATGATGCGTGTATCTGTTCAAAATGCTACCATCTTTTTTTCATACTTATGTTTGCAATTTAAACTTCCATTCTAAAATTTTGTAACAGTGGAATCCTACAACAGTTTCAAGTTCTACTGATAAGATTTTGGTGTTGTCAATGAATGCTTATCTCTTGTAACTTTGAAAATTCTCGTTCCAGCTATCACGAAGCTGACAAGTACTGCTGAGATGTGGAATCATATGACACGTATTGCTGAGATGTGGAATCATATCCATGATCTTTTTAAATAGATGGCTTATTCAACCATTATGAAAATTAATCTATACGTTATGACAAGACATTTTATATGTAGCTGAGTTTGGGTACAAACTAAAAGATATTTGATATGCCGTAAGTGTACGACTACATCGGTTTTACTGTAAAAGGTTGTCGAATCTACCTTGACCAATTTACAAGTATTGTTATCTGTCGTTTCTTTGTTTAGCAAAGGCTAATCTCAGAACAATTTGGTTCGCGCGTAAAAAAAAAATAATGAATTTAATTTAATGATAATAATAAGAGATTGAAATGTAGTTCTCGTCGACCGTTGATACTCACAAAACAATATTTTTGCAATTGAAACGAGATAATTTTCTTCGCAGGAAAAAGTTAAGTTAAAGACACCGCTTACTCTAACGCATGCGGTGCCAGAAAGTCAAACCAGTAATTAGTCCGCTTTCGCGTGGTGCGAATTACAACTTTGAAGTCTTGTTTTGAAAAATAATTAATTCTTACTTGGAAAAAAGTAATTTTTAGTAGAAAATCAATTTAAAGGTATCGTCGGCTTTTACGGGCCCGTTACCAGATTTTAAACTTATAACCGTCCGTTTTTGCGTGCACGATTATAATTCTAAAATTCCTTTTTGGAAATATGAATTTTCCAAATTAATTTGAAATGCGCTTTCGCTGTGTTTAAGAATTAATTTTTGAATTTTTTATTGTCATATACCTTTTTCACTCTTTCGATGTGAAACAGGTAAAGCGACAACATCAAATTGATTGGAATCCAATAGTAGCTTAACAATAGCAATGGAGAATAAAGAAAACAATATGGAACCAGAACTTTTGCGGTGGCAGTAGGAATTCAAAATAAATAATAAAATAAAACTGAAATTCAAATTTTATAGAAAATAAGGGTTTCTGAAATATATAATATAACTAGACTCTAACCCGTGCGATGCACGGGTTTTGTATAGCTTCATATATAACTATCAAATGACTATATTATTACTTTTATAGTTATATTCAGTATTATGTTATCAAACTATTTCAAAAAGTAACAAAAATAAAAGATGGACTGCAATAAAAATGACAAATCAAAAGAAAAAATATATCAAAAGCTAGCACCAAGAAATTGATTCTAACCGCAAAAGCTGTTAATTGAAAGAAAAAATAATGAAAAGGAATTGTTATTTAGTAACCGAAAGAAAAAAAAATAAAAAGGAACGTTACGTGGTAATTGAAATAAAAAATAATAATAATAAAAAGGAACCGCTAATAATGAAAAGGAACTACTATCAAAAAAGGAATTGCAATGGCGTTAGCGACTTTTAAAAAAAATGACATTTTCATGTGTTATCTGATTCAATTCCTTGCATATTTTTTTTTCATAAAAATTAATTAGGTCCGTCATGGTGAGAGAGATGAAAGTGAGTGAGAAATGATTTAGGAATTGTGAGATTGAAAGAAAGAGGACCCGAGATTTGTGTTGAATACACAACATTGAAACAATCACATGTCATAAAAAACATCAGTACCTTGGTGGTAAGAGTTGTGAATTGAAAGCATGTGGTACCTGGTTCGATCCCCATCCGAAGTTTTTTTCATAAATTTTTATAACATTGGTCTAATTTTTTGTCAATTCGATGAAAGATGGTGTGAATTGGTGAGAGAAAGTGAGTTATCGGCAATGACATTTACGGCAGTCAGTTGTTGGTGAGGTGGCAGTTGTGGCGGCGGCGTGATGTGTGTGGATCAGTGAGAGAAAGTGATTTTCCGGCGGTGGCAGTTACGGCGGCATGTGTTGTTGAAGTGGCAGTTGCAACGGTGGCGGGATGTTGTTATTGGGGTCACCGGCGGCGGTGAAAATGAAGTTGAATCGCATGATGTGTGTGAATGACGTTCAATTCGTGTTCAAATGATGTTGGAATTCAGGGTTGTTAGAATGACTTAAAGTGAATTCGCATTTGTGCTAGATAAATAAAATGAAAGCAACTATAAGTCACAAAAAACTTTAGTGATCTAGTGGTAACGGTTGTGATCTACCAGAACTGGGTCTGGGGTTCAACTCTCAGCAGGAATTGTTTTTCATACATTTTTTTCAAAACCAAAAATTAGGGTTAGTCATTAGGGTTAGTTCAAGACTACCTAACATTTAGTATTATAAAGATACGGTAGCAAAAGGTAACATTTAGTATTATAAAGATACGGTAGCAAAAGGTACAATGATCTGAGTGTTTTGCTCTTTTTATAGCCTAAATTCTAAGTTGTATGTTCCCAGAATCATGTAAAATAAGTGTCCAAAGTTGTTGGATCAGATCTGGATGAACTTGAAATTATCTTGGAAAAGTCGTTTCTGGGTTCTTCTTCTTCTTCTTCTTCTTCTTCTTCTTCGAGCCCTTTCTGTATGTTTTTGCTTCTAACAAGCAAGTACCTGAAACATAAACAAAACACCAGCAAACACCATGCAAAATGCGACAAATGACTCTAAAACAAATGCAATTTAAGCAAATTAGACAATGTATTTTGCGTGTTATCAATATTTGACAAAGTCTTTACACCTTAAAGGCAACATGTTTTGATGCGAAATTCAATTTGACAGAGTTTTTACACTTTCAAAATGTTGTAGAGTCTTGTAAATTCTTCAAGTCTTCAATCCTTTGTATAGAGGTTGAAAAGAGTCGTTAAAGAGAGTGCCAACGCATCAGAGAGTCGTTTGAGAAGCTTGATTAATGACCAATGATTTGTTGCTTGATTTGGTTAATGTCCCATGAAGGAATGAATTTGAATCCTTTCCTTGATATGGAATGAATCATTCTTTTCCATGGAGACACAACTTGTAGCAACATACATATGCACATGAGAATGTTGGAGGTACAATTTGTACTATTGTCCTTTTCTGAAAGTGACATCAATTGACTTCTGAACCTTCAGAGCCACCATGTCTGAACTTGCAGATGCTTCAGTACCAAACTTCTCTAGCTTTCTTGTGTCTGGCTTCTAGATATGACTATCAGAGTCTGGGATTTAGCTTCTAGGGTTGCCGCCAGAGTCTGGGTATCATTCAGAGTCTGATCATCAGAGTCTGAGTCTTCAGCTACTGATCTTCAGATTCTGACCTTCAGATTCTGACTTGGAACTAAGCTTCTCTTGAAAATTCTTTGCTCCTTATTTGTTCTTTTAGAACCAATACATGATTGAATCAATATAAATTTTTGTCTATGATCCTGCACACTTGAACAAATATTAGCATATCCAATTGATCTTTTAATACCTTATTATCATCAAAACTCAATAGGCATTGTTTAAACTTATTTTGTTCCTACAATCTCCCCCTTTTTGATTATGACAAACATATGTATTAATAAACAATTGTTGTTATTCTAATTAACAAGTTGACTTTAGGGTCTGAGGTTTGTAAGCTCCGCCTAAGTCTAATAGTCCAGAAGGTGAGGTTTGTAAGCTCCCCCTAAGTTTTATCCAAGTTAATTAAATTCATTTTAAGCTCTTGAAAACTTTATAAATATCATTGGGCTTAAAAAGGTCACTCAGAAGCATATTCACATTAAATCCAGAGGCTAAGAGATGAGAAAAAGATTCTCCTAAGTCAATTTTAATTAACTTATTATTGGACTCAGAGCCTAAATACTTATGTCTTACTCCCCCTTTTGTCATCAACAAAAATGAAAATATAAGGATAAAAACATGAATGCTGCATAAAACATATCAGAAGGAAAATTATATCAGAAGCAAAGTTGTCAATAACATAACATCAGAAGCAAATATATCAGAAACATAAACATCATAAGCACATAATATTCATAAACAAAAACAAAATTTAGAAGAAAAAATGGTGTGAATCTAGGGCTTTTGCTGTGTCTGCATCATCTCCAAAAGAGCATTGATGCCGGAATTCATCTGATGTTGTTGTTTGGCCATATCTGCCTGAGTCTTGGCCATTTCAGTTTGCTCCTTAGCCATTTCTGCTTGCTTTAACACTAGCTCTTCTTGCTTCCTGACTAACTCAGCTTGCCTTGCACTCAGATTCTTCTGCTCCTTCATAACTTCCAGAAGTTGAGCTTCCAAAGTTGCTTGCCTTGCCTTTTGTTCTATTAAGT